>CM057087.1:33450705-33903205 GCA_029959045.1 Taenioides sp. WSHXM2023
GATGAGAGTTTGGTGTGGATGAACTTGACTGGCCTGCACAGAGTCCTGACCTCAACCCGATAGAACACCTTTGGGATGAATTAGAGCGGAGACTGAGAGCCAGGCCTTCTCGTCCAACATCAGTGTGTGACGTCACATATGCGGTCCTGGAACAGTGGTAAAAAATTCCCATAAACACACTTCTAAACCTTGTAGACAGCCTTCCCAGAAGAGTTGAAGCTATTATAGCTACAAAAGGTGGACCAACATATTAAACCCTATGGATTAAGAATGGGACGTCACTTAAGTTCATATGTGAGTCAAGACAGGTGAGCGAATACTTTTGGCAATATAGTGTATCTGGGTTTGGTCTCTTCATCTTATCTAAGACTTAAGCAGGTCACAGTCTCATTTGCAAATAGATACAATATATTCAATATACCACTTCAGATACAGTATATTCATTGTTGGGCTTCTTTGATTTCTAGAGACTTTTTCAGATGTAGCCTCTAGTCTAATGATTTGCTGTGAGGCAAGAAACCACATTTTGTCTTTTGAAGCTTTGGTTTTAATATAGAACAGTCCTGGGTATCTTAAGAGATTACGCCAAAATGTTGCTACACACCTTTTAGTTCATAATTAGACTATTGCACACCAAATTTGTCTTAAATGCTTCCTGAGTTAAGAAAAGCTTATTGTTGATGTGTACAGACATAAGGGAAGCTGAAGCTGAAGTGTACCGAGCTGTGCTGCAGGTGCACTGGACAGTCTGAGCCCCTCTTTCCCAACACCTTTAATGAAGCTGTTTGAGAACACAGCTGCTGCCATTCAGAGGATGCCAGGGCACAAGTTGGGAGGTGTGGACAGATCTGGGTTGGATTTAATAGATTCCACAGGTCATTGGAGGTTTATAGCCCATAGTGTGTGCCTTTGCATTGACCCCAGGGATTACTGATATTACATAGAGTAGATTGTTCAAAAGATTATTCACCAGTGGACTAATTACAAGCCCTAATGATGCCGTATTGCTCCAGACATCACTCACACTCTCCAGTCCATTTGATGATTATTAACCAAATGTAAATAATGTGACGTTTTGAAGGATGTCTCCCCTAATAAGGACATATTTGTTTTCTGCTCCACCCTGTCTTTCAAATGGGTTTTACGCTGATGTCACATAAACTAGTTATTTCCAGGAATGGTAAAAGAGGGGAAAAGAAACTTGTCATAAACTCTGTCTAGAAAATGTATGTTATTGCTAAATTACAACTAAATTAGAACTACAAAGTTATGCCTATAGCAAACTCCAGAAGAGTTGTATTCATTCCCTTATTGTATGTGCTTGAACCAGGTGTGGGGCTTTATGGATGTGGAAACCAGCAAACACTTAATTTAGGCACTTGTTTAGGAAATTGACACTAATTGCTGTGTGGAATGTCACCATTAATAAAGCACAGCATGACACATGTAGGTACACTTTAATGGGCAACAGCCTGTAAAAGACACATTTATAAGGGGTTCACAGGCACTCAAACTATAGGCAGCTGTTTACATTTGTTATGATCATTTAAATATAGGAGGTGGTGTGTATTTAGTTACTTTAAATCCCAACTCTAAAACCCTCTTTTAGAATACAGCAAGGAAGATTATTTGTTTGCGGACAATGGACATTAACTGTGTTACCAAGAGTGCAGAGCTGGTGTCTTACCTTCTAATATTACATCTGGATTAAGTTAGATCTCCTTCTTATTGTACTTAACTTTTTATTGAGGCAAGTGAAGAGAAGGGCACTCATGTCCAATCATTTTCAAATGTTCTATGTTTGAGTTTTGTGAAGTGCTTATACGTGCGATACAGCGATGATCAGTTGGACAAATAAACCAAACTTAAAAGGAGCTGATCATTGTCAGAAATGACACAATGTTGCAATGGCAAGACATGGTTGGATATAATTATGTTTCATTTATATAAATTTTAATAAATGCCCTTGTTCTTCAGTTTAAAATGTTTTGTTTCTTACGCTTACCTTAACTTTCTTTCTGATAGTAGAAAAACTAAAACTATTTCCTGTGATTGTAAGTTGTTGTCCTTTCCGATAGTTCCCATCCACTCACCTACCCTCTCCTCAGTGCATTAAAAATCACCACTTCAGCTCCTTGGGCACTGATCAAATAAGCCACCTAATGCATTTCATCACCATTTTATTCCAGTGTAGCATATTTACATATAGATTGAGTATTTATCAGTGTGCGTTTTAGGGCAGATTCACTGTAGTCCACTTTATTAAAGCGTGTTGGATTGATGTATATTTAATGAAAGGTTGATGTAGGCAGTGTAATTCTCTGAAGAAGGGAGTGGACTGGTATGTGCACTGAATACTAATGCAGTAGACCTCAGACTGTTTGTTTAGTGTCTGCCTTCAATAGTCCATATCTTCCTTATTTCTATACTCTAGTAATTAGTATGAGGAGTTAGCATGGAGATTGTGGGTTCAGTCTTTTTGACTCACTTTCTGTTTTCTCTTGAGAGATTAAGATGCCTGAAATAAATAGTCAGTTCACTGACACTGTCCATGTAACAGTTAGGTCTACAGTAATAGTCCCAACAACAGCTGAAACACAATACTGAATATTTGAGTGCATTTGTCACTATAAAACATGGTGCAGTGGTTTTATTACTTGGCCAGCCAGAACCACACCCATAAGACATAAGACATGTGGGTCTGGAACCATCTCCCGTGTCCCTGGTTCCAGACGTGATTGACAGACAGATTAACCAATCAGAGAAATGCATACTCCATTTGTGCCAAAACAAACATGGCTGCTTACACGTAAAAAGGAAGAAAAAATAACACAGAGAGAAACAGCACAGAATTTCATCAGAATCAACAATTAAAGCAACATCTTACTTATCTCAAATAAAAGAAGTTATATATTTTGTTCTGAATGACACAAACATTTTCATGTCATTAGCTTTGGGTAATGACTGAAAGGACAAGATCGCGGATACAAGCGGCCGCAGAGTGGCTGGGCGCTCCCTTAGAGATAGGGTGAGGAGCTCGGAGTAGAGCCGCTGCTCCTCCACATCGAGAGGGGCCAGCTGAGTTGGCTCAGGCATCTGTTCCGGATACCTCCTGGATGCCTCTCTCAGGAGGTGTTCCGGGCATGTCTTACCGGGAACGCCTTGGGGTCAGTGTCCGGGGTGAAGGAAGTCTGGGAGTCCCTGCTTAGACTGTTGCCCCCGTGACCTGGCCCCGGATAAACGGAAGAAAATGGATGGATGGAAGGACATTGTTTTCACAAATACATTTTGATATATTGAATGTCCAGGCAATCTGGGTAATTGCATTGTGAGAAGAAGAATAGAACTTATAATAAGTTGTAACAGTCTGTGTATTACAAATTTTGCTCCAACTTACTGTGAAAAATAACTAAATAGACTGCCTTCCCCTTTACTCTAATACATGATAAGTGCTTAAAAGTATAGTTAGTTATTGAAAAAAATGGAGGAAGCATTTTAATAACATAATTAAAATCTAAAAAAATATGTTTGTAATATTTCACAGTAAGACATTAACTTTCTCTATCTTATTTAGGTGTTTTTATTGCTCATTGCTAAGCTACCTTGAAAAACATAGATGGATTTCACAGATCTGACCTCTAACTTGACTTGGTGGCGCTATCTGCTTGTCTCCATAGAAACAGATAGGCTTCATACCACACTGCGGAACATTCCAGGAAAAGCAATAACATCCATGGAGACAAGCAAATGATTGACACTGGACATCTTTTTGAACAGACAGAAAATGTGACTTAAGCTAATTGTACCATAACATCATAACTGCTTCTTTCAAACAGCATGACAGCATTATTAAAATATTGCATCGAGTCGTAACTCCTGTTTCCAAGCCTGTGATGGTGCTGGTCAGATTAGAGGGACAGATGTTCACACAGACAGTAGTGACAGCTGGCCTCTTTGATATGAGCCCAGGTAGCTGACCTTGGCACAAAACACATGGCTTCCTGCTCCTTATACTGCCTCACATCATCTGCCAAGACACTGCAGACCTGCTGCTTCTTCCCACACTCTCCGATCTCTCTGAATTCATCCAGTGTCCACACTGAGCCGTGATGATGAGCATATCATAGCATTGTTAGAGGGTCTTTTTTATATTTCTTTGTATTAAATAAACAATAAGACAGTAACATAATAATAATCTAGGAAAAAAGTAAAAATGTACAATAAACCTTAAAAAAAGACAAAAGCAGACAAGGGGGGGATAGATTGATTGCATTCACGTTTTACAATTTGCAGTTGCCACTAAGGCAATATGATGACAATCTCAGAAGAGGCCGACTTCTGCCACCTCCTCAAGTCACTATATAGACACTCAAGTTCAGGGCTATTCTAGAGCTTTGCTTCACAATAAAGTCCATAATCACTGGTGTTTCAGAAGGAATTACTTTTTTTCAGTGTCCATAGTAAGGAGTACAGAGCACTAATTCTAGTTTAAGTTGGTATATTTTATATTAAAGGTACATGTCACCTGCACAGTTCCATGGAAATAAAAAGTTAAAACTATGCTTTTACAGTTTACATTTTCTATGGATATAGATGGAAACAGGAAGAAGCCCTCCTCAAGGCCAAATAAAAGTCAGGTTTGTGGAAATGCAAGCCTGCTCACAGTATGCATGCATCTCTGTTTTTCAGTGTGATTAAAAAAAATAAATAAATAAAACAAATCATGCTTTCATGATATTTTTTGATTCTGTGGCTTTAAGGGAAATATCTGCTGCAAAAAAGGCATCCTCTAGCGGGAGAATCATCCTTGAAGTCTATGGTAAAATCTTCAGTTTATTTTAATTAACAGTTCAAAAAACAATAAGAGTTACAGATGTGGAAAGTAAAAGCAATCATTTCATAATCAGTCCAAACACGACAGGTTGAAGTATTTTTTAGTCAAAGAACACAATGTTGAACAGAAAGTTTTGGCAGAGGCAAAAAATCACAAGAGCAACTCGATGGCATCAAATGGGTTAAAATGTATGACCACAAATTGTAAAAACAACAGAAGTTCATTGAGAAATAGAAACTGCTCATATACTTAGAGTACATCTCAGAACCTGCAGGGTAGAAACAAGAGTGACAGGTCTAACTAATGCACATACTTATTTCACCATGACATCCTTTTTCCTGCCCATAACATGTTCAGCTTTTCCACTGTATTCTTCGTGCTAGTTTAATGGAATGCCTTTTTTATTTCAGCAACACGCCTGCAACCGTTTCCAGGTTTCGCTTTAGCATGTTGTAGTTGAAACATTTCCAAAGCAAACTTTCCACCTCCATCCACTCGCCATGTTTTGTATGGCCCGAATCACCTATCCTCTCTCATGTACGTGTTATGGTGTAATTAAGAAAGTGTTTGGACGACTAAAAGAGCTTGGATACACAGGAGAGGAGATGAGGCATAGCAATCAGAACTGAAGAAAGAGTTGCATTCTTTGCTGCAGTTAGCATGTCCTTCACACTCGCATTGATGCCAAGTTTAAAAGCTTTCTGATTAAAGGTTGTCTGTGGAACAATAGAGGAGTGTGAGGCTGGTCCGAGATGAAGCAGGGCAGGAATGTGATTGTTTGAGGAGAACGCTGTTCCCTTGCTGTTGGCACTAGGTGTCTCTTAAATAAGGACAAGTTGCTATTTGTGGATAGCTTTGACTTTAAATCTGTGTTCCAGGCAATGGTGAAAGTGACAAAAGAACACTGGAGTAAGCAATGACTTGGTGACCGACCATGCATACAGCAAACTTATAGACAGAAGTGTTTGAAATGACAATGTGGATATGGAACTATTGGTCAAAATGAATAATAATAATAATAATAATACATTTTTACATAGCGCTTCTCAGTACACTCAAAGACACTTTACAGAACAAATATTAAAACAGTTAAAAGAGCAATACACAAATAATACAGGAAAGATAAAAAACAATGAATCATATTGAGAAAAGTTAAGCATTAAAAGCTATTCTAATTAGATGGGGCTTGAGATTTTTCTTGAAGGTGGTGAGGTAAGTGTAGTCATGGAGGTAGAGCATTTCAGAGGGTGGGGGCAGCGATGGAGAAGGCTCTGTCTCCCCAGGTTTGGAGCTTGGTCCTACAGGGGAGGGACAGGAGCAGAGACAGGAGCAGGGGAGGGACAGGAGCAGAGACAGGAGCAGGGGAGGGACAGGCAGTTGGTGTCGGAGGAGCGGAGGGAGCGAGATGGAGTGTGGGGGTGCAGTGAATCTGAACTGTTAAATCAGAAAATAGCAAAAAAAAATTCTTTCACATATACACTATATATAATATAGTGAGACTAGTTTGTGAACAGCACTTGGACACTGAAATTACAGTATAATTAGGTGATTACTTACAGTCAAAATACACACAGATGATTTGGGGTGTTTATTATTATGTTATGGTAAACACTAATTGGATTTTAAGTGGAGACTAATGAGACCTGTTACCACATTACTACTTCCAGAACACATGTGCAGTACTTATCAGTAACAGTACACAGCCGGAGACGGCAGAAGCGAACATGACTTCAGCTGGGGTAAGCATGGTGAAAATAAATAAACAAAACAACTTAAATATTCAGGAGTACAACTGTTTGTTGTTTTGTTCAGTAGAGGATGTATTGGAGTTGTAGGTAGACAGGGAAGAAGAAGTAACATTTGTTTATTTGAGTCTAAGACAGATATGATTGTAAATTATTTCCTCCAGATTCATGACATAATACAAAAGTTTGAGCATATGAGCTAGTCATGTGCGGCATTGATACTTGACATGATGTCAACAACCTTTCCTGGGAGTGTGACGCTAACTGTCTGTCTAAAGCTCTGTTTCTTGGGTTAGAATTTAATCTGAATTTTAATTTAACATAATCTGACCAGAAAGAGCTAGTTTAGTTGGAACTACAACAGGTGAGATGGTATGTACAGAGTGCTGTCAAACTCACCCTTTTTGTTAATAACTGACAGTATTACTGACAGTTCGGACAAAAGTTTAAGATGGCAGAGTTCGTTCACTTTAAAAATACACCCTCAAAGCATCTCAGCTAAGGATCCAGACCTTTCTGCTTTGAGAAAAAATTAAAAGCCAGGCTCCCGTCCTTTAAATACCTTTCATTATGTTGCATTAGAGTAGAGAGTAGAGATACTGTTTTCCCCAATCTTATTGTGGCTCTCCTTTGTCCCCCTATATCATCTTGACTAGTGGAATGTATTGTATCATGACATTTGGAGTTTTTTCACGGCGTATAGCTCTCTCATTATGTCTCTCTGGTGTCGACCTCTTTATTCTGCAGTCGCGGTGGTCTCTCAGGGTGGGGACATGTTGTCAGCTCAGACACATGGCACCTCTGCTCTCAACAGCACCCTTCTAATCTCTATGCATGAGAGAGGTCCCATGTACGGCCACCTCACAGCCTCTGGAGAGCATTCCTGGAGCAGTTGGTCATTGAGTTGTTCCATTGAGGTGGGAAAGAGTGGGTCTGGCATGTTGTCTTGGCCTGATGGATGGCCTGCCTGACTTTATCTCAGCAGGACGGACACTGTGGTGGCTGCAGCCATCAGATTGTCAGTGTGGATGCCTTTATCAGGGCCGGGTATACGAGCTGTCATCCTCTCAGAGCAGAGATCCCGGGCTCCCATATCGGCCACTATGTCAGGACGTGGGAATGAGCCAAGTATGTGCTCACACAAAAGTCAGTCAAGTGCTCTTAATTTTTACATTTTAATTCTGTTCTTTATGAATTATTCTGTATTTGCACCGGAAAGTACTCAATGTAATGTTCTTCTAATAAAAGATGATATGTTTTTATTTCATTATTGATACTTTGCAGTGACATCACGTTAAGGGGTGTTCTACATCTATGTGTATTGGCAGAGTGTTCACCAGTTACCATAGAGACACAATGCACACATCAGCAAACACTGTCAAATAGGATTTAAAGCCAAATTCTATGACACAGCAACTCCTTTACTCCAGCAAGTTTTAAGATCATCTGAAAACTTAAGAAAAATATACATAATTGATTCAAACAACACATTTTGTATTTTTTATGAGCTGTGGTCAATCCGAGCGTTCATGGTCCCATTTAGGTGTTTGATTTTCAACCAAAAAGGTGAGAGTGACTAAATGAAAAACTGATGGTTAATGCTAGCTAGCTTGTGACTGTAATGTTACTTGGGAGGGACTTGTTTAACAGCACAAAATCAGCTCATCTGTTGTAGTTCCAACTAAGTCTGTTCTTTTTTGTCAGATTGTGTTAAAATAAAGCTCAGATTAAAATCTAACAAGCCTGAGACAGAGCATGCCTACAGTTAGCTTCACATCCTTAGGAAATGTTGACGACATCAACTGCAAAGTATCAATTGTGAATGAATGAAGCTCAAGTCATACCTAGGTCAAGTTCTGCAGACTGGTCAGTTATTTTGTGTCCAAATGTACGATTGTCAATGAACATGAGAGACTATTATGATCAATGTCCAAAGGTCAGTGCAAAACAAAAGTACACAAATATCTTTACAATATGTGACTACAGTCTTACAAATCTGTCCAGTCAATCCATGTGATCTTAAAATGGAAGACAGAATAGTTTTACAGACTTTGTCCTAGTTTCTTTATTTTTTTTGTTTGCCTTTGCCTAGATCCTTCCACCAGCTGATCAGCCACACCTGGTCCGCCGGCGATCAGCTTGGCAGGATAAAAGCCCGGAGCCGCCACCAGTCCAGCGACCAGTGGTTCCTCCTCTGTAGTGATCTTAGTTGTTTATTTTAGTGTTATTTAACCCTCTGATTTTTGTGCACCTTTTAGTAATTTTTGTTAAATAAACCTTATTTCTTTTGGACACCTCTCCCATTTTTGTTCCACGCCCAGTTTTTAACATCTTTTTAGTTACTGTGCCATTGCCCTAGAGTCTAGGGGTGGGCAATTATTTTTCCCCAGGGGCCAAATGAGAAGCAAAAAATATTGTGGAGGACTGGGCCAAAAGTTTGAAGTCTACTATGGTTATTCATTTTATTTCTATGTTGAAATCAGTAAATGGCATTGTTTACAGAAGCTGGTAAGAGTCTGTGTTATTATGAGGTAATGAGAGAGTGAGGTTATTTTACAAAAACTTAATTTATTCAGTGAAATTATTCAAAACAATGGTAAACGTGAAACATTTGCAAGTCTTTTTCAGTCACATTAACCCCACAATGCTTTCTGAGTTTAACTTTCTTAACTTTCTATTAAAACACCACAATGTCTTTGTATGCCAAATAATATAATACAAGATATATCACACAATTTTTGTTCAACTGCCAAACTGTGCAGAAAAAAGTCAAAGTTAACATGTTTTAGTGTTTTTTTCTTGTTCAGTGAGAGAAATCAAGCCTCTGTTGAGCTTTAACAGAGGCTTCAAAGTAAAATAACAAGCACATAACAATAGTGCTTGAGAAAATATCGTTTGTGTGTACCTCACCTATCATTCGTCACTCATAAGAAACACACATATTTCTAAATGTAAACTGTAGATCACGCACATGAGGTGCATGTTCATATATAGTCTTGATGAAGGTTCAGATGAGTTTTTTGTACCTTGGTGAGGTCATGTTATCACTGCAGGTGGAGAGAGATGCTTTGTGATGAGTTTGACTCATGTAAACATGATCTTACATATCCTGTTGCTTTGTATTCATACTTTCACCTCACGGCAACGGAACTGGCACAGTGTAAATGAGATGTTTTATCAACCACAGAAATAAATTTTTGCCTCCAGTGAGTGGTCCCAAGTAATATGGCAAAGTTTCACAAAAATCAACACTGTAAAGCTGCTGGGAAAGTCTCAAAGGTTATAATGAATGGGGTATATATATTTGGCACTGAAGAGATGAACTACTATTAATAACAATAATTGTTGTTAGAATTGCAAAATAAATACACACATTTTATTACTATTGTTAAGTAATTTTGTCGTAATACACATATGCATATAATTAACTTGAAAATATTATTATTATTAATATTTTAAAATGCATTTTGATAATGGTACTAAAACCAATGCATTTCAGTGTCCTTAAAACAAGGTAAATTATTATTTGCTGAGGGTAAGCTGACTATCTGATATAGTGCCATCTTATGCCAAGGTGACCTGTCAGCACTGGCTCTCACAGCAGTGTGTTGTGGCCGCACTGGCCCGGGGGAGCTGTAAACGTGTTAACACTCCGGGCACACTGGGACCACGGCATTACTGAGAGAACAAGACGCCCCACCTGTTCCATCCTGTCTGGGACCACTGGCCTCTCTCTCCACAGAGCCAGTGAGGGGCAGGGGGGCAGAGGGGCAATGCAGACCAACAGACACTCCACTGTGGCCTGTTACTGTCAGAGGGGCTTATGGGGCCTGCTCACCTCTCTAGAAATCCACTTCCAATCAATATAGATCTCTGTTGAAAATAAATGATTCCCCAGGCTAAAAATCCATTATGTGAACACCAAGCCTCTACAAGAGTCAGTTTAAATGTACAGATCAATAGCTGTCAGCAGCATGACGTACTATTTGACATTTTAATAACTTAAAAGAAGCTCAAACTGATGATCCATTTTATTGGGGTTTAAGAAATATCTGCACTCTCCATCTATTGATGATAAACAGCTGAGGCCCTTCTTCTTCTTGTGAGTCTCCAAAACTGAGACTCAAGACTGCTAGAAACATCAAGTGTAGAATTGTCTATGTATGGGGACATGTCCTCGGGGGGGCCTGAGGACAGGAGATGCTTTCAAACAATCCATTAGTGATTGGTGCTTCCCGTGAATGTTGTTGTGGCTACTCTGTGTGCCTTTTATTGACCTATGACTGTTTCATTGCTTGTTCTGTCGTTAAATCAACGGTTTTGTTAATGGCGACTGCTGTTGTGAATATAAGATATTCTAAAGAACTGAATTGAAAAGATGGTCTATTTATTCAATCATCCTGCAAGTTTAGGATTTGCCTTGAAAGGGTTTGATCACATAATGTTGTGAGGGTGCGATCCGATGCTGGGGCGTTTGTGCTGCTGCAGCTGTTGGTGGAGGCCTTCACTTTTAGCCCATTATGTCAGCAGAGTCGGGTTATGAAAATATCATCAGTCATTATGCATGTGTGAGGACACAGGGCAGTGCGTCATCCACAGCTAAATCTGGACCAGCGCTGAATCCAAGCAGTCACCACATCCTCATACCTCTGTGTGCAGAGACAAGGAGAAGGGACTATATGGGACAATAAACAATAATATCACTAACTGTGATGATAAAAATAAATTATAATTTTGATTAATGACAATATTTTTTATTATACCATCAATGTAACTTTGAGATCATTGTTGTTAATTTGTATGTTTTACTATTCACTCTTTACGTTAAACTTATTTGACCAAAAAGTAGCCTAAACGTCATTGTAGCAGCCAGTGGCTCTATGCCACCAGCTACTAACAGAGTTTAAAGTTAGAAGTTATATAAAGATCCTAAAACCCATGTGATTATTGAAGAATGCTTTTATTGCTATTAAACATCAACAGTATTAATGATTATTGCAATATTATTTTTAATAAACTGCTTTGGTCCAGACACAAAGGATTCTATCATCACATACAAGACGGCCTTGGAATGTTTTTGAGTCATTATTTCCATTTTCATCTGACTTGGTCTATAAGACTTAAATGAGCTTTTGCACACATGTTAGAATTATGCTCCAAGTTATTACACTGTGCCATGCAGAACTAATTTCATGTCAAGTTTCGTAGTAACAGTTGTGAGCCCAGCTGAATATCTGAACTTTTGAACCTTCTAATGAGGACTTCTGTTTGTTGAAATTCACACTTGTTCATGGATAATGGATAATCTTCTGGAATTATTCTAATTTAGTCATGCTGTTGCTTAAGGCTTTATGAATGAAAGGCATGTAGCATTCAGACTGGGAAGAGCGTCTAAGAAGTTTTGTTTAGTTCAGTGCCTAAAAACAACCTGAAAGATGCTTTGTCGGTACGACCTTTATTTCATAGTAAACTGGTCCTTATTGCCCTGTAGCCTGTTTATTACTCATTCTGTTTATTTTCTTTTTTATGATAATGCTATGCATTTTTGACAAGTAGTGGACAGGTAATACAGAAGCAACATTGCAAAGGCAGAGAAGGAGTCTGCTTGCCTTTAAATCCAGAATGATATCTCTCTGTATTTTTTTAAACAGATCAGCATCAGTCTGGTCCCCACACCCTCCACTGAATTTCGGTCAAATGTGATTGTGCATTTAGATTTGTTTTTTTCAGTGATGTGAAACGAAGGAGCTCATGGGTCACTTTTGATTTACAAATAAAATCAAATTTATCTCACCTCAGATTTAGTTTAGACAAGAGTTTAGTGCTTCGATCAGTGATTCTACAGAAATTTGCAATGCTTTTCAGTCCCCTTATTCCTTTACTTTTTTCCAATATGGACGGACCATTGTGTGTCCCTGATTGTCTAATCCACCTGTCAATCATGCACATTTGAAAATGAGAGATTCACAGGTGACCAAACTCTCATCTTCATACAATAAAGTGTCGAAGTGTGTATTCTGGATTCCGGGCGAGGAGTCTGCATGCAGAGGGTAAAAACTTGCACTAGCCGACCACCACTACCCAGTCTCTTGCTCGTCAACGTAAGGTCTCTTGAAAGCAAACTGCACTGTATCCCAACTGTGAGAAAAAAACAAACAAAAACAAAACAAAAACAAAAAAAACAGTATACAGTGAAAAATTAAAGGATTTCTGATTATGTCCCAATCTTCGACACAAATGCATAGCCACTCAATGGACCCATCAATGGAAATACGCTGGTTTATCACAAGATCAAGTCAATGTTAGTGAGTTGTTTTTCAATGAAAACACCCCCATGGAAAAGAGGCTATGTTGTAGATCTGCTCCAGTGCATTTTTATTTTATTTCATGACACTTCAAGTGGATAGTAACAATTAGGCTGTGCTTTTGAATACAAACTACAGAATAATACAAACACTGGAGGCAACCCTCATTACGCTTTATATGTATAAATAACACATACACTTTTCTAATTTCTTGGAAAACCCAAAGTTAAAAAAAAAAAAAAAGAGTTAATTGAAAAGTGATCCTGTGAATCATGTAGAGTACATTTCTCCTGACTGTGGTCATTCCTCATACTGTAGTTTGTGGTGAGATACTGTAACACCTTTAAGCCATTAAAACATCTCTAATCTCACCTTCCCTTCATGAAATATGGCTATAACGCTGTAATCATTGAGTGGAGGTGATGGGAGATGTGCCCTGGGGCAGCACTCCTCCCTCCCTCACTGCTGAGGAATAAGAGGCTCTGGCACGGTACACAAGTCACTTTACATGTTCAAAGTGCCCCTCGGTGGCTTCATGTGGGCACCACTATCGCTCTGTGTCTTTTATACTAAGTCAACCTCAACAGCACCTGCAAGTGGCTAGTGTTACACTTCATATGAGATTACTGAAAAATTAAAGCCAACAGCCAAGTTGAGGACAATGGTGTGATTTTACACACCATTGCCTCAGTGACAAAAGACAAAAAAGACAAAAACATACACCTTTGTTCAAATCTGACACATGTAAGATTTTATACGCTATCTTCCATCTTTAGCTAGTTGTGTTGGGCATAGTGTTCACACTACTGCTATGGAGAGGAAACAGTTAAATGCTCTGTCTTGAGGCAGGCTTGTAACACATAGCATTGCTTCAGTTTGAAAACTCCCCTTACGAAATGTGCCATAGCATCACTGTCAGTCATTGTGTCTGTGTGCTGCAATTTAAGTATTTTTTATATCTCGAACATAGATAAATATTTTCTACTTGCAAAGAACATGGACTTATTGAAGGTTTTGATTTGTCATGAAATCCTGCTCATCCCTATACTTATTTATATTTGTCATGATGAAAATAACATGAGAGCAGATAATATCTCTCACGCATGACCTCATCCTCTGTGATTAGACCTCATGTTTTGTCCAAAGCCCTCTGAAGACACTGGCTGCTCATGCCTTGGTCCCTGTGCATCTTGATTACAGGGGCAGGCGTGCTTCTTTCATGTGCTGTGTGGTGATAATGCTGCACTGCTGATGTCTGCTGACAAGCTGTGAGCTCACTTGTGCCTGTGTCTGTGACAGTTATGCACAGGCTCTTTGTTTACCTCTGATGTTATCTGTCTGTCTGCTGCTATTATTCTATGAGTGAGTGACACCACAGGAGTCTCCGCACAGACACAGGGACCCTCACATAGAAGGCAGTGAGTGAAGGAGGAGCAGATGGAGAGATGAGCATTAAGCTGCGCAGCTACATGCACTCAGTGAAAGCTTGCTCTATTCACATAATACTTTAAAGAAGACATCGATTTTTAGTATTTAGTATTCTATAACAAACAGCAAAAATAAATCAGGAGTAAAAATTTTGGAATTTGTTTTAACTCTAAGTGGTATTTTAACACTTAAATAATAGCAGATGTAGGGGGTGTCAGCTACTTTAAAGGTTGTATGGAGGATTTTTGTTCTTGTTGTTTTAAATTGTCAATGATAGCATTATAGAAATGTAGCAGCCCTGTAATTATGATGACCAAAAAAAAAGAAAAGAATGAAAATCCATCAGCTGTGGACGTGGTGGGGCCAGATAAACATTAGCCAATAGATAACGAGGCTACGTCGTTATCTGTTGGCTGTTAGGTTGTCAATCAAACTCCCTACACTTCTAGTGTAACTGACTTGCCGGTGCGCTGGAATTACGTGGTTTACGCTCCCCTCTCACGTATTCCACAGACACAAGACGCTGTTTACTCAACCAATGCAGCAGTTCTTAGCAGCTTTTTCCAACTATAGCTTCCTCGCAGTTAGCACAGAGTTTGTTGCGATGGCAAACAAAAATCCACTACCAGTTAGCCGCAAAAGAAAGTCAGTTTTTGAGGTCGCTGAAAGAAGAAAAGAAGGGGAGAAGGAACAAAGATAAACTAAGGTGATTCTCGGAGATTTCTTCCAGCGATGGCATGCACTGAAGCAGAGGGTCTAAAGACTGACACGTTGGTCGCTAAATTACGTCTGGACAAGAAACTGCTTATCATTTGAAAACGTACAGTATAGTTACAGCAGTAACAGCGATTCTGAATGCGCACCGGCTGTAAACAAGCAGCGTAAGCGTAAGGAGTTTTAAATTCATACTTCCCATCAGAGACTAAACCTACTGTGCACTCTGATAATTTTTTCTTTATTGTAACATTTGTGTATGACAAACTCACTAAAATGCATGCATAGACCTGCCCATATGTGTTCTGTCCATGTTACACAGGGAACACGACCACTTAAAATCTAATCCAATTAAGGCTGTTGTGTGCCGCATTCATCATAAACGTCATATTCATGATACAAAACAAAAGTTGCTCTGACCTTTTCAAAGTGACAAGCTCATTCAGCCACATATTTAAAAGTGTTGTCAGCATTTACTGAAAACTACAAATGCCCTCTAATTATAGCATGATAATTAAAAACATATCTGTGCATGATTGTAGTTATGCTGTATAAAGAATGTTTCAGATGAATGGAGTCATTTGGAGAGATTCCTGCTCACAGTAAAGGATGTGCCCCCTGCTGTATATGGGCTAATAGGCTGGGAGTGAGTGACAGGAGCAGGTCATGCCTTCTGCCCCTCTGGTGTTCCAGCTTGTTAGGATACATGGTTTGGTGCACACATCAGGCCTCACTCAAAAGGCAGAAGAACACTGACATTAAAAATGAATGCCCTATAGACAAACATACCACATCAATAATGAATGAGATATAGCTGGAATACTGATGCCTTTACTGTTGTGGGATATATAATCTGTACTGAATGTATCCAGCAGATCTGCAAGTTGAAAACTGAAAAGACTGTCACAGGGTTGAATTTTATTGTATGGTGTAATTTGGCAAGATTGTGGCCAAATAGGGGAACTAAGACAGAATTAAACTACTACACATATAACAAGGTGTGCAAAATAAAGAAAGCCATTTTTAAACCAGTATAAAATGTGTGTTTAATTAAGAATAGTTAAAAGGGGGCATGTGTTACAAAAAATAAAACCATTAGTAAGTCCATTCTTAAAAGCCGGTCCTGTCCAGGGCGACCGGGGGTGTGGGGTGGGGAGAGGTAGGTACGTGTCACTGGTGGTGATTGACTCCAGACCATCCACACCCGCACTCCACCTGGGTTGGGTAACACAAAACGCAAGGCGTTCAGCAAAGCTCACCAAACACATAGATAGGTTAAACCCGAGGGTTTTCTAAGAGCAAGTCCACTATACTCGCCACACAAGCAGGACGCCTAGCCCTGCCGCTGCATGTAGGTAACACTGTGGTGCTCCTCTATCTTGGTCCCAGTGAAGACCGTAGAGCGGAGACCAACTGTCAAGCATAAATTGCATAAGCCTAAAAGGCGACACAGAAGAGTGGGTTACCCATTGGTTTCAACACATATCAAAGATGTCAAACAGAAAATTTAAGGAGAAAGGTGGATGGTAAAAGGTTAAAGACAAAAAAGCTAAGTCACGTAGAAATGAAGTGATTTGTTAATAGACAATCATAAGTAGTTAATCTGTGTGTTTTATTCAATTATTTCATTATTGATTTTTTGGTAGGCCTAATTGTGGGGGGAAAGTCCAGGGCTGTTTTTTGGCCCCAGTCCGTCCCTAGCCATGGAGCCATAGACGGATGGACGAGAGACACGGGGTAGGAGGGAGGGGGCCGAGAGAGCTGACACGGACGGTGTTGTCAGGATAGGCTGTATAAATAGGGCTTCTGGGTAATTGAAGGCGTAGTTGAGATAAGCTGTGGTTAGCTGGCAGATAGGTTGAGGTGTGATCCAGTTCCTGAATCTAAGTTAATCATAGTAACTCCACATCTTACCACGCCCTGCCACCAGTGGTGGCCGCTAGCCAACTTCTAGCTCCAGGTCGCCCGCTCCTCACCCTGTTGTCTCTGCATTGTTCTACCCCCCGGGTGTGCCTCCAATTTCCCCTTTTATCCTCTCTCGGTACCATGGCCCAGGTGTGTTGACTAGCCTTCACTTGGGATTGGCCAGGATTCATGTGTCCGTGATCGCGCGCTGGGTGGAACTAAAAACATGCAATAAAAATATCCAAAAACGCCAAACTAAAAGTAACCACTCCAACTTTGACCCCTTCGCAAGAGCAAGGAAGCAAGAGGCATAATCAAACCTACATTTAATAAATTAACATATAGATAAAGCTATGCAGTAATCCAGTTTGTTAAAAATAAAATTATAGAGCTTTTTGGCAATGTTTTATAGTAATGGTACTTGCATTAGTCAATCAAAAGTCATTATTCTTATTTTCAATACATCAGGTGACCCTGTTCCAGTGTTTTGTGTGATCCATTACAAAACCCATTTTCACATCTCATGTTTCACCAGAACACTTTAAATCGTAAGGCCTGAGGCTGTTTCTTATTATCTCATTAGTGACTTTATGAAATTGCATGCTGACTAAAACTGCTTTAAAACGATGTTGCATAAGAGCAAAATGTTGACAAGGTCCCAGAGTAAAACATGATTTGTGTTTCTGCCTGCAGCTGACAGTCTTATGAAAAGAACAACGACCAAAACAGTTGTAAAATTGTCATGAGTTGTCAGCCGAGGTCACCCAACGAGAAGGCTTTGATCAGGGATGAAAGTGATCTTTAGTGACATGGTGGAAACCGGTTATATAGTTATAGTTAGAGACCTTACCTCAGAATGTGTATCCCTGTAAGAATCTAACACTGATTCTACTAATGTATTAAGACAAGTGGAATTCTGGGTATGGGGAATTGCACTGGAGTGAAAACATTGCATGTCTTGACAAGAGCTAAACCCAAAAATTACCACAATTACTGACAAATGTTTAAAGGAGCATCTTAATGTTATAAAACATAACAGTACAGAGATACATGCATAACTTTTTTTTAATTATTATTATTATTATTATTATTTTTTTAACAACAAATAAGTAACACATTATGTCTTGAAATCTTCTGTCTTAGTTTTGCTTTATGCATTCGTTGCAAACATTCTCCATCCCTTCAGTAACACACAGACACACAAAAACTTTGCCAAATCTATACCGTGGACACAGATTAAGCATGTCCAGCTGACTTAAAAGGATTGCTTAACAATGCTATTTTCTGATCTCTATTACAGCTCTATTATTACTATCTGTTCCATCTTTTGATGCCATGTTGTTATACAGGAAGTGCTCCATTGTGTTAAACAGCATTTTGAGCTTTGGATATGTAGACAGACTAACAATGCAGGATTACTTAAACATGTGAAACAAAATGCAACTCCTGGTATGTTTTTGAGAAGGTAACAGCATGGCTTAAAGCTCGCAGGAGTCAGTTTTGTGTAAAATAGGACCTTTAACATTGCAAACTTGGCAGGAAAAAGGGTTGCTGTCTACTGAATAATCTAATTCGTGCAGAAATAATTCATATCACGACTTATTTCTGGTAATTAAAATGACTGACAACCAGCTAACATTCTCAGTGTTGCTCCAAGTGTCCCCCTGAGCTCTGTGGTCCTGGGCCGACTGTGCTCCTAAAAACATGTGGAGTCCAGATGTAGCAGGGCTGGATGAGGTGCGGCGCGTGGACAACTCTGAGTAAATGCTGTGAGGTTACAGCACTGACACTGTCACAGGCCCAAGGGTGGACCCAAGCAGCACTCGGGGCCAACACACTGACAGCATGATTTAATGGATGGCCTCAAAAATAATATGATGATAGGTACATAGCACAAAAATAAATTCATGAAATATAGCTGAAGACATTTTGGTACATTATACAGCTCACCTAGTGTCTCAAAATGTGTTCTTGCATAGAGTGTAGATCAAGTTTCAATACAGCACAGATTATACCATTTTAACAGTGAAGGAGTAATTTATAGCCTGTGTTTGGATGAGGTGTCACTGACAAATATAGCAGAAGCCCAAATTTATTGTATTGAATATATTTACCAGGTTGTTCCCTAAAATGTTTGTGACTTGATTCTGAACAATAGTATCAATATGTGAACCAGACACTACCAAACCAACCAAACCAGAGACTCAGGATTTCTTCAAAGGGCTAAGAAAAAAGCAAAAAGGGTAAAATCTATAACATATGGGGCGGGGCCTTTCATCAATATCACATGAGGATCCCACATTGCTCTCATATGGAGCTGTCCAGGGGGTCTGTTTTCTTTTTCTGCAGCTTTGACCGAACAAGGGTGGGTTTGCGGATCTAGAGCTGTAGGAATGTGGTGGCAGAAGATATGATGCAGACTCTCTAAGCTATGTCATTTAAGTACTGGGGTTGGGTAACAGTAGTATTTAAACTACTGGCAATTTTTCTTTTTTTTTATAAGCATTGGCCAAATTGAACAGGCAATAGACAGAATAAAGTTGTGTAGAGTTTGCTTGTATTGACCAATGGCTATTTTCTGCTCCAGTGAGTTTCGAAAGTAGAGGGACTGAGAATGTTTTGCAGCAAGCTAATCAGTTAAACCAGGTACTGCTATATGAACATAGTGCATGCAAGGGGATTGGAAAAAGTCATTTTGTTTATGTTCCCATGTACATGTCAACTTGTAATTGACATTTGTAATCAGTTCAGCAACATGAACTTGAGCTTATATGTTCTAACCAAGACTGCTGACTTTAACTGCAGAGGTTACAATGCAAAATAATGATTAAAATAACAACATTTATCAAAGCTTTAATTTATTAACCAATTGCTCTTTGAGTTACAGTATCTTAGTATCCTTTGAAAGCTGCCAGAGGTCAAGTATTATCAGTGCGCAGAGTGGCAGCTCGTGGACAATTCCACACCTGTGTGTCTGTCAGTGTGCTGACCTGTGCTTAGCCCTGAGAGCACAAAAACACTCTGTGACCTGCCACTCACGGAACAAACAACAGCATTCATCTGCAATGCTGTGTCCACGTCCTGATGTCCTCTGACTGCGTCTCTGTCCTCAAAAGCGACAGAGCTCAAAAGGAGCTCATTATCTGGTGCAGGGGCTAAATGAGCCATTGCTGACAATGATGACAATCCAAACAAATGATAAGTCCTGCACGAGCTGCTCACACTGACTGTTGTGCTCCCAGCAAGGATGCATCCAATGGGAAATATGGGATACTGCATAACCAAACCGAATAAAGGAACCATTGTTATGCATTAATCTCTGGACTTAGCTTTGTATATTGTTATTTGCAAACTTGGCCTTTGGTCCCATTAATGATCAGAATACGCAGCAGAGCTATACAGCAGACTTTTCACACAGGGATATGCTATATGAAGCTAGAGGAGCACCAGTGGGTTAAAACTCTCTTAAAACTTGCAGTATACTGTTATCAGTAGATCCTCACCTCCGCATCAGGGGGCAATGGATTCATTCCTACAGTTCCTGCTTTTACCTTTACTGTTGTGGGCATGGCTACATTTAGCAGTGGTGGTGGTGGTAGACAGAGCCTGGTATGTATAGAATTCACGCTGAGGGATGTTGACCTCAGCCTGAGTTCTGTCAGACGCCTGGAGCCCTGAGAGCAGGAGGGGACAGTCCTACCTGCTCTGCACTGACCTGGCTGCCTCCACGCTGTCTCCTAGTTTGACCCACAGGACCTAGCTGTAGTCCTGCCCTGTGATTCAAATATTTAACAGTCTCTCATTTTAAATTGACACCAGGGCCCTTTCAGATGGATGCGATGCCAGAAGTCTGCTGTCTATCAAAATGAATGTTTCCTCTTTTAGTTTGACACATGACAAAGTAACACCTATGTGAAGGCAAGCAGACCTGCCGTGCAGTCAAATTAAGACATGTCAAACTGCAGAAGGCAAATTAAGACTTTAAAAATGATCTTGGTGACTATGTTAGTTTTTCCAGACATGAGACATTTACACAGGCATAAATATTATCACATATAAGATTTCACTATCACTTTTAAAAACTTTATGGTGTGTGTGCTCCCTGCACGGGTCCGTTTGATGGGACCACCTCGAGTTGTGTCTTTGTGTCTCCATGCTACAGGCATGGCTTTAGGTCCAGGAACAGGGGTGTGTTACATGAGTAAATGACGTCACCCAAACATAACTAATGTTTTCTTAATGAACAACATTTAAATTGTTCCTGAATTATATTTTTAATTGTAAAGCCAATTTATGTTGTAACACTGTGAGACGTGGCTTCATCTAGAGTAAAGACAAAACTTGAAAACTGGAAATTTAGCATTTTCCATCTTGTCACGAGTGTCATGCATGAATTAACAGGAAACAGTGTTGCTAACATGCACTTGCATGTTACTTCTCAAATTTAGGAGGCCAAAGCAGAGTTTTGCCATTACAGTAATGCTAACATCAACTGGCATGTTAACAGTGTACCAGCCATTCCTGCTTCACTGATAATAATACAAAACTAAGAGCTGCTTTTACAATATCTGTACTGGGGCAAGTTGGGGCAAATTTTTACTTTATAGTAGAAAAGCCTCACTTCAAGTCACACCTGTTTATTTCATTCTAATGGCTTGCTGTATCAGTGCTTAGAGCTCATGGTTACTGGGATATAGACTCTGCTCCCACACAGCCTCTAACGGGAATAAAAGGGTGAATGTATGTTTGGAGAGTTGTAAAACCTCATTTTAATTTATGGTGATGATGATCTACCTCCATGACTAACATACTAACTGTGCTTGAATAAATAAAGTTTAAATGTGTTCAAGTGGGGTGGGGCATTGAGGGGATACCCATTCAGCCAATAATGTGCGTCCTTGAGTAAACACACAGTCATTAGCTACTTCCTCCTTTACCAGCTCTGCTCTCCACCAGCACTTGACCCTCATAAAAGTGATGGACCGCGTGCCAACTCAAGCTTACTCACAAAATGTGTAACTTTCTCCTGAACAGTGCACTAAGTCCTGCTGCCTCATCGTGCAGTAACAGAGACGATAACTTCTGTGAGTCAAAGCTGTCTCTCCATGCCTCCTCCAATCAGTATTAGTAAGATCTCCTGCTGTTTCTAGTCTATAAGTGGTATGATAGTATTTATGTGTAATGCTGAGTAAACATATGTCTTTAGTTAATGCACAGCTAGCCAAGTTTCATGAGGTCGACCGTAATGTGACACCACAACTTTGTGACTTTAATGAGAACAAGGGAAGGGAGGAGGCTGCTATACTTTTCCACATATGATTATGTGTGCAAACACTTTAACCTAAAGACACACTTCCACTCTGAATCTGCTAATTAATTTTATAGATGCCACTTGTTGGAGCATAACCTGTGTTATAGTAATACAGGAATTTAAGACATACCGATAATGAGCAAATCTGCGTTTGTGGAGCCAAACTTCTGTTTAGTATTTGCTAGGAGTAGTATTTGAGGCATTATTTATTCAAAGTATTGAATCATTATTTTTAAAATGAGCAGTCAGTAGATCCTTGTAAAGCATCCACACAATAACACAAAGCAAGCTCTTATTAATTTTCTATAGATAACAGTTGTTAATTGTTTATTCTCATTTTCTGTGGAATTAATAATAATTAAAAAAAAAAAATAGAGCAGTGGGTGGCCAGTGGTTTTGTATGTATTTTATGACGGAGAGAGAAGAAAAACTTAAGAAGCCTTATCATGGTTCATAAACAGACCACATGCAGGCTTGACTTTCCACCAGGTGCTGTGGAAACTTATTTCACTATTGACCCAAATAATCTGACCTTCACAGCAGCCATTCCTCCAGAACAACCAGGGAGAGGACAGAATTTCCATTCCAAAATCTGTCTCTGATCTAAATTGTTTATTATATATTGATTATTACTGATAATTAAAAATGTGTGGGCACTTTGTTTGTTTACATTTACCTATAAAGTCACATGCTTTCAGACTTTTATTTGCCTTTCCTTTAACCACATGCCTCCTGACTGCACACACACAGACACACAGAAAGCTCACAGCATGTCTTATGTCCCTAACTGTGCTGACAGTGAAACTGCATTTCTGTGCTGTGCCACCCCACACTGCCAGCTCAGTCCTTGTTACCTAGCCTAAGTCAGCAGAATTGTAATACTTACTACAACGGATGCCTAGCTAGAGTGGACTAGACTTGAATGGACAATATTATCACAATGGTTTGAGAGTTCATATCTTTGTACTGATGGCAAATAAACTTCTGTGTTAGAACTCCAGCCTCATGCCTTTTCTACCAACTTTCTGTCTACTTTAAATTATTCTACATGTGTTTTCAGTCCACCTCATTCATCAACACGGGGCTATGTATCTACAGTATTCTCACCTTCATCTCCATATATTGCTTTGACATTGCAGTAACTTAACACTTGAGCTGGCAATGGCACAGACTGCCCGGAGGCCTCACCTGATGCTGTGTTGTGTGGCTGTAGACCTCACAGACCAATGGGCTCATTACGGCTCACATGAGGCACCAGTGTCATGCCACGACTCATAAAAAACATGGCTGTCAAAGCTATGGGGGGCTTGGCAGCTCACTTACATAGACATTAGTCAAGCAGGGGGTGGTGAGTGTGCAATGGTGCTCTGTCCGTCACACCGCAGGGGAGGGCACAACCTGGACTTTTATAGGTGCGTGGTATTGGAGGCCCTGCTCACCTCACCGTGGGAAAGGTGCATTGGGTTATGGGTAGGTTTTTATGGCAAATTGTCCCAAATAAGTAGAGGCACGGGGGCTACAGGTCCAAGTATATGACCCCATGAATGGTACATGGGCTCGCATTGTTACCACTTGGATAACAATAACTTCAAAATTATCCTTAAAGGTACATTTAAGGATAACTTTTTCTGGTGGAGGGTCCGTCACCTGCTTGTTTCTATGGATATGTCATTGCTCTGCTAGAATTAGTCTGGGTTGGTCTCCATGAAGGTATGTAGGTTAATTATACATCCATTCATTATCATGTGAGTATAGCTGGTGCGGACAGAAAGGTCATTTTGTAGAGTTATACAATATTTATATATTGGTGAGAAGAGCAGCTGTGAGATAAAATAAATGTGATTCTAAATTATTCAGTCGTCAATCCATATTCTCTTTCTATCTGAGCCATGGCAAAAATACATTTTTAGGATTTTAATGAAAAATTGGGCTATTCCTTATACTAGTAGTTTCCTTCAGTGGGTAGGAAATCTCAACAGTTAGAAGTCAAGTACTATAAATAATATTTGTGATTAAATCATGACTCATCGTATCAGATTCCACAGTTACCTCGTTTTAATTTCAATGATGGTGATCCTGTATTTTAAGTACAGGTAAATGTAGGCTAGCTTAAATGTTTTTGTGGTTGCATAACCATTAGAGAGCTGCTCATCCAACAGTATCCAGTTAAAACAGGGGCGGACTGGGACCAAAAAACGGCCCTGGACTTTTCCCCCACAAATCGGCCGTTCTGGACTTTTCCAGAATGCGCAGATTGCCACTCCGCCCCTGAGTCAGAATGTATGCTGTGTTTGGAAAGTGAGCACTCTACCACACATTCATAGTCACACATCAAAACGTGTCTGTTACTTTGCAGTCTGTGCTTTATTAAATGATTAAATGATTAAATTCGGTGAATGAGTCAGCTGTGACTAAATGTGAAACAAGTTACCAAACAGAAGAGTCACATGATGCAGTCTTTTAAACAAGACTGAAGCATGGATAAAAGCTCAAGAAAATCAATTTAATTTATGAAACATATACAAAAAATCCTCATTTACGTTGTATGTTTAATTTTGTGCATTAAATCATGTTTGTAGTACATGACGCACTTCAGTTCAGTTCAATTCAGTTTGGACTGTCTGAAGGAAGATTATAATGGTAATATTAGTACATTGTCCAGATGGGTCCCACTGGAAATAAGTGGACCAAGAGACACCTTTATTTCCCTTAATTTAAGTAACAGTGTCCTGCCTGTAGTGTCAACATGTATAGTTTGTGGCGTTTGCAGTCTCTTAAATGTAAAATAGATGGAACTTGAAAAGCCATATCATTCAATGAGTTCACTAAGTGCTTCTCCTCGTCTTGGTGCAGCAAAGCACAGATGTTACTGAATGCACATTTGTAAATATTTATTCTGCTGAGGCAGTTGTGTGAGACAGAGGGAGGTGTGGGGTCTGGGGTTATGCTGACAGAGCGGCACAAATTGGTTCAGAAATTACTCTGGTAATGGAGAACCGCTGGTTGAGTTCAAAAGGCTGTGTAAAGCTGAAATACCCTAAACAAACCATACCAAATATGCACAAGATTTAGGTAACAATCCTCCAGCTAAGGTAGTTCTGACCAAGCCTAACCAAAGATCTGAAGATGGGTCTCTGGTCGTGGCTCTGGGACACCCACTGCTCCCGGTAGGTTGCTATGGACAAATGTACCTACACGGACAATAAATTATGCCTTAACCTAAATGAAGTATCCACACATGTTCTCTCTGTATTTTCTAACCTGGTCAACACTCATGTCTCAGGCCAAAGTTGGACAGAGTGATGTTTTTCTTATTCACAACCGGCCATGTTTGTTTTGATACAGATCGACCATGAATCATTTTATGTTTTAATTCATTAGAGTGAATTCCAGAAAGTGACTTGCATATACAGCGTAACAAACCACACATATTTACAGACCTACAATTATCTTTACCAAGTACTTGTTTTGTCTTGAACAAAAAAATAACTCTTTTTTGTTCCTGAAAGGATTTACTTGAAAATATCTATTCTTACCTTGCATGGACTAATTTCACAGTTTTTGCAATTACTTTTGAAAGCATGTTCATGTTGCAAAATCTTAGTGTAAAATACAAAGTCAATAGTGGATACATTGTACAAATACAGGCCTTTTCTAAACTTGCATTGTGTGCACTGGTTACCATAAGACTCAAGTGCATGTTTATTCTAAGAAGGGCTTCTACATGTCCCTGGAATGCTGGGAGCATTGCTCAAGTGCCTCCACGGTGTCAGGCATGATCTTGCATGTTGTGTCCGTGAAAGCTGGCAGAATTTCTTTGCTCGCCAACATGGTTCTCCAAGCGGGAATAAAGGCATTAATTAAACATTATTTGAAATGATTAGACAAGCATATGCGATTAGAGCCTGCAGTGACCTTTTCATGTAGCAACAACAGGCAGGCTATGTCGGCACAGTGCTTCTCATTAGCACCATTCCCACAGCTAGATGTAGGCTAACGCTCCTGCTTTAATTAGTTCCTCTGGTATAGCCTGCCCCCTTCTGCCGGCTGCGCTATCAGGGCCCTGCCTCGCCTCAGCACGCCATGGGGTGAGCTGTATTGATTGTGCCGCTTTCATGATAAATTCCCTTTGTGCTACAGAGTTGGGCTTGCAGGTTTGTTGAAAACTGAGGGGGGAAAGTCAGAAAATACAAGTTCCAGGGTGATGGTCTCACGTGGTGATTGTGTGCATGTTTTTTTATTATAGCATGTGACTACATTACATTTGTTTACTTGATGGACCCAAATATTTTGACTTCGATACCTTGCTTTTAATGTGGTCTGAACCAGAAAAATCATTTTCATTGAAAACTCCAATGTATTCTACACATCATATAAGCACGTATAACTTGGTACTAAAATCCTGTTTAATTTGATGATCTTATATTCAGTGACTACATGCAGTCTACATGATAATAAAAAATAATTAAGAAAAAACAGTAAAAATCATGCTTAAATACAATCCTTTGTCAGTGCTAACTGTCTTGACACTGCTGACTTAACATTGCTGTAAACATGCTTGTTAATGACAGAAGGCCATGCCCTGCTGGTTAGGAGCCATATGTTGGCATGCTGGATTTGGCCAGTGTCATCAGGGTGGTATAGGTCCCAGAGTGAAGGGGATAAAGGGGTTAAGAGGGTGCTGCATGGACTTCACTGGCGCTTTCACTCAGGGTGTAGGATGACTCCCCACAACATGCCAGCGTTTATATAGCACCAGGCACCAAGTTGTGGAGCAACTGGATCTTGTTGGCGGCAGAGATCGCTTCACCTTCAGAACGCGCCGCCTTCATCTTGGTAGCATGTCTCTGTGCTTCTGTATGGTTCCTGGTTGTCTATCACCACATGAAGTCTCCTGTTCATGACGCAGGAGGCCCCCATACACCACCCCAAGCTGAGCTCCCAGGTCATGTCCCCTTATAGTATTCATTAAATGGTAGAAAAGGTTTCAAATGTAATAATCGGAATAATGTATTTGAAATTGGAATAGAAGATGGAATTTATACTGTCCTGAGCAAGATTAGCCCTGCCCTAAAGTGGAAAGTTATAAAATCAAATGGCTCTTCTTTTCTTTATTTGATTGTTCTGCTGTCCTCTCCCTCACAACTTTGCTAGCCTAGTATTGGATCATTCTTACTTGTCTGTGTAATCCCTCAGTCATCCAGGTAGGATCCAAGCAAGGAGAAATTTAATTCTGTCAACTAGAGGATGTTTCACACTTAGAGTAGTTCAATAGACCTAGCTAACAAACTGAAACTAAACAAGTATGTGTGTTAGTTTCAGAGTAGTTTCAGTGTAGTTAGCTCCTCCCTTCAGGCAGATATAAGGCAGTGTCCACCAGCGTCTGACCAGAACTGAAGAAGCAGCTTGGATGAGCTACGAAATGTCTTTGATCAAAAACGTTTGTCTAGTTGAGAGAACTGAATTTCTCCTTGTTATTGTTCTTACTTCTTCTTATTGTTCTCTGCCAGTTTCTCTCTCACAGAGGTTAACAATCAAGGATATAAGTCAAATTTCTAATTTATTGCTGGATTATAAAAATATTTGTCACATTTACTGTACAAGTAATTTTTCCACAGAAAAGTGTAGACACATTTTTTACCAGTAGATGTGAAACTTGTTCTCTTCTCCCCTAACCTGGCCTTTGTTCAGGGTCACCTGTGATCTTTGGTAGATAGTATAGTGGTGTTATGTGAGATTACAAGAGGCCTGGGTTAGCCAGTGGTAGCTTTAAATGTCCTCTAATTATTCTCTAATTATTTGTATTTTCAAATCACATATATCCCACTGTAGTCACTCTCCAGTCAAAGATCTTATAAGTGAGCTATCCAGATGACCTCTGCTTCTGTATTTAGTATCAAAACCATTAAAGTATCCAAACCCCTCTCATCTGTTGCCAAGATGAAGGGCTAATGACATAACTGCTTTTAAAATAGTTATAAACTAGCTCAAGTTCACAAATGCACATTGACAAGGGTGACAGCTAGCCTTGAGCAGTAGATTGACAGGGTTGACCTTTCAGCGAATCATATTTTATTAGCATAGCCAGGCCTTATTAAAAAGATAGAATTGGGGAGTTTAACTGTAACTTGGTCTTGTTTTGGGGGTGCCTGTCAGACACACGCAGAGCCATGTCGGGTGGGCTGATTAACGATGGGAAAGGTCAGCTCCTCCACTCTCCATTTGCAGATGACAAGAAGAGGTGTAGAGTTCACTGTTTTCAATCAGCAGGACGCTATCAGGACTGGGGTGTTGTCGCCACAGAGACTGTAGGAAAGAGTGAGCAAAGCCTGTTTATGTACGGTTTACATTGAATAGGTTTGGTGTAATATGCTGTTTTGGTAATAAAATGGACTGTATTTGATGTTAAAGTTGGTTTTACAAGAATTTATGTTTAAAACCAGAGTAAACCAAAGAGATTAGATATCCTCCCACACATGTCCATTTCTCCCAGGAAAGTGGTAAATAAAGTCAAACTAAAATGAAAACACTATTAAGTTAAATAAGGTGCAGTATATTTTCGAATGCAGAGTTTGCCACCTGCTAGTCTCCATGGAGATGTTATTGCCTTGCCTAGAATGTTCCACCATCTCACAATAAACTTATCTATCTCCATGGAGACAGCACCAGGTCAGTGGAGAGGCAAGCTGT
This sequence comes from Taenioides sp. WSHXM2023, assembly GCA_029959045.1. Classification (NCBI taxonomy): domain Eukaryota; kingdom Metazoa; phylum Chordata; class Actinopteri; order Gobiiformes; family Gobiidae; genus Taenioides; species Taenioides sp. WSHXM2023. The sequence continues at coordinate 33,479,638 of CM057087.1, forward strand.
AAATATGTTAAACAAATGTAAGATAGATGTTTAATGCCATACAGTGGAGCAATTCTGGTAAAGCAGTAACATCTCTTTAGATACAAGCAGGTGGCAGGATCCTCCATTCTAAAAATCACATAGTGCACCAGTGGTTTGATGTTCAATTAACAAACAGTAATCCATAATCTCATCCCTGAGGTGACTTTGAGAGTGTGAAAAACCTCTGTCCAAACTTGGTATGGTCCAACCATATCCGCCAATTTGTATCACATGCCTCTCAAATGCAGAAGACATTTCCTCTCCAATATTCTCGTACCATTCAGAACAAAATATATAACTTCTTTAACCTGAGACAGATGAGAGCTTGGTGGTTCAATTATTGATTTTGCAGAAATCTATGCTGTTTCTCAGTCCTTTGTGTTATTTCTTTCCTTTTTGTTTAAACATAAGCCACCATGATTGTTTTTACCTGAACTGAGCATGTGTCTCTCTGATTGTTTAATTTGTCTGTACATCGCACCATCTGAAATTTGGGAGACAGGATACAGTTCCACACTTGGTTGTCTTTGTAAAATTTTGTCAAAGCATGTTTGGCCAGGTAAGGGGTGACAACTATGGAAGAGTACAACATCAGGGTAATGCTCATTGATATTTAGAGAATAAAGTAAACCAATAAAGATAAAAAAAGAAAAAGTACGGGAAAATGTGTAACTCAAACAATGTGAAAAAGACTTGGAGTTGAAAGCGCTCAAAGCCACTCTCCAAAAGAAAGGTAAAGAGCTGGAAAACCAAGTTAGTGCATACAAGAAGATAAGATATTTGTATAACAATACAGTGAGAGACAATGTCCAGCTAACCAACATCAGTAAACTCCAGGATTAAAGAAAAACTTAAAGCACCTATAATGGACATTCAAACCACTTGTACTGATGTTGGTGGAGATACAACCAACAAAGAAAATGAGAAACTGTCCAGGAAGGTGCAGAAGCTGCATGAGAGGAGCTGCGTCTCCTGAAGTTGTCGAAGGTCAAAGATCACAGCGATCCAGCCGCCCAAATGGAGCGGCTATAGTGAAGGAGCAGAGGAGGCCGCCCAGGCATCATCAGCACTAAAGCACCTCCAACCATTACACCATTACAGCCTTTACACTTGTATTTTAAAAATCTTAACAATAATCGTTTTACATGTGTGCATTGACCTTTATTCAGTACTTATCCATATTTAATTGTTTTTTTGTTTGTTTGTTTTTGTTTTTTCCACATTGTTTAATTCACATGCCACACAGCACAGCATTACTTGATTTTTATGCAGGAATGGGTAAAGCAGATATAGAAAATACATGATAAAAAAGCTCAAAAGATTAAAATGGCAATGTTTGTTTTTTTTCCCAGTTAGTGCAATGTAAATCTAGTGCGTACTTACTCCTGGAGGAGGGTAATCATTCCGACAGTCCAGTGTAGGTTTATGGCTGCAGGGGTGGAGTTTGAAGTGAGGATACCTGTTAGACCAATCACACTGCTCCTCATATGTCCAGACCCTGCTCCTGTTTATTATTGTATTTATATCATCTAAAACATCAGTCAAACCATTTCATAAAAGAAAAGTGGTGTAACTATGATAGATGCACACCTGGATTCTAGTTTTACCTTTTCTGGTATCAAGCCTTTAAGACAGAGAAAAGTATTGCTCAGTGGGTATAGACTAGACAGTACAGTGCACATGTGGAGTTTCTGGAGACAATGAGCAAACATTACACCCTTTCCATTTCTTGTACCATCTTCTATGGCTTCCTTTTGGAGAGGACAGACACTTCATCAGTAGTTTGCAAAATACAGCACATTTTCAATCATTGGCAGCATAAGCACCTGATAAGATAATGATTGTCCTTTCATTGAGGATCTTAAATGGAGACCAGCAGAGGCCTGTAACAAATCAAGTGCAAGTATTGGCCTGATGAGAAGCAGATGCACAAAAAGGAAACAGAAAGTGATAGAAAAGATGATATACGACGTGTGTCACAACCTCAGTATACGTATATATACAGTCATCGCTGGCAAATGGCATGAATCCTCTGACTAACGACTCTTAGTAAGAGTGATAAAAGGGGAGTATTATAAAGAGATGAGCCTGTCTGTAAAACATCATGATAAAAGCCAACACTGTGGCATGCACAAGTATACTGACATACGCAGGTGATTAGTTTGAGACTGATTTGTGTCTGAGTCAATAGATTCTAATGAAAAGACCAGTTCAGATGTTTGTCATGTCAAAGCAAAACAGCTGCAGTACAAGAGTTTAGGTCTTGGATTATAGAGTGACTGCACCTGAAACAGTGCCACAACGTTGAGACTAAAAGTACAATAGAAACTGTTAGTGATTGGCTATCCAGCTCTTTTCAAAGATGTGGTTATTTTCAATCGGCTCCAAGTGTGGAGTCAGCTTCCTGTGTATTATTTATCCTTCAGAGCATTTTATATAATATTATGTCACCATATAACAAAAAGTTATATATTTTTTGCTTATTTGTTCACCTTGTCAGTTTCACACTAATGATTTTTATGAACTATTGTGGGTGTTTATCATATATGGGTATGTCTTCACAATGCGACTCTTCCAATTCACTAAAAAGAATATATTCTGTAGCTGGATGGGAGCTGAGTGTTCAATTGTGAATGTAGAGTTGTTTTCAGGTGTAACCTCCTATAGTCATCTTGTACTTCGTCCATACATGAATGTGTTTGAAGGCTTTATTTGGTAAGGTTTGAGGCTGTATTTGCAAAATGGCAGGGACTTCTCAATTTGGGCAGGGCAACTAAAGGATCTTACCCCACTCAGGTGGTAACATATTTACAACCTTATGGTTATGTATTTGTCACTTGTTCATTCACTCATGCATGTTTATGTGGTACATTATAATATTGTGACTTGTAATCCATTGAAGCTGCAGGGGAAAGCCAGATGCAACAAATAGCGTGCATCTGCCCTTCAGAAATCACGCACATCTAAGTGAAATACCCCTATTCCCACCACAGCACAACAAAGATTTTCCCAACAGTCACTTGGTTTGCATGCAGAGGAGATGCCCAGGCTTTTATTATCAGCTATTGTTTTACATTTGTCTGCCTGTTGTTTGGAAGAGCAGAGATTAGGCCTCACCGCAGACAGCCCAGGTAATCTTCAAAGCTACCCTGCAATTAAGATGATTACACGAAAAGATCCGCTCATGAAATATGCTTGTTTTATTAGCACTTACCACTGGGGAGATGGGCCAGGGCCTGTGGGACATGTAGGTAATTAACAGAGCATGAGAGGTGTAAACATCAGCCAAGCACATGGGACACTCCTCTCATACAGGTATGTACCGTGTTCAAACCTTTGGTTGGTGTATCCATTGTCTGATTTCTTTTAAATGGGACATGGGATCATGCCAACATTGACTTTTGAGCTTTTTAATGTTGCAACATTGTTCAAATACTTCATCAAATACATACTTGGAGATTTTTTTTGCTTAATTCTTGCTAGTTTTATGAATCCTTTTTAATGTTTTCTGTCTTTGAGTGTGAAATCACTGTGATTTTGCTAGATTTTGAGCAATTCTCCTCTAACATTGCTATCACTACACACACATGAATATATGACGGGCCTGTTGCTTTAAAGGCTGCTAATATATTTTTTTGTCATTGTTCACACCTTTGACTGTCAGCAGAGGGAGCTGCGTTGTTTTTGTTCTCTGCACACCTGTGTGACGTTGTTTTTAGTTCCTAACAAGTTCAACTGCATTTAATAAAACAAGTGTAATAGAGTAATGAGCTGCAGAGGTCCAACCATCTGATGAGGTTATGGTTTCTCTCATTCTTAACTATTTCCATACACAGCTTTGGAAAAGAGCATAATAATACTTTTTGGTTCTCTCGTGTAAACAACTACATTCAAGATGTAGTACTAAGTCACTTTTATGCTTCTAAATTACTACCGCTGTAATTTCTCACAGTATTTAAAGAGCACTACATTTAATAGATACGTTTTCCGATCTTTTTGGATGAAGAATGAACTGTTGACCTTATCTTGCTTAGCATCAGAGGAAGCCCACATTAGCATGTCCAGCCTTATGTTTTGGAGTGAAGGTAATTAGACCTTGCATGCAGTTCATAGTAAACACTATAGCGTGCAGAGGATGTACTTGAGTTGTTTTGCTCTTGAGTCATGACTGTCTGATAAGAACAAGATAGTTTCCCTGATAATTTGATAAGAACAAGATAGTTTCTGTGATGATGTTTTGCACTGCTAGTTAACAATAATATCAACACTGCCAACAATATCAACTAAAATGAATTCAGAGAAATTAAAAAAACAGCAAGAAAAGACGATAAACAAAGTTGACTATACAGCTGGTGGCCTCGACATTGGATATCAACCAATATCACATTGGAGCTAGATTTAAAATGTAAAAACATGTCTTATTTCATCTTATTTCCTGGTTACAATTTAACACAAAGCATGTATTAGTTCAGAGGTCTCAAACTCAAATTACCTGGGGGCCACTGGAGGTAGAGTCTGGGTGAGGCTGGGCTGCATCAAGTAGGTTATTCAACAAAATAGGATTTCAAGTATTCAAAAATAAATAAATCACAACTGTCCAATCTTCTTAATCTTTAATAATAACAGTTCAAAACATGAACAGAACATGAACATTTCCTCCTTCATTTCATGAAGGATTAAACAAATGAGATCCTCAATATAACTTGAAGATGTTTATCAGTGAGTAGTTTGGACCTGTGCTTTGACTTATTAAAGTTCATAGTGGAGAAAAGTTTTTCACCCGCTCTGCAGCGGGTAGCGAGCACCTGCGAGGGCATCTGGATGGCGCACAAAAACACATCGTGTGTGCCTCTGTGCCTGCCCCGCAGTGCGCTCCATTCATTATGCTCACGAGGTATGTGGATTTTTGCTGGATGGAGAATGGTCTTCATGTTGCCAGCCTATTACACCAAGAGAAGGGGCTGCATTGAGTAGGTAAACAGGCTGTCAGTGACTTTTTTATTACTTATCACCCACAAATGTCCCATACTTATGAATGAGGGATTTTTGTCAGCACCTCCCTTGTGCTGTAGGCAAGGCCTGTAATAGTTTTTGCCCCAATACCATGGCTGCAGGAGTGAAATAGTGCAGGGCTCAAGCAGAAGCACGTTCTAGCAAGTGCGAGTTGTTTTGTTTCTTCGGTGCCATCTCATGTGCACGTGTACACACATAAACAGATCCACCTGGACTCATAGCTTCACAACTGCTGACAGTTGAGTTTGGGATTTAAGGTGCGCAAATCTGCTGTTGTGAATCTGCAAGGACGCTGTTCTGCAGCTTCGTCTTCCCCTACCGCAAGACACTAAAGTTTGACATCAAGTAGGGGGTACAAAATATAATTTAGCAACTGGCCCCCGGGCCGCGAATTTGAGACTCCTGTATTAGATTAATTCAGTGTATGGCAACTGAATGTGTATAATCAACATAGTTTTCAGCCACTATCTACTGTTGTTAGTGGGTCTTTTTCCATCCTCTTACTATGATCTGGCACACTTACTATCTCATGAGCTTCTCTTGGCTTGGGTTCTCATCACATCCTCTCCATTCATGTCTCCTAGTGAATACTAAGTGCTCTTTTACCGCCCTTATGTTGACATTTGTGCTCCTTAGTCTAATCACTGGGCCTTGTTACGCCAGGACTAGAGTTTCTGTACATCTGTTTTGAATTCCTCTTGAGGAAACAGCAAAATAAATGTACCACTATCAGTAAAGATTTAGAGCTGCAGTGTAATTGAGATACAGGGATTTAGGATCCAGTTTCTTCTATAAAAGCGTTTACTTCAACTAAGAGTAATGGCCTGCCCCTGCATATGGAAGGAAATTACTGCTGTCAGTTTCAAACTACTTTGTTTTATCAGGACAACTAAAATTAGTGGAAAATGTTTTTTAAAAAGTTGCAAACAAAAAAATTAATTATTGTGTTTTATTGTATTATTGTAGCGCTAGAATTTGCCTCACAGAAGCTCCTGGGTACTGTTGGGTCCTTTTCTTTCTTTGGGTTCTTTTCATGGGTTGTGTGCAACCTATAAGTGGGGAGTCAGCATGTACTAAACCTAAAAGTTGCACAAAAGAGACATAAGAGTAGAAATGAAAGTTTGAATCTGAATTCAGACAGGCGTTGAATGCAGGATAATGCAGGATTTTTCCAACAAGATACAACTCAGAGTGAGCTAAACAATTAATCAAAAAGCTAAAAATTATGACTTTTAATGTCTCCTTTAACATATGCTTTTTGTATGTTTTGAAAAATAAATTCAAAACTCAACTGACTGTAATGCAAAAAGACATAAAGTGTCAGACTCATGTGTTTTCAGTGATATCCAGCAGGTACCCTCATGTACACTACACAGCCCCTCCCTGATTACACATTTAGCACCCTGTTCCCTGGTGCCTGATCACTGGAGTCACTGGTTTGCTTTCCCCGTGAGTCTCCCTAAAGGTCAGAGTGGCGTGTGATAATCAGTGTGAGAGGGAGCGAGGAGAATACATGCTCTTTGTGTTGTGGACCCTGCTGTGCATCAGCCAAAGTGCTGCTGAAACGCTGTCACATTGAGGAAACTGAGCCCTGGCAGAATATTCAAACACTATTTCTACTGACTCAGGTGCTCTGACCTTTACCATGACACAAAACAAGTATTTACTCTCTGCCCAAAAAGGATGAATGTGAGGTGAATCTCTCAGCCATAAAAAGTCAAGATGAGACAGCCTCCCTGAGTCCACAGTTATTGTTATCAGTGAACAAATTGGGTAATACTAAACACAGTGATAATGCTTCTGAGTGCAGTTGCGTTTGGTAAGGTAAACATTCAAATGTAACTATTGCACATTTAAATATTAAAAGACTAAATTAAATTGTGTGTGCATGCGTGTGTGTGTGCGTGTGTGTGTGTGTGTGTGTGTGTGTGTGTGCGCGTGTGTGTGTGTTTGATTTGAATTCTTACAGAGGCAAGTGATAATCCAGACTCAGTGTTGGAGGTAATTGTTGCCATGCCACACATCTGTATGTGATGATGCTTTCAAGTTCAAGGTAAGGTCACTGGAGATTACAAGAAAAGCCACGTCATTTTACTACTCAACACAACCGTTATTTTAGATATTTATTACTGTTCCTCCCACCATCCTGTCAGTCCTGTAGTGCACTAATCTTTATCTCTATCTAAACCTGAAACTATATCCAAATAATGTATATCATTCAGGCTGTCTTCACACATGATGCAAAAAATAATTCTCCGTTTAAAAGTGTCTCCAAACCAAACATGCAAGCTCAGGTAACCTCTTCTAAGTTGTTGTATTTCTCCGATGATCCTCTTATTTAAGACTCAGGTAAATTTTGTGCTAAGTAAATGCTGTAACAGCTTGCTTACTGGCCTCTCCAAACGAATGATAAGATGACTGCAGTACACTTAAGGTTGCTGCTCGGGTCCTGACTAGAATCTAAAAGTACGAGCAGATGCGTCCTGTGCTCAGGTCTCTGCACTGGCAGAAAACAGAGTTTAAAGCAGCTCTCCCTGGCCTAGCACCAACGTAGATCTCTGACATGATAGTGCCATAAGAACCACCTCACACCCTGAGGAGCTCAGGTACTGAACATGGGGTGTCAGTGTTTCTTTTGGAACATTTCATTTAAAAAAATATATTTCAAATCTGGAACAGCCTTTCTGAAGATGTGAGGCAGACCTCTGCTCTACTCAATGTTTAAATTCAGAATCAAAATGGTTCTGTTTACCCATGCATATGACTGAAAGGTTTTTATTCTGCACTCTTCTCTTTTAATTTTCATTTTATGGTGATTATTTATGTTTTGATTTGTTTGTATGGTGATTTTAATGTCTTTCTTATTCTGAAAAGCACTGAATTACTTTGAATTGTGTTTGAATTGTGCTATACACATAAACTTGACTTGCCTTGCCTAATGACATAGGAGAACTGGGTTACAAAAGCAGCCAAAGAAATGAAAAAAATGAGGTTGATCTTTATTAATTTATTATTATTATTTTATTTTTTTTTAAGATACCAGATTCACCAGTAAACAACAGGTGTTATTGTAAATAAATCAGGGAATATCAAGGAATATAAAAATATCTTTTGGTTGTCCTTCATGCTTGACTGTCACTGTGATGGCCCCTCTGATCCTTGTGTAGGCAGTTTTCACAGTTACACGCTGCTTTGAAGCTAACCTTTTAAACCCATGAAAAATGACAAGATTCTGTATTGACCACAAGCGGAATGCAGCCACCTCTCCTACAGTAACAGCTGTGTCCACGCTGAAGGATGCTCTCTTTTGAAGTGTGCAGAGCCATGCAGTCTCTTCAGGTTAAAGTAATTACAGAGCGGTGAGCATACAAAGGTCATAGGTCACAGAGAAATGCCTCATATTAGAACCTGTTATGCCCGACCCAGCTCCAGGTGGATGTTCACTACACACACCAAAACAAGCATGGACAAAAATGTGCTAAACCAAGGTGAAGTTTACAAGAGAAGCACACTGCAGTGTGATAAATTTCTCATGTCATATTTGAGAACTCTGATGAAGCCCATAACTGTCCCTTGTGCAGTATGACAGAACAGCTGCCTATGATAAAGGGCAGTAACATGTGTCTCTGGTGAGAGGAGTGTGTGGGAAAAGCTTGTTCTGCAGTGAGAAGAACGCACACAGAACATCAGACACACTGTGACGGATACAGACAGCAGTTGTGACACAAGTGGTCATTAAAGATTAACATAAACAGTATGTAAAAATTTTGATTTGACATTCCATAAACATAATCTATGCGTCCCCAGTAAAATCTTGATTTTACTGAATTTCAATGCTGATTTATTACAAATTACAAAAACATTAAACATGATGGCCAAGTTGTTTTAATTGAGTGTTTTGGTTTCCAAGACAATTATCAGAATGAGCCTCTCATGAGTCTCTCATTTGCATTGCCAGTTTAAATGCACAAATTCACCTTTGGTGCTTATGGAAAGGTTCAGTTTACAGTGAAACTAACATGCCAGACTTATATAAAGCTTCTATATAACTCTTCTGATCTGAAAGTGTTACAGAGGTGGTATTGTGCTTCTGTGAAGTATTAACTGTTAATACATAACATCATCATGTTACTTTGTGTTGTTATGAAAATGCTATATTCGCTGAAAGTAATGTATTAACATGTTTTATAAGTTTCACTGTTTTGATGGTCTGAGTCTCCCCTCCTTTTGCTATAGCGCTTTGTCACTCCCCCTTCAAAGTGCTGTCACATTACAAAGGTATGCATTTTGCTAATTCAAGTACCTGATGCTATGTGTTATAGTTTATATTTATAGTTTTGTGTCATGCTTTTGTATATTTATGGAGATTTGCCGTGTGAGAGCATGGATGATGTAAGCTTGTGGGCTGAGCATTGGACAGAATCTAATGTAATTTAAAACCTCTTCAGGCATGTTTTTGATGAGCAAACATTATAACATGGTAGAAAGCTATACACTTTGCACAATATCCCCTCTTTAAGCTGAACATTTTACTAACTTCAAATACCTGCGTGTTGTAGAGAAATAAAAACATCAACCACATTTAGACTGGGCCCACTGGATAATTATTACGCAGCCAAATATGCCTCATCCAAAACAATCTAATGTGCCATTTTAGTCTCTGTACATGACCTTACCACAATGCATTTCCTATGTGCATATCTTTTTCCATTAGCTTGTCCATCACATTCTGCCTGCAAGTGAGCCCAGCGGGTAACAGCCACATGTCAGCCCGGGCAGTGCAGCTGAGGTGGAGAATATAAAATGTATTTTATGCAGCCAGACCAGGACAGATAAAAGCAGGTCTGGGCTTGAGATCAAAGCCCTCGTCACTCAGCGTCCACCACTGGGCGGCCCACCTGCTCCCAATATCGCCACCCAACCAGATCGCTAATGAGATACCTGCACGTATTAGCACAAAGGATGCTCCCATACTGTATGCTAAGAGTTCATGGCTGGATGGCAAACTCCCAAAGAGCTCCAGTATTGATGAGTGACATGGCATAGATGCAGGACAATGATGTGATTATTTCAAAATGGCTACTGCTGCCAAAATACCAACCGTGCAGTGCTGATGGAGCAGTAATCGGTTCAGGATCAGAACCTCAAGCGGTGGGGCAGTTATTAGCCATTGTGTACTCAGCAGCTGTATGGGATAACAGGCCGTAATGTGGTAAAAGCCGAAGAAAAGAGTCTGTAAACACTCATATAATTAACTGCTAATTGCTCACTGGCTTTAACTACTTCAGACTTGACATTCCAGACCACATGCTAGTGCAAATATTATGGAAGTAATAAAATGGAAGGCATGGCATACCAACCAAGCCCCATGTAGTTTGCATGGCATTTTAAAATTAATTATAGGTTTATGACTTCAACTATAAGTGGATATTTGGTCTAGATTTTCCAATAACTACTTTCATACAACACTACAGCAAACATACATACAATTAAATGATGACGTAGAGGTGGACATCCTTGCATGCTTGTCCTGAGATTTAGTTCTCTGTGCCTCTCTGTAGGCCTCACACTGTTGTGTAGTTTCCTGCCCTGAATTTAATAAAACAAAAAGTATTTGAACCATGTATTGATGTATATACATTTAATTTAATGTACATATATCCATTATAATGACCATAATAATAACACATTTACTAAAAATATGGAAATATAAGACAGGACCCACAATAGCGAAATTAAAAGACCTAAAATAAAGAGATTCATACCAAGAAAATATTAGACAATATGCAAACACCGCTCACGATTTAGCATGGGCTGAGCAGCCCCCTGCATCAGGACCACATTAAAGCTGGTTGCCATGGTACTGGGGACCAGCATTAGCATGACTCTGATGTAGCACATAAAACAGGCAGCCTGCAGAGTTCTTTGAGCACAGCCTACTGTACACACTTTCTTCTCAGTCTAGACTAGTACTGGCAGAGAATCCCTATCTTTAACTATGGGGCGGTTGCCATGGATACAACATACTCCAAACCAGTGTCTCTCCGGCATGGTTGTGTGAAGGCCATGCTGCCTTAGAAATACAATGCTTTACAAGAATGACAATGTGAAGGGCTGAAGTCAAGGGCTGCATACAATAGAATAAATATGTTTTAAAATCTTTTTCTTTTCTTTTTTAAATCAGTAACTGACAACAATTCAGCGTCTATAAACCAACAATGCCATGACTGTTTATCAGAAACCTCAGAAAACCCAAAAAGTCAATGTCTTATATGAAATATTCTGTTTGCTTGGTCTCCCCCTTGAGAGCCACTTTCATTTCACTTTTCATTTCCCCTCCTAAAACCCAAAGGATCAAGTAGTGACATCCCTGCTGTTCCAGCACACCTAACCTATAGCCCCTGGCACTTCAGAGGCATGGCCCATCAGATACACTTTGTGTCATTTCAATAATGTCTCAGAATAAAGATAAAATGGTCTATTTCCTTGCTAGACGGCCTTTACAATACAGATATTTGAAATAAAAACTCATGGATTTGACTTGCCTGGTTATATACACAAGCAACACAAGTAAATTGTGGATATTCTATAGATTCCTATGTTGTTCCAAATGATCATCTACATGTTAGTTATGTTAATTTTCTTTCTTTATACAGATAAAGCTTCAGCAAGACAGTACTTCTTATACACTATATACACTATTACATACTTATGAAACACTTTCCTGACCAACAGCTAGTCATTCCTACATTCTGTTTGAATACAGAAGGCTTTGGAACAGGACCATAGGGCATCAAACAACCATCCGAACTTGGGCTGGTCCAACCACAGCTGCTAATTTGTACCACCTGTCTCTCAAATCTCTCTCTCTCTCTCAAAAATTCTCATATTATTCAGAACAAAGTACATAACTTCTTTTACCTATAAATAATTCTGCAGATATCTGCGCTGTTGCTCAGTCCTCTGCTTTATTTTTTAAACTTAAACTGCCATGTTTGTTTGAAGGACCATGTGTTTCTTTGAGTGCTTGATTCGCCTATCAATCACGATAAAAGAAATAGGACAGGATATGGTCTCAGACACACTTGTCTTTGTAAAGTTTTGTCAGCGTGTGTGGTTTTGGCTGGCTAGGCAAATGAAGCAACTGCTACCCACTTGTGAATCAAACATATTTGATGTGTCAGCACTACAACATCACTTCAATCATTTTACAAGACTATGGAATCTTGAGGAAATGTGGAACCTCTGGCATACATGTGGATTATGCAGAAATACACAAAAAGCTTTAAAGTTAAGTAAACAGCCTTGTAATCCATCTATTCCCAGAGAGGCTGAGCGAGTGATCTTTGTTTAGAGTAAACAATGCAGCATTTCCTGACAGGAACGTTTAATTATCAATGGAGCACCGCTGTTGACCAGCTGCTTGTCATGTAAATCCCCCAGCAGGACGGCACAGGTCCAGTGAAGACGTGTGTGTGTGTGTGTGTGTGTGTGAACCCAGGGGAGATGTGGGTTGGGTGTCTCAGGATGTTTGAGGTGACCAGGTCAAAGGTCAACTGACACAACCTCTTCTGGTATCCAAGCAACGCTAAGACTGTGACTATTTCCAATCAAAGTAGTGAACATGAGAGATTCGCATTTTTCCAAATAATGATAAAACTGAAAACTGAAAGCACCCCCTGCATGCCTTTGTTAGTGATATGCTTTTTAATGTGTCCTCTGGTGGTGAGTATTGTTGTGTTGTAAATAATTCTAATGTTGTTGCTGATGTCTTTCCTGTCACAAGAGCTCCTCTCTCCAGTACAGACCTCCATCAGAGAGGGTCCTGCTGGGGCCTGAGGGGCTCATGCTGGGATAGGGGGATTATCTCATCACCTGTTTCACGCTGCATTCTCACACTCCCATCTGGCAACACTGCAGGTGCTGTATTTACCTCTCAAACTGAGACTGTTAACAGTGACATGAACAGTGAGAACTAAAATTAAACAAAGATTATGTGTGCCTTTCAGGTCACAATAATGGGACAATAATGACTTCATTTATAATAGAAAAAAATGGCAATATTGTTATTATTGATTATCACATTTTTTCAACCAGTGACAACTTAAAGGTCCTATATTGTGCAAATTCACTCTTGTGAGCTTAAGCCATGTTAGAATGTTGTTACTTCCTCAAAAAGATACCTGGAGCTGTGTTTTGTTACGTTCACACATGTTTGAGTAACCCTGCATTATTAGGCTGTCCACATCTCCAAGGCTCAAAATGTTCTGTTACACTTTGTGATGTCAGCAAGTGCTCATTTTTAAGTTACCAGCTACCTTTTACCTTTAGTTCAGTGGAGTTTGGCTGTTCCAGGGCTGAAATTATACAAATGATTCCAGAAAAGGTGTATTACGGACTTAAAAACTGGAGCACTTCCTGTATTACCACATGACATCACAAGTGTTTTCTGTTGGAAAAAGGAACTCTTAAGAACTCTAGAAGCCTAAATGTGCAGGGTTTGTGTGTTAAACATGTGTCAATGAAACTGAACACAACATTATAATATAGATCAGAAAATAGCATAATATGGGCCCTTTAATATTTCTAAGCTTGATTTTCATACTTTTATGGTTAGAGTTTTACGAGAAGCTCAAATGACAAATGCTCACTGACAAAATGTCCTTGACACCACTTTTTAACTTTCCCACAATTCATTTTCAAACGTAATTTTCAATAGTTTTGACTGGTTACCATAAAATTCTGTGGTATATCAGCGCCACTTCACCGCTCATGTGCTTCTTTCAGGCAAATCCTTCTATAATAAGTGTGGCTTATGAATCCTGCTTTTCACCTGTTAAGAAGATTTTCAATTGCCCACTGTGGAGGGTCCCTGTGGGCAGCATGCATTAACATACATTCCTCCAGGTAATCTCACAAGAGAATGTTAAATGTTAGGGTAAGGGTACCACTGAGCTACCACAAAAGATCCTTTCATGGCTTTCATATTCGAGTGGGAATAGTCTGTATCCCTCCAGGACATCCACAGTAGTGTTCTGCTTTGGCTCATTTACTACTCTGATATTTTTACTATTACAAATACAGAAGTGGAATTACAGCAGATGCTATAAACATTTCACTAATGGAACAGTTAAGTGAGTTATGCTCATTGTTGTTTATTTTATGGGATAACTTTTTTTTATTTAAATTACTATGTAATATTACATTATACATTTCTGCAATGATAGATACATAAATAAATAAAATAAATTACAATAAATCAATAAAATCTGATATCATAACTAAATTACTTATAAATCCTACCCATTTCCTTCCTATAGTCCAACTTTTGAAATGGTCAGATAATTAGATCCATAGGGTAATATGGCACACAGCATTCGGTCTGTGTTACAGCTGCACTGAGCCCAAAAGTCACTCCCATTACATCATTCAGTTCATGCAAAGCAATGTGTATTATATTAACACCCACATAAACCACTTATTGGGATCCACCGTGTTCCTATCTGTTTACATAAGTTTCCTCCAACAATTATTAAATCCAAAAACCAATCCCTCTGAGCTCTTTAAATGATCTGGACATATTTCTCTGTTCCCAAAGAAATTAATTCGATCCAGGCTCTGTGCTAGGAGGAGTTGGCGCTGTGCAGTCTGCGTACATGGAGGTGGAGAGGCCCAGACATGCAGAGCCCTTAGCCCCTGCAGCACTCTGGCACAGCACCTCACGGGAGAGCCCAGGACAACATGAGCACCCACTGTACAAGCCCCCTGTCACCCTCTCATGCAAGCTTGCGTGCTATCTAGACCAAAATGCTGGAACATTGTTGTTGTAATAGGGGACATCAAAGACCACATGCAAGAGCAACAGTTGCGTTTGATTAGGAGATAATTTGAAGATGACTTGTCCTGACAATGTGTGCGTGTCTTTTAATCTCCTACTATGTTTTATGTATTGTCTAAGTTGTTCTCAGACTAGAGAGTGGTACATTCATTTGGTTTAATTTAGGGAAATATTTATCTTGTTTATTACATCATAACATTACATATTCTCATATATACAGGGATATACACAAGTTGGAAATGATTGAGTCCTGTTTTAGTACCTATTTGAGCCCTAGTTTGTCAAGATTTATACGCACATTTTTGTTCCAAATTTGGTACTTTGAAACTAAAATATTGTCTTAAGTGGTTCATGGGTTTAAAAACTTTCCACACTCGTGGTATCTGGGAAAAAGTAAACACTGGCAAAATCTTTTAACAAGGAAGATTAGTTTGAGCATTCCAAAAATGTATTTCAAAAATTTCCGTCATTACTGGGTGGTGCACTTGAGTACATAAGTCACCCACTAATGGCAGCGGTAGCACACCCTTATATTGGAACTGTAACCATAGCACAATATGCTCGAACTTTTGGAAGTTTTGAGCACAAGGATTACCATTATTCCTCCTGTCAATATTAGGAAAAAGTCTATGATGGGTTGTCATGTGACAGCTCAGAACCTCCAGAATTTAGGTGCTGGGGTTAGCAACGATTCAGATCAGGGAGACTCCTTTTAGGTTAGGGTTAACCCTAACCAAGTGGACTTTAGCATTGAAACAAATGGGATATTTGTAAAAGTTATATTTAATTTGAACATGTTTACCTCATAACTACGCACACAGATTGGTCAACTCTATAAAATTACATTCCAGTTCTATTAATATACATTGTGTATGTAATAAAACAAGTCATGACATCAAATGTACTAATGTTCTCATTGAAAATAATATATTTTGTAACCAATTGCAGGAGTTGGAGGAGACGTTTCCTCTATAACAGGGGTGGGCAATTATTTTTTCCATGGGGCCACATGAGAAACAGAAAATATTGTGGAGAGCCGGGCCAAAATGCTTAACTCAGTTCTGCATAATATGAATTGTATTTCTTTATAAAAAGCAGTAAATAGCATAATTTTGACAAACTGATAAGACTGCTAAGAGTTTATGTTATGACTAAGCAATGAAAAAGTGAGGTTACCTTACAAAAAATGTCATTTTCAAAAACACATTTAAAATAAAAGCAATGCGGTTTTAGTCCATGCATGAGGTAAAATTATAAAATATGTTTATTCTGTAATTCCAAATTAGCTTAAAGGGGCCAATCAGAGTCAACCAAAGGGCCGTATGTGGCTCAGGAGCTGTACAATGCCCAGGTCTGCTCTATAAGATCAGAAAATGAACCACATTGAGGGAAGTTGTTGCCCACTGGAGATATCCTCAAGAAAACCCTGAGGTGATGCAGAGCCTCGTCACTGGAGCAAAATATAACATATTTAAACATGGTGACAACTAGATCATACTTTTCACAGGCAGTGTTAACGTTTTTGTTTTGTTTTTTCAAGAGGAAACTATATAATTGGCACTGAATCAAAAATATATCTATACAGCCCAATAAAAAAAATGAACAGACCTCTTTAGACTTTGTCACATCTCAGACAAAAATCACATTCTTGTTTATGATGTTATATTCTTGGCAGAAAGATGGTGTGTACTACAAATACACTGTCATCATTTTGAAAACACCTCCTGTCATTCTTTCATTCACCCTCCCATGATGCCATTATTTAAAAAATGACAAACAACAAAATACCCTGAATATTACATAACCTCTCACGGGGTCACAATCTTTGTTTGGGATTTTGGCATCACCCTTTTACTTTCCTGCATTGACAATGTGAACACCCTCTAATCCATATCAGATATAAATGATTCTAAATAAAGCCAGAGGACAGTCCCGGTCCAGTGATGTTACGCATGAATCATCACATCATCCACCAATTGTGTCCCTGTCCTTCCCTTCTGCCCTGACCCCTCAAACAATGTCCAAGCTTATTTTACAACTCCTGACAGGGATTGTAACATATAATTATAGAACGTGTGAAAATGGTTTCTGCCACACATGCTGATGTCAACTTGTCCCTATACAGCTGTACAGTTCAAACTCCCAGTGCAGTGCCTCCCTGAAACTTGGTGCGATGTGGAAGCATGACACATTCGAACTATGAATCATAACTGACCCACCTTTTTTTTTATATAATCACCAGTTCCATACAAAGTGAAATCATCATTTAACTGATGGATTATTTGTTGTACTTCAAATTTGCAGTGACAGCCAAGAATGGACCGCAGAAGAACAGAGGAGTATTGAAAAACTCAAAGTGGCCGAGCTAATTCTCTCCAGGCCTATAATGTCTGCTCTTGTGATTTTATTCAATCACACACTATTTACCTTTGCACATAATGTCAACACTGATGGAGGGCAGTCATGGTGGAAATGAAATCACCTGTTCTACCTCAATACACACTTTATTCTCGGCCCGACCACAGACATGGCAGGGCTCTGCGTTTGTTTATGCAGTTGGGTCAGCGTTTTAGCATTTAGCATGTTCTGCCAGTATGCCTGACTATATTTGATGTGAGAAAAGTGGAAGGAAATCAAAGTCATTTCTCTTAAGTGGTCTGTGTTCTATTGGAGTCTGGCTGCTTGTTGTGCAAATGTGTGTGGAACTACCTACAGGAACTAATGGGTTTTAAGGGGATGTAAGATATTAAGATGTTAAAAGAAATGTTTTTATTACCGCTCATTTTATTCACTGCCATAGCTGCATCTGACTTGTAGGGTAACACAGGCTACATATAACATACAAATGACATTGATTTCCTGTCAGTTTAGCTTTAAAGTTAGTTGAAAAAGTTATATGTTACTTGGAAAAATTAATGTACAGTATTTGTTCCATGCCGATTGTCGATGTGACCTTAAACCAGGGTCAGGAGTCAGTTAAGATTATACTTGTTGTGTTCAGTGCTTTATCAATTTATGTTTTCTCTGAGCACTTATATGGACACAGTATAGCCATATACATAATGGTATAAGAACATAAAAAAATAATATGGTTATTTGAGGTGTTTAACATGGAAGAAAGCAGAGTAAACAGAACTGATGCGGGCTGTGGTTGCTTATGTATTCACAAGTTGGGAAAGTGCAGTGGGTTTTGTGAGTAGACAAAAACAACAGAGGAAACTAGTGGTAAAGGAAAGGATTGTCCAAGTGCAGCGTTGTGCTGTTTGAGAACTTTTCAGGGCCATTATGAAAAAACCTCTTCCTCTTCAGAGACATTTGTCCATGCTTGTTTAGCTGATTCAGTGCTTCACTCACCACCTGCAAACACAGTTTGTACTGTGGAGAATTCTGCCGTCATCTAGATATGCCACTCTTCTTTTCTCATTTAAATGCTAATAACTTTTAGGACTTTTTCCACAGAAAAGTGCCCAGAGCAAAGCTTTTTCCTATCTGCCCACAACACAAGGTGAACCACCACCTGCATGCACTGGAAATTAGCAAGTCATGTTGTTGCTGCTTTAAGCCTCATCTGGCTTTGGCTGGCCAGCTTTGAGCATGAATTTTGTGTCATAATTATATTTGTTATAAAGTGTGTTATGATTCTAGTTGTACCATTTGCTGGAACACTTTTATATTTAGGCTTCAGGATGTGATTACCTAGGCAGCATACCAATCCAAAAGTGCTTCAGTAACTATGGATTTACAAATTAAGCACAGTAAAATTGGTGGTAATGGTACGGACGATAATGCCCACAAAGAATGCAAGTTTGGTGGTTGACTGGTTTTAGGTCACCTGGCACAAACGTAAGACCACTCACAATTTTCACATTTGATTTAAATTCCATCATATTCCTTAAATTGTACATTATGAGCATTAGGCAGAGGTTGACCCATCAGAAGCCAAGCTGAGCACTACAAATTTCCTGAAGACATAGGACTTAAAAACGCTGCTACCACACCTGCCCATGCTTCATACCCTATAGCCAGATCTCCATGAAGAGCACTTCTCATGTGGAATGCCTCAAGTGCACCACATTCACACAGCTTCATACACCACTTAGATACATGTCAACGGCAGCTCACAGCCCAGGCTTTCAGGAGATTTTATCACTAATCTAACTATTCAGAACCTCATACTGTACAAATAAGAACTAGTGATGTTCTGTCTGAGAGCCTTTTCAAGCAGAAAGCATTCACACCCTGCTGAGAACCAGGATGCCATGAGATGTTTGTGTCTTTTAGCTAGTTTCACTGAATAAATGTGTCAGAATAGCCATGTACTGCAAAAACTAAATTCTAGCCAAGTTAAGATGACTTTAATTAAAAAAGTTTTATCATGATTTGAGTAAATTTCACTTGACAAGTAAAATGATCTACCAATGGAAGCCTTTTTGTACTTAAAATATGAAAATGCTTCTTGCTAAATTTGAGATAAGAAAAACTATAACTCTTTGCACTTAAAATAAGAAGCAAAATCTAATGCTGCTTCAATAAAAAAAACCCACACACTTGGTAGATAATTTTACTTGTTAAGCTTAATCTTTTCAAATAAAGTCAAATGTTCTTAATTTACGTCATTTTAAATCTTGATTTTTGCAGTGGCTTACAACCATGTCTGTACTTGGACCCATTTGAGTAAATCCTTGCTATTTGACCTGTGCCAAACTTCACTCTCAAGCAGAACTTGTAAGTGAAGTAAGCGTTATATAATATATACATATACATAGCAGATGGAGTGCTTTGAGGAGTCATGGATTCTTATATAAAATGTATTTTGATTCAAAATTACTCTCCAAACTTTCTCACTCAACTTTGTACTGAATCAAATGCAAATTGAACTAGAAAATGAAGGCCTGATAAGACAGGTGTGAGGAAACTCAAAGGACTATGATTATAAAGGCAAAAATGAGCTCTTCCAGAGTCTCCAGGCACTAAGTCTGTATCCAATCAGTGTGTGAATAGTTGACAAAATGAGGAATTTTAATTGGCACTTTTCCTGGCTATCAAATTAATTCCACCTCTTTTCACAGTAAAACAGGCCCCGATAAGAGTTCTAATTTCTGATAGCTTTGACTGACTAATTATGACTGAACTGGCCGCCACCAAAATGGACTTGACAAGTGCTGAATGGTCGAGGGGTGATAAACTTGTACTTCAACTTTGTGAATAGAAAAGGACTTTAATCTCATATCATGCAACTTTATGTCATAGTTCAAACTCCTTGGACCCATATGGACTCTGGAATTTAATGATATATATGTTCAAAATAGTATTATATGGCAAACTATGACACATGCTTGACAGCCTGGGTTATTTTCTTTTAAAGAGTGAGAGAGGACATCCCCAGCACTGTTGCTGATTTGAAGTTCGTTCCCACTGAACATCCCACTGTTGGTGAGATGATGTACAGCCAAGTTCTTATAACGGTTAACAGGCTACTGATGTTGTGAGCCTATTGTGAAAATGAACTGCAGCAGTAAACTCTGTGACTTATAGAGTCTGAATATCAGCGGGACTTCACAGTCAAATAAATGTTAAATAAATAAATAAACAAATAAGTGAAATCAATTTGCTATGTGTGATTTGCAGGCTTAATTTGGGGTTAGTTAAAACTCACATTTATCTACATAGATTACAGTTAAAACTAAAGCTAAAAGAACAAATATTGCCTTCTAACTTCTATTTCCACTTCTAAGAGTAGCCTAAATACTTGGCACACATGAGCGCGTACTCCTCATAGAGATTCTGGAGTAGAGCGCGCGCAGTAAATCACTGTGCCTACAGAGCCTACATGCCCGCCCCGTGGGTGTGCTTAAGCGCATCCACCTGCTAGCGCCTGCCTCCCGCCCCACTAGAGTCAGGATCAGCTTGGAGCGCACAACTTTAGCCGAGCAGCAGCCTGCGCTACACGCTGCGTGCCTGGACCGCTCTGTCTCTCACACGGGACTTAGTTCCAGCGCGCCACTTTTCCCACGAGATGGTGATCGTTTCCGTGCCACAGAGTGTGCTCGACACACGATAACTACTGAAATAGTTGTGTTTGAATGACGTGTTTTCGCCTGGACTCTGTGTGAGGACTAAGGACTAAGGAATAATCAAAGTGCGCGCAGGTAGGCTACAGCCCTGTCCTGCGCCGAATTGGATTTCTATCTGGAGTGACTTTTTTGGGAATGTTTTATTAAATGTTTTGTCGGACCGGACTGTACTTTTCCACACGTCAGTACTGACAAGGTAAATCCTTTTTGCTCATTTTTCTAAAGCTTGACCTTCTGTTTACCCAGGCAACTGCTTTTGTTGAACAGGGGACATGCATGTGCTCATTTTGCACTTATATCTTATGGTAAATTGTTCTCACAAAACCATATACATTTAAGACGCAGATCTACACCATAATTAAACTAAATGTGAAACGTTTTTTGTTGGCACTCTTCATTAGTGCGCTCTATTTGCAGTGAAGTGTCTCTAATTCCACACCAGACTGTTTACAGTTCTGTCGTCCATGTGTAGCCAAGGCTGCCAGGCTGTTGCGCGCACATTTACTCCATAGCATAGTGGAGCACACACAGCACAGTTAGCATACAATCACAGTCAAGTATAATTTAGTCATCAGTTGAACTGAATTTCTTTAGGCACATTTATTTTCTTTCATTTCAGAAATAGCCTAACATAACTTTTATTTGTTTTACCTGACAAAAAACAAAACAGAAAATAATTATTGTGGCATTATTAGACTCATTTGAACCTCAGCCAGCACGTGTTACTGTGCATTTGTGTCCATGTTGATGACAGTAAATCTGGGACACAAACAATGTATAAATTGACAGTCTCATTAGGTGTGACATGCCTCCCCACTGAAGGTGTAAAGCAATTTCCACACATTTTAAATGCATTTCTGTGTTTATTAAGGCTCTTTTTGTTCCCATTTACTCCGTGAAATGATTGACTATATGCACACTTACACAGTCTCAGTAGCTTTGTGTGTGGCTCCAGCATGTGCCACTGTGCCTTGTTTGGCCTCCCTCAGAATAAACAGCTGGATGCCTAATAAGTAGTAAACATCCATGATTTGAACAGGTGTTTACAACAATAATTTACTCCAGATATACTCTGTGCTTTCAGGACCCCTTTAGGTCATTAATGTACAGCAATAATTAAGTCACTAAATGTGTTGGAATAAAGAGTTGCCTCACAGCATATCGTGAGAGGGATCTTACATATGTTTTGATTTAATGAGCAATCTGGCTTTAATGGGATGCATTATTTGCACATGGTACTTTAAATGAATGAATTGCTTTGCATATTTAAGTATTGTAATATTTAAATTGCATTGATAAATATGTGTACCTAAAAGTGTAAATCCATGTCTGACTCAAAGACAAACATTTGGACAACAGACAAGCAATTTGCAACTATAGTAAGGAATAGATCCAAAAAAACATAATAGTTACATTTAGTTCAGTTAACTTTAAACATACCAGTCATAACAATAGAACAAAAAAATACAAAACTACTCCTATTAGTGATTTGGGATTGCCACAATGATGTGTATAAAGGGAACATGAGGTTGGAACTGCCAGCTACTATCTCCATTAAAACACAATATAGATTATTATTAGAGCTTCTATGGCTTAAGGTTGAATATTCATAACAGAACAGTTTAAAGATTCACATTTGTACAAAGTTGGGGCACTGGGCATGAGGGAACATGTTAGACATCTTCTTTTACTGAGCTGTGATGTATCTTCTTTTTTCTTTATACTTATTCAATGCAGTCTGCTATTTATTAACCAGACACATAATGTTGGCCTGGATAAGTATCATCCCATGTCTTGTAAAAGTGCCACTATTTTACATCAGTAGTACCTCTTTCCAGAAATACCCTTTTGTAAACTAACATGGTGTTAAACAATTGGTCATGCCTTGTTTGGTAATAAACATGAGGTTGCAGAACAGACCTTGTATTAGGTGAAGCCGTAATTACAGAGCAAAATTCAGTGTCATCATGGGTCGGGAATGTTTGGAGACAAGAAGAGTGACTCCCTGTATGGCACAATATGAATGCAACTCCTTCCAAATGGGAATATGCTTGGAGTATGTAGAAACTGCTCCAGACTTGGCTCCAATCCAGTGAAACTTGATCATGAAAACTGGCTGGTGGGAATGGAGCATGATGTCTGTGTTTTTTAAATTAAATGTAAAATGTAAATGATTTTTTAAAAATGTAAATTAACCCATTTAAAAATATCATGATCAGCGAAAGACACTATAATATTAGCAACAAGATCTGATTTATTTTCCAAAATAATTTCCAAAATATAGATGTGAGACATATACAAAAATAATAATATCGAAATTGTTGTTTTGGAGAAGAAATAAATAGAATATCAAGTATATCATCCATCCACAATTAAAACTACAAAAAATTACTCATGCTACACATGTAAACTATAAAACAGAAATCTCAAGAGTAGTCACAGATCAAAATTATACATATTGCACAAAGATACAGAGCTGTAAGTTCTAATGTAAGCGTCCAAACCAGTGTATAAAGTGATATATCTGCTCTTTTACGGTTAATATCATGGTCCATTCACAGTTTGTCCAGTACCTTTACTCTCATAAGAATGTATTTATTAACAATCTGCATTTAATGTTTCTCATAATTCTCTTCACAGATTTTTTCCTTGTACCAACATTAGGAAACTTGAGGTCCACCATGCATCTGAGCAGTCTATGGACAGTCCACACCATTCTGGCCCTGTGTAGTTTGGCCTCAGGGAACATCATCACCACCACCACCAACAACCAAGTCATCAGTGATCCGCTCGCTGCACCCCGCGTCTTCATCTCATTCAAAGGTAAAGCCAGAGAGAGATCTCGCTGGTGGGATATTGCAGCGAGCTCCCATAAGGCTTCTCTTCTTATTTGCTCATGGGTTCTTTAATAACTGCTGTTTGCGCTGCTGCAGATAGAATTGTTGTTTGGTATCTGCGGTTGGGTTGGTGCTATGGGTTGTTTGTGAATGAAATTGAAGCATGTTTTCCAGAAGTGGGCAATATCTGCTGCTATTATAGTTGAATACATTTGATTTGCTTTGATACGATATGTCTGTTTGATTTTGTGGTATTTATGTAGATATCACAAAGTCATGTATATTTAAAAATGTATGTATGCCATAATGAGAAAGTGCTGTGTATTCTGTTATAAAAAGCCAGTGTATAATTCATAGCAAAAGAAGTGACAAAGCCATTTGGATGCGAGGCCAACTAATGAAGTGGACAAAATGAATATAATTGTAATTTGTTTTCAGGTAGGCCTGTCATGATAATTACTACACTGACAAATCATTCAATATATGAAAACTGGAACAATATTTTTTGGGTCAATATTTATTGTCTGTATGTTTTTCTTGCACCTCTGGGAGAATTTTGGTTATTTTTTGGACTTCAGCAGCATCTCGTACTTCAAAATTGTTATTGTGACTACCACGCAATCTACCACAGGCCTACCGTTGTTCTATATAGTCAATAGACATTAATTTCTTTCAGTAGATTTGTTGATTGATCTGCTTGTCCCTACAAAGCTTCCACAGGTGTTGTGTTGTGCGAGCTTTGCAATACAATACAATGCGTGTCTATGTTGTCTATTTCTATAGTATCCACTCAAACACATCATGCCCTTTCCATTTGCTGCCCCTTCCTCTGACCTACAGCCCATAATCCTCACCAGATGCTCTCACTGGACCGTACTGTACAAACAATCAACAAGTCAAATATGCAGTTAGCAGCGCCACACTCGGCAGATACCCTGATTATTGTTTTAGCTAATCAAACGCACTATTGTTTCTGTAAGCTATCTTAACTTCCAAATCCTTCAGAGGGAGACGGGATAATAAGAAGCATGTAATAACTCTAGCCATTATGTGATTATTCCCTGGAGAGAAGAAGGATGTGGACTTTACGGGGGGGCTGTAGAAAAGGTAGAACGGGTTGCCAGGTTGGCGGCTTGCACTCTTGAAGCATCTATGGGGAATTATAGGGAGCAAATTGCCAGGATCATCCATGCAGAGCTGCTGTCCCCAAGGCTGGTCCTGCTGAGATGAGGACTTTTGATTAGCGGTGGAGTGAGAATGGGGCGTGGAGGAGAGCCGAGGCGCGCTTGTTTGCTTTTGCGTTTCATTTCCCAGAGCTCCTGAGTACAACTTGACTTCATTAAGTGGCGTTTCCCCGCTTTAATCAAGTAGGATTTAACACATCACTGAGCACACACCCAGAGCTCAGCATTTCAGCTTTTTTTTTATTTAAATATCTGGGACATTTTAGTCACACAAAAAACTGTTTTTGCTTTTGAATGGTTTGTAAAGTTCTTGTTATTGTTATGTTTTTTTTTCTTATTTAAGCAATGCAGTTTTCTCCATGTTTTACTGCTTTCTCCCATAGTCCAAAGTGTGATACAAAAATAGATTTGTTTATCGCTGGAAATGTCACTGTATTTCTGGTAGGTTATTGAGGGTGGCAGCAATAACGTCACAAAATATACAAACAAAATGTGAATCTAAATTGTCCCAGAAGAATAAGTGTGAGAGTGAATGTCTGTCTGGCTCTTTGCTTGTCTGTGTCCACTCTGCCATTGTCAAATTAGAAGAAGGATTTAAAAATATATATATACAATATTTGAAACAATCTTAAACAACGCTTTTGCTATGTATGCTGCTCTATAGACCCATCTATGACTTATTGTAAGGCCTTGTATAGGTGTAGGTGTTCGGATGGTTGAACTTGGGGAGGTAAAACGCGTTGTTCTGTGCCTTAACAAGCCAACTGGAAAGAGCCAGGTTCCCTTGCTTCACCTGTGTGTGTTTGCCTCCCCGGTCAATATGAATTTCACAGTCTGCTGCCGCTGCATCTCTCAGTGGAATGCACCCCTTCTTTGTTCAATATTATGACTTTCTCTGCCTTAATTGCTTTTTAAGAGGGCCTTACCTTGGCAAAGCCGGTTTCACTCCCTCTTGCTGCATCATGTGTTTTGTTATTGCAATTACCGGTCAATTCTTACGACAGGTTTCAACAGAAGCTGTTTTTTTTTTTCATGGAAAGTTTGTATGAGTGAGTAAAAGGGAAAGAAAGTCAGTTGTTCCTGTTTATGGCAGCGTGTCACAACCAGGAATCAAAACCGCAAATGTGAAACTAAATAAACGTTCACACAGTAGCTAAGGGGTGAGGTTAAGAACTTTGACCCCTGTTTGGGAGGCCCTCACACCCCCGTTAAAGCAGGTAGAGTCAATCATGGGACATAATGACTTGTTTTTGCATAACATAACGCTCCAAGTGTGCCAGGGGTCAACACCTCTGTGCTAATGAAAGTCTGGCTTGGTTATAAATAGTGAGGGTGTGTCCAAAACTATTCAATAAAAAATAACAATTTGATGGTGGTTCTTTATAGTGGGATTATAATGAGGCTGGATAATTTCAGATAAAGATCAAATAAAAAGACAGAAAAAATATTAAACTACATAATATTATTATAGCAACAATAATTATAGCCTTCCTCATTGGATGTACATGACTCTCTCTTAACTCATTTTTAAGTTTTTAAGTCTAAGTTAAGTTTAAGAATGGACTCTTTATAATTGCAGCTGTTCCCTAATCCAAGTGTACAATACAATATTTTAAGTTTCATCCCACAAAATATACTTCATTTGGGTTAAATTATCACAATTGAATAACAATTAATCAATAAAATAAAGTACAGATTAATTGTTAAGCAAAACAATTTCAGTTACATTGCTACTTCCAGCTTTATTCTTCTTGTGTGAAACATCTGGCTTAAAGTCTCTGTTTAAACCTTGGAAGCAGACTTTGTTCTTTCTTATCATGCCTCAACCCCATAAGCTGCACTAAAAATGGCAGAGTTTGCAATAATTCCCCCACCGTAGACAGCAGTTGTAATCAGTGACAGACGAGAAGTGTTTTGATGGGAGCGAAGGAGTCCATTGCACCGTAGAAAATTGCCTGACATTTAAGATTTACTTTCGATGAGACTGCTGTCGCCAGTAAGCCCCCAAGAGTCGTATCATTCTTGACATGTCACCTGCAACTGCTCACAATGTCCCAGTGTCAGTTTTGAAATGCTATTCAAATCACAGGTGAGGTCACAGATATTTAAGCAGCTCTCTTTAAACCATGGAATTAGTGCATGAAAAGCCTGTATAACCATGATGTCATTAATACTTCACTCTACTTTTGCTAGCTTACTTTTTATGAATGGACCTAGCCTGTTTTGTACAGTGTAATGCTACCCTCATTAGCCCACATTTCCTCCAACATATTTGCGATCGTGCGTAAAACTGATCCAAATCTCAATCTCTGTTCATGACTGTTATGTCAGGCTTTGCTCACATCAAAACCTCATTTTCCTTCTGCACTTTCACAATGAACTCCACATGTAGTAGCTCAGTTACCGTTGTATTTGACCACTGATCCGAAGGTTGGCAGTTCAAATCCCGCTCTCGACATAACCATCATTGAATGGTCAGATCCACTGACCCACAGTGGACGTTGTCTCCTTGGGCAAGACATTTAACCCCTCTCGCCCTCAGCTATGTGCGTACACTGGTGTGTGAATGGGTGAGTGGTTCTGTGATGGAAATGTGGAAAAGTGCTATATAAAAATTGGACCATTTACCATTTGCCATGTACTCCTCATTCTTCTTTACTGTACACTAGGTACATTTACGTAGACAGACAGATTTCTGCTGCAGTAAAATAATAATACTTTATTATAAAACATTGGCGAAAAAATATAGCAGATGACCTTATTTCTGCTTTGAAATGATTAATGTTTCATATCTTGTATGGTGTAAATGAGGCTACATCTCTATCTGTTATCTTGTAAGAGAGTATCTGCACAGTGATAAAGGTGATGTGGTGATGTGTGAATTCTCTTTTGAAAGCATGCATGCATAATATATACATCCGGAGTCATGCCTTGTGCTTCAAAAGAGCACCAGTGACAATTAGCACCTTTCACCTCTCCTGCCTGGTGATAATGAAAATGGTTCCTCTGTTGAATCATACAACAGTGGTACAACGCACACACCTCCATTCCCAATAACATTATTAGGATTATGCATAAATGATCAAACTCATGAGCCAAATCATCTGGGGCAATAAGAATATATGGGTCAGTTTTGTCCACAGTACGATCAGCAACCAAACATGTGCTCAAACAATCTAGAAGAATACCTCCCATACATCTTCAGAGCAAAATTCTGCTTGCTTGTGCTTTACACTGATAATTACACTGTATGTCTCATAAAAAGTTATGTTATGGTGAAATAGCTCAGTAATAAGATACAACACATCTGAAAATCTAGCCCCAATATAGGGGTACACTATTTTGGGGAAAATAAAAAAATCTAATTTAGATTTTTTCTTTTAGGTATTGCGATTAACAATTTTAGATTCTCAATTTATATTTAAAAATGATGATTCTATTCAGAGTGCACTTTGTAAACAACTTCAGAAGCATTAACATTTGAAAGAAGACTAAAATAAATGCCTAAACTACAGGTAACACAAGATTTTAGATATAGTTACTTTGCTGAGAACATCCTGTTATCTCTATAATTGCAGCCTTTGTGGTTTGATAATTGTGACAACTCACATAACGATTTCGATTTGATTGGCAGCTCAAAGGCTGCATAGATTGTTTGAATAATTAAAATAAAATGATACAGGAGAAGAAGACTGCTGGCCTTCTGCTTGTTCCTGTCTCCAGCAAATACAGGCCTTAGCTAGTCTGAGCTGACAACCCAAAGTGTGACTGTTGTTGTCATTAGTCAATGGGCTTTATCAATGCGACTCTGGGTTTGCCCATTTACAGCCATATGCTAGTCAAAGTTTAACCCCTCATTACAGTTATATGCGCACACACACACACGTTTCTGGTGGCTACTTTCTTCTTCAGCGCTTGTCAGGTTTACATGCGAAAGAATGCTCCAGTCTTAATGACCTTATTAGCTTACAACCCACTGTAGGAAGCTATAGATTAAGAAATTCTGTTTTCCTTGTATGGTCAAAATGACACACCCTATTGTCTTCCAGTAATTCTTTATTATCATCTTAATACTGTCATTTTAGTGAAGTCTACAACAGTAGTTATGCTGGAAAAACAGCCATTGCCATTACAGTTGAGCACTCAAATAAATAAATACATAAATAAATGAATAAAACAACTAACACTTAAGTAATACATAAGTGATTTGGTCTTGTTTTGTAAATCATTAGCTTGGAGACATCAAAAGAATACATTGCGAGCCAATCAAAACTGCAGACACTGGTATGTCTTCTTATGACACGCCCTGTTGTCTTCCGGTAGTTTTTTATTATCATCGCAATAAAGTAATTTTCGGTGAAATCTAGTACACTCAGATCTCAAAATAAAATAAAATGAAATGAAATAAAATAAAATAATCACTTCCCTCTTCGTGGTTGCTTTGCTGTCCTCTCGTGGGATACCTTTACACATACAGGCTCCCGTTTCTAACCACATGACCAAGCCACAAAACCACTGGCCTGCACTCTGGCTGTGATCTCTAATTACTGTTTGTGCATGCTGATTCTGTACACTGCTCCCCACAGCGACCAGCACAATGAGTGATGAAGTCTGCAGAATACCCCGACTGGCCCTGCCCCAGACCTTAACTTTATTGCACCACGGTCAGTCTTGGTTGTACAGCAAGCAGTCATTAGTGCGGCTGTGGTTAACCATTGAACCTAGTGGGCAGGGTGGTGACGCTGCTAATGTGTCAAACTGGGCTGGGATGTGGCTGCCAACACAACATGAAAACATGAAAGTCAAAACCATTTCCATTCCGCAAACATATATAGAGGAATTTACATGGATCTAATAAATAGTCCTTAAAAGTGGATAAGAAGGAATACCAGTGTCTGTAGTTTTGACTGGCTCGCAATGTATTCTTTTGATGTCTCCAAGCTAATGTTTTACAAGAGACAAGACCAAATTACTTATGTATTACTTAAGTGTTAGTTGTTTGTTAATAGGAGACATCAAAAATACAATTCCAGACACTTTATAGTTGTGGTTTATACTGTGCCAAATGCCAACATTTGTGGAAGGACATGCAGGCTCCTCTTTAACGTTCTGTCTCTCCATTGTTTGGTTGTGTTGATACTGGTTGAATTTTCTGTGTAGAACTGTATGACATTTTGCAGTCAACTAAAATCTTGATTTGATTTGAATGCAAAGAACAAACTATTCTGTCTTTTTATAGAAAAATCTTGTACCTGTAGTTAAGACCTCTCCAAACATTTTAAAGTTCTTCTTTTATTAGTTTTTCAGTTCATATTTGAGTCCTCAGTCATTATTGCTCTTGTACCTGCTTGAAAAGAGCGCTCTGAGAAGCATCTTTCTTTTTAAACATAAATTGCAAATCTAAAGTCTATTTTTTTTCCAAAATCATGCATCCCTAATTCTGTTTATATTGAAAAACAGTGCATTAAGTATACACATTTCATCAGCTTGTCAGAATAACAAAATTTGAAGCATGATATGTTGCTGAAGAAAATAGAGACAATAAACGATAAGAAAACTTCAGAATGAAACACTTTAATAGTCTGTTTGTATCTATAATGAGTCAAAGAAGTGATTATCTCTACAGCTCAAATCTTATCAGAGAAATGGAAAAATGACAAAAAGTTCCCCATTAGAACAAAGAAAAAGTCCCTGTGATAAATCTTGACCACCAAAAATGATTGTTCCATATTTCCTGTAGTAAACAATAAGTAAACAATGTAATTATTGTGACAGGCCCGACATTTCAATATAATGAAATAGGCACAATATTATACCACAATTCCTGTTTCGGTTGAATAGGTAGTCTTCCAGCAGTAATCAAACGAGCAGTTGGTCATGTGACCTCGGACCTGCAGGTCAAGAATCAGGAATTGATTATCTGTCTGTGAGGTCTGTTCATTTTAAGTGCTGCCTGTGGTTTGTTAGTCACACTAATTAGAATTTATGTCCGCACCAACTACCACAGAGTTGGATCAGTGCATTATAAGGACTATATTGTTGAAGATTTCTGTTTTCACATTATTCTGTCTGTATAATATGTGTGAGATGAACGTGTGATATTTCAAGGACATAACGATCAGAAAGAGGTTGTTTCTTCTTTTCCTAGAAACGCCGGGACCTATTCAGTTCTCTCTGCGCATTGCCCTTGATAATAACGCAATCTCATCCAACCATTAATGCAGTTCTTACCTCCTCCCCCAACCAAACATCACCAGAGAAGTCCGTGGAATATCTCTTCTTCTCTTCCAACTGTTGTTACAAGTGGACAAGACTTCCTTTATTAAGCTCATGAATTGGAGGCATTGTACTGGACTGCTACAGAATATAGCAGCTTGGCACCTCACTAAACATGAATCTCACGACATATGGCCACACTGTTGTACAAAGAATGGCGGGCTCCTTGGGTGGTCACTAGGTTTTATTCACAAGTCAAAGGTATCAATGAAGGGACAGCTTCCGATCAGCACCTGTCCTATACTTGTCAGTGCAGGTTCAGGTGCGAGAAGTGTTTGGTTAAAGGTCCTATATTACACAAAATTTACTCTTGTGATGTTGTTGTTTCCTCATCAAAAACATACCTGGAGTTGTGTTTTGTTTCATTCAAACATGTTTGAGTAATCCTGCATTATTATTCTGTCTACAGCCCCAAAACTCAAAATACCGTTCCACCTTGTGATGTCATGAAGCAGTAAGTTAACAGCTGCCTTTTACCTTTAGTTCAGTAGAGATTGGCTATTCCAGGGCTGAAATGATCCAAATGCTTCTAGTGAAGGGGTAGGGAGTTTAAAAACACAGTGGAGCACCTCCTGTTTTACTGCATGACATCACAAAGCGGAGTGTTTTCTGTTTTAAAGAAGAACACTCTAAATGCGCAGGGTTTGTGTGTTAAACATGAGTGGATGAATGTGGGTATGTTTTTGATGAGGAAACAACATTATAACACACTAGTAGATCAGATAATAGTGTAATATGTAATAATTACAATGGAATCCAAATGGGTTGATGCTTTTGCCGTGTGCTGAGAGTGCTCTGTATACTTCTGATCAATAAATAAGCAGGTACATTGAGTGCTTATACTCTTAATCATTTGGTTGGTGTTTCCTCTATCCAATTACTGACCCTTAGCAGCTGTAGTTTCTTTGTGAGTGTGAATTATTTATAAAATGAGATAGCATATTAAATTACTTTTCACAAAATTAAAGAACTACTAGGGTTGTGTTTACATGTGGTCCTCACAGTGGAGTGTTTTTTGTTTTTTTTTTCAGTCTATTTGAATTTACAAGTTCTATTGTCTTAATTAGACTAGTGGAGTTAAATAGAGCTTTATTTTATATTCTCATAGTAGCACTTTGGAAACTTTTTTGTGAAATGTGATATATGAATAAAAAAGGTAGATTGGATTGGACAAAAAGGGTTAAGCACTGGTGAGTTATGTTTTGAGAAGCGATAGTTTCAAAAAGCTGTGCTACAATTACAGGAAAAATATAAAATAAATCTAAAATGTTTTGTCAAAATTGTGATCTGAACTACAAAATGTAATTATTATAAACTGCTTCATTCTCACCGTGAGGGAATTGTGTCTCATTCTATTCCTTATTTCCAGTTACAGCTCAGACCAACAGACCAAAAAATGGGCCAATGAAGATGACAAAAGCCCGTCTAAATATACCTGTCTCTCATTGTGCACTTGTCTTTGCTGGAACTTGTCTAGCCTGTCTCAGCTTGGGCGCTCAGAATAGGAGGACGAGAGGATGAGCGCAGTTGGGATTCCTGGCGTGGCGATGGGCAGTGGTGGAAGGTAATGAAGTTCAAAAGTAAAAGTGCAATACTTCAGTACAATTTTTAGGTATCTTTACTTAACTTAAGTACATTTTAAAGTGGGTACTTTTTACTTTTACTTCACTACATTTGAGAGCATGTATCTGTACTTTCTACTCATTTTTAAATAAGTGCTTTTACTTAAGTAGATTTTTTCATGTGATTCTTTTACTTTTACATAAGTAGCAAAATACTTCATCCATCAGTGGTGATTGGGGGTTATGTTGTGTTGTGCCTCTCACCTGTGGAGCTGTCCCCTGGGTCAGTTTACACAGCCTGTCAGAGCTCCCCCTGCAGTGAAATCCACACGGTTCACTTTCAAAGACCCATGATGCAGTGTTGTCTGTTAGCTGCTCATACACAGACTGGGACATGGATGCCAAATTATTCAGATGATTCCATCCACTTTCCTAGACTTAAGTATCTATAAAGTGTACCTTAAAGGTGCATTGTGTAACGTTTATTGTGTTATTGCTTTGTCTGGAATGTTTCACAGTAGGGTATTAAACCTTTCTACCTTCATGGAGACCAAACCAGTCCAAGTTACAGGTCAGTCTGTGGAGAGGCCAGCCTACTCCCAGTCAGAATGCCTATTTTTCTAGGTGTTTTTGAGCTATAAAACCACCTGTAATTGAATAAATGTTGCTGTTTAATGTCATGCTGTGGAACATTCCAGGCAGTGCAATGACATATCCATGGAGAGATGCATTTAATGGGCCCTCCACCAGAAAAGTTAATTTCTCACAAGGTATACAGTGGTCCAAGCATTAGAAACAGAGCAAAACTGATGCAATTTTATATGCCATGGCAATGAAAATTCAAAAACTCTATTTCAAAAGTAAGGAATGTACTTGAGTTGATACTCCAATACCACAGTGGTAATTAAAAAAAACTGTCTTTTTTTAAAAACAATCTAATGGGATTTCTAAGATTCCAAAATCTTAGTACTTTCCTATATTACCATGTGATTTTATATCTGTGTAACCCCTCAGTATGTTCGATAATAGCCTGATACAGCTCAAGACCATTCTAAAGCTATTAAGGAAACGTTAATTTCTGTCTTGTCAATGTGACTTTTTTAGTATTGATACCTGCTCAAATGTAGTATCTAGTTTTGATAATAATTTTAGTATCAAATAGTATCTGATTTTTGATGCTTTTGACAATCCTAATAGTATATAAGTATATTGGACCATTGTACAATGCTTAAGAGCTTTCCGGAGTTATACTGTCATAAGCGTCCCGCCCGGTGAGTCTAGGTATGTCCCCACACCTGCCAGTCGTGAAGGCCTGCTGCTCTGGCATTATTGGGACTTCCTGTCGGATTTGATGTCTGTTCTCACTTCTGAAAACAAAGTATTAATGTGGACTGGATAAACAGGTTGAGAACTCAGACGAGCTTTGTGCCGCTGGGGCTAAACGCTATGTGCTCTTAGCGCTAATGTTTTTGTTCAGGCGCTTAAAGTGTCACACAGAACAATGGTCTAGAAGGATTAGCTGAGTGTAGACTAAAAGTTTGTAGTTTTGTTGACGAATTATGTCAGTGCACAAATATGAGAGTGATACAATAGTTGCTGCTCAAAGCCTAACTCTCTGACCACACCAAATTCTGATTCAACATTTTTCAAATTTGGAATGTCTTGCCCAAGGACTCGGCGTCAGGAGGATATTCATTGTGTATTGCTGAGATCAATGTTGGCATAAGGTTAGCCAGAAAGCATTTATTGCCTTCAGTTTAAAGCATAATTTTAGATAACACAGTAATTATTTGTCTGAGTTGTAGCCATAGTCACTTGTCAGTCATGCTGTCTAAACTCTGCCTTTGGCCTTGATGCAGCTCATCCAGCAAGCTACAAACTGCCTTGTCTTTAATCTTCGCAAATTATCCTTCCTCCCCCCTCCCTCTGCGCTCCAACCCTCCTCCTCTGACTCCTGGTATCACATTTAAAGCGGTGTACCGGCATACCGCTCTTTGAAGACATCCACTCCCCTGTGCTTCCAGGCTTTGGCTGCCGCAACAAGAACTTCTTCTGCTCCAAAAGCCAACTCATCACTTGTTCACACTTGCTACTATTACATGCTCCCAAAGGTTGTGTCTCACCTCTTGTTGTTTAAAAATTACATGGGAGTTTGATATATTATAATTCCAAGGAGGGTTGTACGATTAAAAAAGATTAAATCCAGATTTGACTGTGATTCATCTTGCAGCTCTAATTGTTATTTAATTCTAGTAGTTTATTCTTAATTTTTCTTTTTCTTTTTTTTTTCAGTGAATATTCCAGTCGAAGTTGAGAATGGGCAGGTCACTGTTTTCAAAGTGATGTAGAACCCTCCCATAATTTCTCACTATTTGACAGTGACAGATTTGGTTTCAAATGTATAGCACTGACTCAAGACATGTGCTGTATAGAGTGACAGAGGCCTCGCTGGATCTGTTTGCTGTTTGCCTTCACAAATGGAACACTAGGCCAGTGCTTCCCAAAGTGGGGGTCACAAAGCACTGAACTGTGGGTTGTGAGATAGCTAATAGTTAATTAATGTCACTGAACTTAATATATCTACTTTCTATGAAAATCAGTATTAGTAAAATATTGTAATTAGGTCACATAACACGATAAACTAAACTACATGAAACTTAAATACATATAAACCTAGTTTTGAATGTTTTGCCACTTGAAATTATTCCAGGTCGGGGTCAGTTTTCCTGGTTGAAAAGCTGTCCTCTATTCCTGTAGTACACCCACATGTCCATTCCATGCCACATTTAATATCAAGATTTTATTTCTGATTATTTAATCTTGCAAGACCAAATAACTGCAGTACTCATCATTTAGTCTAAACTTTGCCAGTAACACAGTTTGACATTTACTACTTGTTTCAAGTGGCATCATAAAAAAAACAAAAAAAACATAAAAGCTTATATTATTTTAGTTTATTTTTTGCATTCCAGCACACATTTGTTTACATTGGAGTCTTAGCTCGTTTTCTATAGAGAAATGTAAGACAAACACGGCTTGTACTGAAGACACACTGCAGTCCATAAGAGCACTCATCTCATAACACAATGCATCCACTTTGATGCTTTTGAACTGGTGTTTTTTTGTCATGCTGATGGAGAGACTTCCCTATGGTCTCCCTTTAGCTGCTCGTTGATGGCGTAGGTGTTAAATTGCCATGTGTGGGGATGGACTCACTAATGGCTCACATCCATTGACGCCTTGCCCAGGTTTTTATAGCTCCAACCCCCCAAGATGCTATAGTTTTTGTTCCAGCATCACCATATCCATCGAGGCCCCCCTTGAAGGCGATGGATTCTCCTCATTGGGTGAAAGTGAAGAAAGGTTGAATCCTAGAAGGCACATCTCCTTGTTGATGATGTGGTTGTTTAGATTCGCCCACACTGGAGGAGTTCCTATAGCGGCGAGTAGGTTTTCTCATTCACAGAAGTTCATTCACATTCTTGGGAGACCTGGGGGTGGGCGTCAAACTGGCATTGGAGGCTCTTTTCTGTAGTGAATGTGGCGGACAGCATCCCGCGGGCCTTTCTATGAGCGGCCTATAGATTCTTGTGTCCAGGTCGGGGGAGCACTGCTGTGCTGATGCAAAGGGAGGACAGAGCTTTACAATTTAGAAAAGAAGGGAAGTGACTAATGGTGATTCTTCAATGGGGTGCACAGAAAAGTCAGTGTAAATCCCAAGCCATGGACAGATACTATGTGCGTGTGGGTTTACTGAATGTGAAAGTTGGTGTTGATCAATAAATAAATAATAATAAAATATAAATTTACATGCTTTCCAGATGGGCCAAATATATACAAACATGTTTCAATGGTTTGTACAGGTTCTCATAACTAGAATAAGATCACATAGCTCGGCCTGTCATGATAATTGCAATACTGATTTATTGTTCAATATATGAAAGATGGAACAATGATTTTTGGGGTGAACATTTATTGTGTATATATTTTTTTGTTTTGTTTTGTTTTTTGCTCTAGAAAACAACTTTTTCTGTTGTTCAATAAGATTTGTTGTATAAAGGGTTGAAAAAAATTACTTCTATTACTTACTATGTTGATGCAAACTAACTGCTGATATATTGCAGGTCAGACTTTTTCACATATTCACGTAGAATAGTTTTTTGGGGGGGTAATACTGAAGTTGGAGGCATAATTTTGTACTTCAGTTTGTTATCCTGACAGACCTAGACATGGCAATATTAAAGAAAACTACAATTTTGAGTTGAAAATGAATTTTAATTTATTATAATTGTGGTATCAAAATTGGCCTTGAGGCTTTCCTGTAGTATCGAAATCAAGTTTGAAATGTCAGTATCATGACACCATTACTGTGTGCTGTGGTTCATGGAGACATCTTGAATGCCTTAAGCTCTTACTTATGCCCGAACACTGCACACGTCTCCATTGCTAGCCTTACCAAAGTCTCTGCTTGTTCTTCTTGCCCAGCCATTGTTTTTCTGATCTCCTAATGAGAAGGAGTGGTGTTGTCCTGTTTGCCTTTTAAGAACTTTGCTTGTTTTGTTCCTAAGCTCTTTATTGGGAGAGTTAATGAATACTTTATAGGCACTTTTGGACCTGAGTGGCTGTATTTAATTTTACCCCCGGGGACGTCCTGTGGCGTTTCCCAGCATTTTGGAGAGGACTACTTTGCATTTCCTTTTTAGTGGAAGACAAACAGAGGAGCTAGAAGCGAGGGCTTAGGTTACACTTGGGTGTCTCTCCCTGCAGGCGTTGAATTAGGCCAAAGTCTATAGGTCTACAATGTGGATCAGATTCTAACCCCAGTAGACCTCGGGCAACTTTTGACAACTTGTCTGCTCTCAAGAATAACGTGTACGAATAACGTTGTTTTTTTATCTTTGTCTTTCTTTTAATAGTTACTTCATTCAGTCATAAAAAAATTGGTGTTGGTTTACAGTAGTCTAAATCAAAATTAAATGATGAATGATTAGATGAAATTATTAAACTAAATGTTCTCAAAATGGCACGCTATAACAGGAAGCTGAAACCCATGGATAGAAAAGGCTCAAAATAACTACATATAAAGTCTTCCTGCTGTAATTTTTTTTCATAGTGTGGTACACCCATCTCGACTGGTACGTGGCCTAACTATATTATAATCTGTTTTATTCAAATTCTCCATCATTTAATGCCAGTTTTGTACTTTTTTTGTGTATACAATAGAAATGCTTGTTGGGTTACTTCATTTAGAGATAATACATAGAAAGGACAATCAGTTCATTAATGTTATACTTTTAAATGTTCTTGGTAAGGTGCATTGTTACTGTACACCATTACCCAACCACATGCTTTCTGCTGTAAGAACCGACTTCCTGATTCCCCTCAGGTGATTTGTCCGATACCATTTCTCAAATCGAACGCTAACTCAACTGTGACTGTATGTGCTATTTCAGCTTTTGACGTTAACTCATTATTATTTTTTTCTGTCATGGAGCGTGACTAAAGCTGGGTTTTCAGGGGGTCCTTGTGCCCATTGCTGTCATAGGCCTGGCTACACTGTGAGCAATGACTTTTTAATGTAGACCTCCAAGCAGAAAAAAAAAGTTTGTGGCCAGTGGAAGTTGCCCAGGGGAGCTTTTTAAAGACTAACCAAAAGAGTGGCACTTCCGGTTTCCCTAATTGTGTGGGCAGCATTGAGTGAAGGTAATTGATTGGAACTAATTAGCCGCAGAGATAAATGATAGTTAAATGAGGTGCACTTACTAATGCACTGTGAGCTTAGAATGCACTGACTCCTATAAATATGTCCCAAACACACATGTGCCATAGAACTAAGTGGTATCAAATGAAGCTTGGCAAGTTTTAATTTAATTTTTTTATTTTTTTATACATAGACCTGACAAGTTTGGTGTTTATTGAGTTAAATATGTTACAAATATCAACATACACTTACTCCTTAAATTAACTGAACTAGGGATACACCAATACAATACTGGCATCGGATATTGATACTGATATTGACGATTTTGATGGATTGGATATTGGTTCCAAGATGTTGGTTCAGTCGATATCCCATTTTCGGCTATAAACTGTACGCCAGGCCAATTTTTGCCAAAAAAACATCTTCTAATATTAAACATGTATTTTTACAAAGCTGTTCTGTAGTTGCAAAACACACTTTTTTATCTTATGCTGTTTGTGTTTAAAGAAATTTAGCTCTGATATTGGCAGATACCGGGTATTGGTAGAAGTGTCGATATTGGTATCTCTGGATCGGTGCATACCTAAACTGAACACAAATTGTGATCTTTAATAAACCCAAAAGCCAAATTCTGCCTTTTGTCATAGATCCAAAGTTTCCTCATGTGCCAGTGATTTAAGATTTGATCCAAACCTAGTCTGGACATGCTTTGAAAATGCCTGTCTCTCCTGACGCTTTAGCTGTCAAGCTGTTTCCTCTTTATTTGATTTCTGCTTTTTAAATGTGTCTTTTATGACCTGATGAATGCAGGCTGAAATCCCTCTCTGTTGAATTGGCTCAGTGGCCCGGCCTGTTACATAGTGAAAAGAAAGACTCTCATTTCAGAGAGCTACAGTTAAATGCACTGCTTCTCCACTTGTATTCCGCAGACACTTATTAGGAGGCAAACGCAGCCTTGAGTCTGACTGTGATAAATATCATCTAGAAACAGCCTCCTTGCCTTCTATATATCATAGTTAACCTCGGCGAGCTGCTGCCAGAGAGCTTACATATTACTCATCGCTCCTGCACTGCACTTGTAAAATGGCTGCTGTAAAGCTTCATCCTCTAAAACAGCTTTAAATCTTGATATGAAACAAATGGTCATTATATTTAATATCACCCTATAGCTTCTTCAGCACACATTGCATTGCTTCATAGTCCTCCTTAAATTGTCTTCTATAATGTATAGCCACAGCCTTCTTGAAGAGACCTGTTGATCATGAGGCTTGGATTTCAATCAAATGGTGCATACAGGTCAGATCTTTTTCCTCTGGCCGGCACATTTTCATAGGAGATAAGGCTCAAACATGGAGGAGTTTTGTCCTAAAACAGAAGGGTATCATTTGCCATAATTATTTCAGGTTCTTTTTTCCATCAGTCCAAATTGTATTACTTACCACTAAGTAAAATGTACTTTAAAAAGTTTATGTCAACCAGATTATATCATCACCACTTCTTTGTGTCAAAAATCATTAACTTGGATCATATGTAATTCAAGTATTTGTATTCACACACAATTATAAACATACAACTTGGAAGTTCAAAAGCTCTGTTTTCACATAGTAGTCTGTAGTCTGTTGTCCATGAAGCCTTATTTGAGAGGAATGCAAACATGTCAACCCACAAGTTACTCTGTTCTTTGGAGATATGCCACAGTTAATCACACGATATCCCTAATATTATCTTTACATTATGTTGACTGTTTAACCACAACACTGCAAAAGAGTTAGCCGTTTGTGCCTGAGGATGCAGATTACACTGTGTTTGGACTTGTCAAACTTAATTGCAGCATCAATTAAAATATTTTGTAGCAGAGAGCCCCTGTGTATGGGAAACACTTGAATGATGCCAAAAGGCTTGTTCTAAGTTGTGCTTGGCCTGGAGTGCTGGAGTCATGTTGTTTGCTAACCAATGTGGCACGCGTCCAAACAAAAACTGTGTCCAAGTCAGTGCTGGAGCCAAATCAGATTAGCACATTTATAT
Organism: Taenioides sp. WSHXM2023; assembly: GCA_029959045.1. NCBI lineage: Eukaryota > Metazoa > Chordata > Actinopteri > Gobiiformes > Gobiidae > Taenioides > Taenioides sp. WSHXM2023. Next base: position 33,520,169 of record CM057087.1, read on the forward strand.
GAGATAAGAGTAACCAAGAGGGCCGTTATCAAGATGAGAACGTGAGAGAGATAAGACGTTTGTTAGTGTTTTTTAAATGGCCAGTGATGTGTTATGTAGTGTTTAGTTATCTGACGGCCCCTGGAGCATCTGGTGTTCTCTAATGGAGCCAATCATAACACGCCATGTTAAGTGTAGCCCAGTATTATGATCTATTTGACAAAACAAGCCCATTACAGTTGGTCTTTTCCATTATGCAGAGTAAACCTTCCATAATGGCGTTCATTCCATTTTGACACATAATTGTAGAGCGCTGCAGGGCATGTAAGAAGACTGAGGGCCACTTTCTTCTGCCTCCGTAGCTCAATGCAAACCAGGGTTCTTAGAGGTTTGAAATCCAATAAAATGCTTCAAATGCTTATATATTTTTTTAAGTTGAAAAGTAATTTGATGCTTTTACATGTTCTGTGTATTTTTACTATTATTATTTTGATATTGTAAAAATACTGCATGCAAAACCTATCTTTTAACAAATGGAAATACATATGGTGGTAGCAATGTAAAATAAAATAAAATAGTACAAAAAAGTAACCATAAAACCATATGGTTATAAAATAATTTGAATCCAATGTATGATATTTCAGTCACATTTCAAACTTTCAAGTGTTTTCAGGTACACTAAAGTGGATTGAACATAATTATCCCAGTATCAAATCTGTGTCTATCTTTAAATACTTAAATTTGCCATGAGCGATTATATTTAGTTTCTATTAAACAAACTCAGATACCCTCCTCTCTGCTGCTTTCTTGTCATCACCATCACAGAATTCTCATTTAACAAGCGGAAATTGTAGCTGCCAGAGAAGCCTGATTTGCAATCCATACTTCCGACTGTTCTTGAAGCTTATTACGGCCCTCTAGAGCTGCTGTGGGGCGTCAGCGAGGTCATTCAATGGGAAATCCTCCCGTCTGTCAGTCAGCCGTCAGCCCGGGCAGGTGTGTCTCAGGACTGCTGGGAGATTGACTGGTCATTAAAATCTCACATGGGTCTGGGTGTAGCCTAAAAGCAGGGGTGTTTAAAGGTGGAGCTGTAGGCTGGGGTCGCTAAACCAAGGAAACAGGGCACGGATGGAGCAGAGACAAGGGAATGATTGATTTGTGTTTTTGCAACAACTAGTAACAATGAACTGGCAAAGAAAGCATCTGTGAACGGAGGAGAAAGAACAAAACAGTCAAGTCAACTATGTAAAAAGTCAAATGAAGCACTCCTACCTGTTTGCCTCCGTAGAGATGTTATTGCACTGCCTTCCATATAGTATGGTATTGAACATATCTATCTTACATCTGTTTTACATTTAGATCTGCAAAGATTTCCTCTTCACAGATCTGACCTGTAACCTGGACAGGTGGCACCTCCTTGCTTGTCTCTATGGTGATATATAAGTTTAATGCCATTTTGTGTAACATTTCAAATACCCTGTTTTGATTTAGTTTTTTTGTTTGTTTGTTTTTTTTCACTATAGAATTTTTCTTTTGCTGTGGATCCTACCTGGACGACTGAGGGATTACACAGACATTCCAAGCAAAGCAATAACATCTAAATGGGGACAACCATGTAGCAGAGCTTTCTCTAGGAAAATTTCATCACCTTTAAAGCGCTGATCCAAACATAAGTTGAAGTACATATACAGCTTATTCAACCCTCTCAAGTGGGTTTACAACTTTGGTCTGGTTCATAGAAATTCTCTTTTATTTGTAACGTTGAGCAAAATATGTTTTCCAGAATTCATTGAATGGTACGGACTGTTGTGTACCCCAGAGGATGCCCCACTGAGAAACATGTACAAGCAAAGAAGACTTGTTTGTTCCTCTCTTCACTCCCACTCCCCCGTTCCACCTCACCCCTCCGTGTTGGCCCTTCATACACTCACTCCCTGTGGTGTTACTGCTTTCATGCCCTTACTCTAAATTTATAAATGGCTGTGCACTTGTGAGCCTTTCAAGACTTGTGTAGGGGAGTCCTTTTGTAGCCTTCAAATGTTCAGGGTCAGTACAGGGCTATCAGGAGCCCAAAAGAGTTATGGTTATGTGAAGTACAAGTTTGTTATTGCGCAGATAAAGGGCTTGTATTTCATCAGAGTGGACAAAATACCTATGTACCTTGGTCAAACTTGTAATTTAGAGGGATTTTGTACTTTTGTTTTTTGGTTTTGCATTTTCACTATATGGTCCTTAATTCTGGGTTACCCCTTTATACTTAGACTACATTGTAAAGCAGTGTAAATGTGAAAATGCTGTGAACTGTGTGATAACAGCTGAAAACCTATACTTCTTCCCTACACAATTTGAAAATTAGGCTCCTCCGTATTCACATGGAAAAATTATGTAAATTTGTCATGTTTTATAGGTTTCCCTCATCATAAGCTCAGTCTGAGTTGTATTTTGATTGATTCTTTCATGTTTTCTATGTGCTGCACCATGGAAACTGTCTTGTTTATAAATTGTGCTGTACAAATATAAATTGTGCAGTACAAGTCAAATTGGATTGGATTTGTAATCATGTACAGAAGCTCATAAATTGTCAGTTATTTTTTCATGCAAAGGTAATACGTGTGACATTCAACAATGCAGCATAAATGTTGAAATTAAACTTCAAACTTGATTCCAATACTAATGAATAAACTCGATACTCAGTACTGATTCCAATACCACAATGATAATCAAAAACATAGTGGAGTTAATGGAGTTTTGTGCATATATCTGTGATATTGTCTGAGATTGAGCCCATCACAACAGCAGTCATTATGCCTTTTCCCACATGGACACAGAAAAGCCCTGACACTGACCTTGGGCTGCCCTGAGAGATTGTGGCACTGGTGATGTACCATTAGCTTAGATAAAGCAGGCAGGGATTGAGGAGCTCAGATCAATGAATCATTAAGAGAAGTGCGATGGCATGTATGTGTGACTTAGCAGCCAGCGCGGACAGCAAATCTCCCCAGTGCATTCCTAACCAGCCTGCACTTGGTGATGGCAGGATTTTCCACGGATTAACTGGTGATTCCATGTCAAGTGTGCAGTCCAGAAATAATGAGGCAACACCTTTCACCTTGATTAAGTGATGAATTAATTCATTGTTTATTTTAGAACATTAGCATCAAGTCACAGAATGAATTGTAACATTTTCACATGATTTTAGCGCCTTGCTCATTGAGTTGGATTAGTAGGAATCAACTAACAAGATGCCAACATGCCCCAGAGACTTGCCCGTCCAATAGCAATTCACATTTTCTTTGGCAGTGCCTATACAGCAAATAAATTTGAGAATATATAGAAATTATATTTTGATGTATTTATTTATTTCAGGGACAGCACATTTTAATGAACATTTCTGTAAATATGCATTAACATCTGTAGCCCCATGACAGATGTTAATGCCGGTCTGACACAGTCTGTTCTTTTATTTCAACTTCATAAATAGTATTTGAAGATTTCCCAAGAACATGCAATAGAAATATAATGTCCTATTGTTGTTGAAATAAGTATGTTATTATGTTTGTGAGTCTCTCTAAATAAAAAACATCTTTAGTGCAGCTTGTGGCACTGACTGCTTTAGTCTCTCCAGATGGGTTGTAGATCATTCACACATGTCACTCGAAACTCATTTGACAAGAGTACGTTAAGGACTTCTGTTTTACTAACTCTTTGCAGTTGTTTAAAATATCCTGTCCTCCCCAGGGTTCCATAGACTAACTATCTCTGTGGCAGCATTTGGGCTGATATTGATCTTGCATGAAAGCAGAACCCTTAAGTGAATGTGTTAAAAGTGCAGATAATCAATGATTGACAGCTGGCGCTCTCCCTACCAAGGTCACTTTGCCAGTTTGAGTTCAGAGGCGAGCTTCAGGGCTGGGGGACTTGTGGACTTGTGGGCTGTGATTGTCAGATAGGATAGTGGGAATATGTTGATTATTTGTGTTTTATGAGCTTTACCAACATTTCCCTGTTTGTTTATTTACAGTGAAAGTTAATTTTAGAGTAGAGTACAAGAAAAATATGACCGAATGATGTTACAATAAACACTCACTTGGATAGAGTTCAGGACAGGATTTGGGTCAAGGAAATCAAGGACATTACATCATTGTGCCAAACTGCTACACTGACTGGTCTCAAATTAACAATGGGGTATTAAGCAAAACACATTTTTAAAAGCTTTCTATCATGTTATAACATTGTTTCCTTGTTCAAAACATGCCTGAAGAGGTTTTAGATGTCATTCATGCATGTTTTAGTTATTTAGCGATCTCTCCCAGGCCCTATTCAACCCCTCCTTGCAGTTAGATGTAAGATTCTGTACAATGCTCAACCCACAAGCCTACATCACCCATAACTTTTTCCATAAATATACAAAAGCATGAGACAAAACTGTACACAGCAACTTCACAAATTTGATGCGTGTGCAGTTGTTTCATTTGCAGGATGCACGCTGATTGTGTGATTGTGTGATACCTCTCTGAAGGACGTGTGGAACAAAGGGAGGGGAGATTCTGAACGTCAACAACGAAAGTCAAAACAATAGAAGGTAGCACGGTGATCTAAATATGTTACGCATTAGCAGTTAATACCTCATAGAAGTAAAACACCTCTGTTTAAAGATGTTAAGACAAGTGAGAAGTCCTGAAAATGTGCAGCAGCTCTAATAAGTGAGCCACACAACAGAGTTAGAAGACATTTTGATCCCTAAAATGTAAATAAACACATGCAAACATTTTGATACGTTTGATTACTATACATATTATTATACATTACCAGTGAATAACAGTAACTAACTGAAATATCATTGCAAAAAGTATGATTTAATTATCTTGTAATCATATTATTTCACTTTCATGCTAATGGTTTCCAGCTGTGTAACAAAAAAGTATTTAATCATCATTTGCCTGACATAAGGGTATTATGTTGCTGAGGTTAAAATCAATGACTATTTTCGCACTGTTTCAGCAATGTCTCTCTATGTTAAACACTATTCTTTATCTAGATTTATAGATTTATTTATGTTGACACAATGTTGAAAGTGAAATTTATGGGTGTCTGTCTTAGATTTTCATTTGAGACAACCTGTGGAGCAGCACTTTAACCCACTCCATATTTCCACACCTCACAGTTTAACCTTCCTGCCGTTCAATCTCTCAATACATTTTGACAGGCATGGTTCCATTTTACGGGCCTAATAGGGTCCTGCTGGGCTGTGGGCTGAAGGTAGAGCCCATCACGCTGTTCGCCAGTGACCTCCGTCGTTCACATGACATATCACATTGCCACTGGGTCAGAGCAGAGGCAGACTACCACAAACTCTGTAATTCAGTTTGGCTGCTAACATGTGAATTGAGTAGGAAGCCACAGCTGATGTGAAAAGCATATTCTGGGCCGTGGAAAGTGCATGGTGGGACGGGGGAGGGGGACTCTGGGTGTAGTGGGGATGGGGTGAAGAGGGCTTTGGCAGACGAACTTTCTCTTTCACTCCAAGCGTTGAAGTTGTGTTGAGCTGTGCCAAAACTAACATTGTGAATTCCACCTTGAAGGGACTTCTATAAAAGTTTCTTGCTTTTCTTCAGCTCTATGGCTGTCTTTCTGGAGTTACCGCATTCATGCAGAGGTTGGGTTTTGCAGGCTAAAGTGTTGGTAGTCTTGTTCTACAGAAACACTTTATGAACTGGTTTCAAATATGTTAATACTGAATAAGCAAAATATACACTGCAGTGGACAGATTTGAGAACAAAAAAAAGAAATGCCTTATTGTTGCTGATATTGTTAACATAGTTTGTGGTAATTATTGGGCCTTTATTGTAATACAAAAGCTTCACTATATAAATTCTGGCATAACCACATTAAACTTTTGAACATATGGTATAGGTATTGTTTAATATTTGTTCCACCTTATGTTTGCACAGCCAGAAAGTCCTGGGGAATGGATTTCATTGGGTTATAACATGACAAAAAAATATGTACTCCAAAGGCTCAAATATTATCAGGCACACAATACTTTCAGGAAAATAAATAATTAAGATACACTTAATATTAAGATACACTTACAATACTAGCATAGTAGCAGTAGCACCAGATCCAGTGGAAGTATTTTTGTCAACCCAATGCACATCTCTCCTCACTTCACACTTGATCCATCTCCTGCTATTATCAGGCTGTCTTTATCAGAGGACACAGAGATTAGCAGTGGCAAACTGGAAAGACTAAATTGGAACGGTAAAACCAATGACCCCGTCTCCTCCTCCTTTTCGTTCCCACTGTAAAATCCATGTACAGCGGCATCATAAAATAACAACAGTGACATAGATAAAGTGTACACAGTCACACAATCTGAGTTGAAGATTAAATGGAAAGTGGAAAAAATATTGCGATCACATGATTTACAGCTGACAACAATGGTACATTTTACACAATATTTAGTAATGGAAATGATTGTCTGTTATACTCCACAAATGTCCCTGTTGAGCAGATTGTCACAAGAAATGGATCTTGAAATGGATCTTGTTGGCCTTGTTTTTGTTCATTTCTTGATTTAGTTCCAGGTTTAGTACCAGTTTGGTCCAGATTTTGATGCAGTGTGTGTGAAGACTTCAAGTTGTAAGTTTTCACTATCATAACTTTATATTAGAGTTCTACATAAATGCAAGAAAAATGCAGTGCTCTTCTTCCAGTATTTGCGTGTTACATTCGAAAGACCCAGAAACATAACTTGGCCAAAGAAACACCTGTTCTGGGGTCTTAGGGGAACTCATTATCTGATGGTGTCAGGAAAGACGATAAAAGAGCAGTCTTTAAAACAGAACTGGTTTAGGCTGAACAGGCAAAGATCACTTCTAACCTTTGAGCGGCTTCTCTTGAGTTGTTCAAATCTGATCCATATAGGGTGAGTGAGTAGGTGATGTTGTGTTCAAATATGGCTTGTACACAGAGTTCTCTGGAGGACACTGCCTGCCCCCAGCACGGGCTGTTTATTCAAAGGTAATCGTTTTCATTTCGGATGAGCAGCGTTCAACAGGGCTGCAGATGAGTGCATGGTCACTGTGCTGACATATGCAGGGGAGAGTGGGATTTGTGTTCTAATCCTGTTTCCTGCCCCTAAGGCCTGGGAATCAAAGGAGTGTCCTGACCAAGGGACGGACACAGATGTACTCTGCCTCACCAACCATGCCACCAAGGCAGTAGGAAAACTAACTTTAGATCTGAAATGTATCTGAAATAATGAGTAGCTTGTTGGTCGAAAACTGAACCATTCCATAATAATTTTGGTTTGATTATATTTAATTGCTATGCAGACATTGCTAAAATAACCAAATACTTTGAAAACTATCAATAGTTTAATATGATTACTAAGGGCTTTTAGTGGGCAAGGGGTAATTGTGTGGTGACTGTTTTATAAACCTTTTAACAATGCTTATAAGAATTTTGTATTTGTACTTTTGTTAATACTTCCTCTTGCCACTCAACATGGGCTAAGTGCTGAGGTGGCACTTAGCGTTCCCGGAGGTGGAACAGGAAGAACCTTGCAGTAAAACCACAATGGCTGCTGTCGTATTGTGTCTCTGTGTAGCTCTCAGGAAGAGGCTGGACCAGTGGTCTCACACACGCCAACCCCACACCAGCTCAACAAACAATCCATTCATAAGCACTGTCACATACATTAGCTCCATATCCTCTGTCCATTCACTATAACAGCTCCCAGCCTGTCAGAATGTACCTTACAAGCACAAACATCCATTGTGGTTCTGGGGCTGAAGAAAGTTCTTTAGCTTATACATTTGATACGTTTGTCATTACTTTCCCTTGTCGTGCAAATTTGTGGAATGTAGAAGACAAATGCAGAGAACACTAATTTCTAAAGAGGAAAACTGTATCCTAAACTGGATTAAAAAAAAAATCTAAACCAAATTGGAAAAGTTATCTACAGTGGCACAATGCTAAATTGGACTTATAATTTTATTGCAGTTGACAGTAATATACAGGTTATTTTCATTAAGATCATAACATTTTTACAAACAGTATAGTACTGTTATGAGAAACTAGATAACTAATAATAATGCTAGTCCAATGCTAAGATAAAATAGATTTTTGGAGGGCATTTCTATGTGAAACTTTACATAAGTAAAGGTAAGTAGAAGTTACGACCATGATAGAAACGCCCTAGAGAAGTGTGCAGAATCCCTTAGTCGTCCAGGTAGAATCCTTGGCAAAAAGGAGAAATTCAATTTGTCAACTCAGGTCAGAACTGAAGAAGCAGCATGGATGAGCTGCGAAACGTATTTGACCAAATAAACTTTTGTCCAGTTGACAAATTGAATTTCTCCTTTGGCCCTAGAGAAGGGTATAGGGCTCCTTTTTAATACTTACTACACATTTCTTTTGTATCCTGTACTTGTGTTCTGCTTGTGGCTTATCTCAGTGAGTTCTTCTGTGAGTGAGATATATACAGAGACACACAGACATCCATCTCCATTACACAAGGCTGCTCTGCCCTTTCTGTCTGTGTGGGTCCCAGGTGCCCACAGTGAGTTGAGGGTGCATGGGGTGAGGTCAGGATTACTGCTGACATGAGTCTGAAACAAGCCAGGTTCAGATAAACCCAGAGCACCAGGGGCTTTACTGCTCTTTTAACTTCTTCACTCTATAGATGTTGTGTGCTCATGGGTCTGGTTTGAACTTTCAACTCATACAATGGACGCACTATGCTTTAATGTGTCTCTAAAAAACAGGAAGCATAAAAGAAAGGCATTTGAATGAATTGATGTCAGAGTAATAATAGAAATACCATTGCCAAATAAGACTTTTTGCACACTTGAAGGAATCAGAATGAATCATTGGTAAACCTCAAGAGGGAAAAAACCAAAGGAAACACATTTTTTATTACAGAAAATATTGTTATTTGGCTAATTAACACATAGTGCGTGTTTTCCATACACTAAGCAAATGTCTTCCACAAATAGAGGAACCGAAATGTAGTGCTAAATGTGGTGCTCCTGTTATCTGAGTTCTTGGCCTGACAGCCCACAGTCGCTCTCTATCAGCTGTGACTGGACACAGCCGCAGTGGACAGGCGTTCACTAATGCCACTTTAGCTCAGGCAATCCCTGTTTCCTGATTCCACTCAGCCTGAGGAGAGATAACCCTGCACCACAACTAATCCCAGATTAAACCAGAGCAGAGAGCATTGCCACTACTGCCAGTGACCTTTGACCCCTGCATGTCTCCAAACTCATGCTGACTTGCACATGTACAAACAGTTCTAATCCAGGCCATGCTTGGTTAGGGCTGTGAGCTTTTACTCATAACCACTCCATTAATGCTGTTCTGGGAAGAGGAGAGACACAAGTAGAACACAAGTAAGAAGGGTTGTGTCAGACTCAGAGTCCAGTCAGACCTTGTTAATAAAACACATTGTCAAAAGAGAATGCTGGGTTAGATGTGGCCCTGACCTCTCCAAAGAGAATCTGATTTATTCACACAGGACTTTGTAATGCCTTAGTAATGTTCTGGATTGATAACAGTGTTATTAGTCTATTGACTTTCAAAAGTTGAGTACAGAGGGTGTTCATGTACATGAAATTTATAAACTAGTAAACACATTAGCTAAATCTGAACAAGCTAAGTCCTAAACTGTGCACCTTGTGGATGTACAACACTTCATTAAGGGTTACAGTTTTATACTACTATACTACTTATGCTACTATACATTGTTTATTAACTGAACAGTGTACAATATATCATTATGCAATGCAATTCAAATCATAATGTTATTGTGTGATTATTAGTCTCTACTCAGACAGCTGTTTGACGTATTCTAAAGCATAACCATGAAACTATATTCTCAAGAGTAACATGTATACATAATAAAATTCAATTTGAGCCATTATGGTTTATTGAAAGGCGTGACAGAGACACATCAGGAGTGCACATGAAAATGGAAATAAATGTACCTCCCCTGACCCCCCGTGAGTCCATCATACTGGCCTGGCAGACAGCAGCAACACAGGGGCTTAAGCGACAGGGGCCCTGTGATTAGACCATCTCTCCGCATGAGAGCTCATCAGCTCTGACAGTGAATACAAATTGGTGCCATTAGTGCAGAGGATGGGGTTGAGGGGTGAGGGGAGGGGGCTGACATTGGCTCCTAATTATAGAGCTGGTATCAACACCCTCCTCCTGGTCAGTGGGAGTTGGGAGATGGGGTGGTGGTAACGAGGTGTTGACGGCAGTAAATAGTAAGGTGACAGAGAGAATGCAATTGTGCTTTTAAAAGTGTCTCAGCTCAGAAGTGCTGCTTAATGACTTGTGAATCAAGCATTTAGTGCACGGCCATTATCAAGGATCACATTCGGTGTATGTGTGGGCAAAAGATCATCGCAGCTGCACCCCAGGGAGCCAACTCACAGCAACGCAATACAAACAGCATGCCATCAAGAGCAACAGTCCCATAGAGTGGTCTGACACCTGGTCAACAGCAGGATCAAGACTTGCGCTCATTAACAACCACACTGAAGGCATTTGTACAGCAAAGCTCTATTCAAATATTGAATTCAAATCTCACTGATGAAAGTCAAATGTTCAAAGCCATCACATTTGTACACACAGATACACAAAAAATAAGAACATAATTTTGTAATAATATAAATGTGTGAATGCTCCTGAATTGCATTTGGCATCAAAAACATGCCTGGAGTTGTGTTGGGTTTAATTTGTTTCACACATGTTTGAGTAATTCTTTATTATTAGTCTGTCTACATCTGCAAAGCTCAAAATGCTCTGTTCCACCTAGTGATGTCATGTAGTGGTAGTTTTCAAGTTAACAGTTACATTTTGTTCTTTAGAGATTTTGTTATTTAGAGAAATTATCTAAATGATTCTAGTAAAGACTGAGTTTAAAAACACAGTGGAACACATCCTGTACTGCCACATGACATCACAAGGTGGAACAAGAGTGTTTTATGTTTGAGAGAAGAACTCAACTCACACATGTGTGTTTAACATGTGTGAATGAAACAAAACACAACTCCAGGTATGTTTGTGATGAGGAAACATTATAACATAGATCGGAAAATAGGGCCCTTTAAACAAAGTACTACATGCGTGATTTTCTTTGTAAATATTGTATGTAAGGAAAACATATTTGAAGTGGTCGTATTTTACCATACAGCACTGCCATATGACATGCTATGACATTTACCAATATGCTATAGGACCCCAGATTAGAACTCCTTTGTAGGCGAGGCCCTTTGGCACAATTGGGTCAGCTCTTTTCTGTGCATTCCCATGTTGTGGGCTGTGACATGTCCTATCTGATGTGGCAGCTTGGCCTGTGACCGTTGTATTATTATCCTACTGTGACTAAGCCAAGTGGACGAGCTGCTGGCTTCACGTGCTGCATTAGTTTTCTATTATCACAATGGCATTCTTTTACAACTGTGTCACTTCTCCATTGCCTTTGAAGAGAAATCCTAGTAAGTGTCATAAACAGTAGGTGAGCTGTTATAAGGGGAGTGGCCCATGGCAGTGGATACAGAGCTGAGTGTAAAAAGCTTCAATGGGAATAGTCATTTTGTATTATTGGCTGTCCATGTATAAATAAAGGACTTCTATTGTTATAAGACAAAGAGTGCCTCAGATGTAGTTTAGTACATGCACGTTTTAAAGTTTTGCAAGTCTTTTCTACTATTTTCAAGTCATTTTGTGACATTGTTTGGCTTCGGTGATCTTGATGCTACATAAAGGATATCTCCTTTTGTGAATTTAACAAAATAATATAATTGAAAATTGGAGACATGTGGGAGATAATACTCTACCGTAAAGTGTCAAAGCCATAAGGCAAGTAGGCCTTGTATGTATTTGTGATCTAACCCTTGAGCCAACAGGTCAGTTCATTTTGATTAAAATACAGAAATATACTCAGCCCTATCTTGTAGTATTTGTTTTTTATTGTATGTCATTTATTTAATTTTAGGCAAAAATGAAAAAAATACTTACTCTCAAATTACCAACTAATGCATTACCATTATTTATTCCACTTTATTGGGAGTGGTAGCTAGTCAAAATGCCATGAGAAAGAAACATCCCTTCTTACTTTTTTATTGTTTGTAAATGCAACCATACATATAGTGAATTGAATCAAATCAAAAACAACCCACCCAAAAATGGAAACCTTACCAGAATTGTCAAAACCATGACTCTCTCTTTATTGAAAATGCTCACTCCCACCCAAACCCCCATTGTGCACAGCCCCCTTTTGTCTGTTGCAGCTGAATAAGTCATGTCTTAACTGGGGTTTTCCTCCATTAAACTGACATGCTTCCAAATATTTGCCAGTGTTTGATGTGGCACAGCCTGACGCCGCTCCTCCTCCTGTAAATGCCCTAATTATGAGCTACTGCTGCTCCTGCTGCGCTCACCTCGCCCTGACAGGAGCTGGAAAGAGCCTCAGGACTATGTGAGACGCTGGGGGCTAAGCAGGTATTTCTGTCACATTATTATGCACACCTCAGTCCCTATTGGCACTCCCTGACGTACATACCACGTTTTTAATTAAGTGCACTCAAATATAGCTCCAGCCATGTTGGAAGACATCAGGTTTGGCATGTGATGGAACAGCGGGTAATAGCATGTACCTACAATCGAGTGGAGATGGGAACATTACACACTGATCCCAGGTCTTGGCATATGCATGCAGTCAATCAGGAGCCCCAACTGTCATGTTCATGCATAATGTGGACTGTAAAGAGCTGCATAGTTTCAGTTGACATGCTTGCATTCAAAGATACACAAACCCTATATAGTGTAAAGTTATAAAGACAGAAACTGGAAAGAAATATTGAAAATGAGAAAAACTGCAAAAAGAAAAGAAAAAATCCATGATGTGCTCACTATATGAATGGATGTCCTTAGTATTAGGGCAAATGAAATGAATGAAGTTCATAAAAGTTACTTGCCAATATTTTATAAATCCAATAATCCACACATGGATGGAGACTTTCATGCTCATTGCTTCCTCCTGCAGTGTTCTTTCCTGACATTCACATTTACAAGATACAAGAGGCTTCAAGCAACACTACGCTCCACAGTATTATTGGCTGCAGCTTGCATTGCATTTAATTTCTTAAATTTGGAACCTCACAAATTTGTAACCAGACAGGGCCCCTGTATGGGTGTTTCTAAGCTGTTGCGTGTTGCTCTTTTGGACTTGTATGTGCAATTTCCAAAGGTATTCAAAACAAGATGGACACTGGCCAAGAAAGTCATATTTTATGTAATAATCCTTTTGCACAGTTCTGGTGGTACAAGAGTCACAATACTGTATGTATGATCCTTGAACGATGGCACAATATGATCTTAATTAAAGCAATGCAGCAGTGTGCTTTATGTCTGAGAATTTTTTTAGAATACAGTGTGTGATCTTTCCCTGTGCAAGCACACGTCTTAAGTAAACCAGGCCCGTTGGCTATTCATTCAGGAGGGAGAGGTTTGCTATAACATGCAGAGCTAGGAGAGCTGCACTGGTTAACTGCTATTCTCTAAAGAGAAAAGTTAGAGCAAACACAAAGTCTTCTCTTTTGGACTATGTCTAAGATCCTAGAACTGATTAAAAATAGATGAAGCAAGTTTTGGCAGTAACAGCATTTGTGGCTTTTCACATTCAATTACGCAGTTTGTAGATTGCAGTAATTCGCAAGTTGATTTTAAAACTTTTACACCAAACAACCTTCCTAGCAACTGTTTAGACAGAAAGGACATGTAGAGGAATACATGCTGGGTTGTTTATGAATGTGATGAGATAGGAAAGGGAACAAAAGAAAGGTTTGACATATATAAGTGTCACACGTCAGTTCAAATATATACATTAGAAGTCTGTACATGAATGGCACAGAGAAGCTAAAACATACTTAAAGGTTTTACCACTATGGGCAAGACAGAAATCTGTCAATCAAATCTGGACTAACTCCAAAAGTAGTTCCTGGTAGACTTTATTATGAGGTTCACATTGGCATCTACACAGCATGTTCTTTGTACTCGGAAAGGCTGCACTTCCCCTCTGAGAAACACCGATTGCTCTATTAGCGGAGAAGGTAGACCACCAGTGCAATCCGATCTCCCCCTCTCCACATTTACAGACTATGTTACACTGGCACGACAGCTCTTGCAAATCAGCCAAGGGCCCCAGTGAGATCTCCAATTTTCTCCTGTTTTGTGTTCTCTTGGTGTTCCTGTACATGAGTGAAGGAGATCCAGGGGGTGATCCGGTCCACTCTCCTCAGTCTGATGGACACAGACAATCCCTACCTCTCATCATTTCTAAAGGTGATGCTAGTTCCCACATCTCCAAATGCAATACAAGCTAGTGTTCATGTGAGAAGGTAGGAACCAAAGGTGAGTTCAGGAAATGGAATAGATTGTGTAGAATTGAGAGAACACTCTCTCTGCCCATTTAGTATTCCTCAATCACTGTCCCAGGCCTCTATAAATGATACAAAGATGACATGTATGACAAAGGGCTTTATGGTTTCCAAGAATGGCCAACTATGTCTTTCCCCAGCAGTCTGAAGCAGCAAACCATGGTCAGCTTTACCTGACTTCCAACCATAGACTTGGATATAGGTAACCCACTAGCCAGCGCGTTCCAAATAGGAGGTGAGCATGGAGACGCTTCCGGCTCCATCGATTCTGTTTCCAATTGCCTTAATATTTCAAAATAGTCTTAAAATGTTAGTTTTAACCTTTTACACGATCTTGGTGTTTTTTATTTCACTATTTTGTCTGTAAATAAATTCCTATTCCTAATATGGAGCTAGAATTGTGAGCTTCATTTGACTGGAGCCAAAAGCTATGGGTGACATCACACTCCCTTAGTCCATTTCTTTACACAGTCTATGCTTCCAACCAATCATTCTTCATTCATATAAGTGCGCTCTCTCTCCCTTCCATCATTTGACTGCCTTTGCCAAACACTGCAGCCCTCCTCTGCCCTTTGTCTCCACTGATCTCTCATCGCCTCATGCATTCTACCTGTTGAGGTCAAGTGCCAAAAGTATATGGAATAAACCTTTCACCACAACTCACTCTGTTTATGTCTGTCCAAAATTACACTATAGACGGTACAGCTGCATGGCAATCACATCAAAATTTATTGAAAGTTACAAACAGATGTAAAATCACATAAAATCTGTATAAAGCTGGCATCTGACTGAGCTTTACAGTCATGACCCGGTTAATAGCGGCTCCCTCTCAGCACGTTGCTTTGATCTGTTTGTCTCAGCTTTTGCCTTGGCACGTCTCCTTGGGCTCGTGTCCTGCTGGGTAGGTTTCAATGGGTACCCTAAACTCTGGGGGAGCTGATGCTCTTGCCCAGTCGGCTGCTAGGCTAAGACCTCAGTCAACATTTTATTTAGTGGCACTGCCTGGAGGGAGGCCTGACTTTGGGAGTGGGCTGACGACAGCACACAGAATAGGGAGTGATGTCTCTGACCTGGAATGCTTTTACAAATTTGTCCCTAGTCCTTTGTCTGGATCTGTGAGAAAAGCATTTTGAAGTGGTAACACTGATTTAACTGCAATTACATGTTTTGTTTTAGGTGAATGGGGAAAAGAAAACCACAGACATGGGGACAAGTTTAGTTGCTGAAAGTACATTTTCTAGGGCAATTATTCAGAGCAGTATTAAAAGTCGCCTATTATAGTTCAAGATAAAGTACATTATATTACTCTGCCCAACCAATTACCACATGGTTCTATGAGTACAACATTACTGCAATATCTGCATGATTATAGTGCCATTGCTTGAACTTGTTATGGTAGTAAATGTTTTAAGTCTCAAATATAAATGTAATTGTGTGTGTTTGGTTCTGTCTTGTTTGGTGTGTAAAATCCCCAAATACCCCATTGTCTGTCTGTAGGTTTGGGTTATGTAAACTGAGCTTTATTTAATTCCTGTTCTTAACAAAGGATATTGTGGATTAGATTTCTTCATAAACGCTACGTTCAATCCTTGCGCCCGAACTTGCATTTGTTTACAATAGTAGTACTTTTGATCTGTTAACTGTAGACATAAATTGACTTACACTGAGATCTTCAAAACTACAAGACCAAGTTGCACTACTCAAGTATTTTAGTATTAGTAGGAATAGACCTGTCATGATAATAAATTCGTAAGTTCGATTACTGTTGAAGAAAATATAGACAATAAATGTAAAAACTGAAACTTGACACAAAAACGCAAGAGCAGATTTATACCATAAGAACTATTCTAAATGTACAATATAGTTAAAAAACATGAGCTGCAATAAATAAATAAATAGCATCAGCAATGAGTCATAGAAATGATTAATCCAACGTTTTACAGCTTAAATCTCATCATATAGACAAAAAATAACTACAACTTTCCCAGTAGTGCAATTATACGATAGTAATTATCGTGACAGGCCTACGTAGGAATGCCTTTTAAATTGTGCTCGGGTACTCCTGACTGCGCAGATTTTCATTGGGTGTGTTGTTGCTATGTTGTGCACATTCCCTTCTCCAGCTTTGACAGATGGGCCCATCCAGCTACACTACGACAACAAATACGTTTAGGAGTCACTGACAGTTTTTTGGAAGAGTCTTTGCCTTGGCTGTGTGTCCACATCACATAGTCTCCCTTTGTGGCTCCTTCCACAAAGCAGTGTATTGGGGCTCATCATTCAACTGGAGTTTCTAATACAAATAATCACTTGGACTGACCACATGCTGCAGTCCACCAGTGTGACCATCTGACAGCTGTCCGTCACAGAGCCGCCCCAGCGTTATTAAATAAAATTGGATAAATATAGCGTATCTAATGCTATTAATGCATGCTTATTGATGTAACCTCTATGTTAAATTTAGCTGTGGCTGAAAGGAAGGGCAGTATCAGATTCCATAGGGTGAGTGTTTAAAAAGGTCTGGAGAAGATGTTTATTTTAAGACCCAACGGCGGACATGATTGTGGCTATACATGTTTTGGTCTCCGGACTTCTTCCTCAAAAGCCACTCTGGAATGTTTGGGAGAGACAAGTCGAAGTTGTAGCAATAAAAAAAGTTCCATGCGTCAGGCAAGATTAGATGTTGAGATTAGAAAAATTCATTAATCATTTGTCATTTGAAAATCATAGTTTCAACACATAACAGTGGCTGTGGTTACAAGAACATTCAAAATCAGATTATCAGATATACGATTATACGATTATTAAAATGACAAGTAAACAGCTAAATCATCTGATATCTTTCTAATCATGGTCCCTCTGATTACTCACATCAGATTTTGTGGTTTGGATGATACTTAAGCAATTTTAATGGTCCAGAAATCAGATTATAATCAACCACAGCCAATTTGTCCTGCTATATTTCCCTTATTAATATCAAAAAGTGATTAGCAAAGCACTGCTACCTGCATTTTACAGTTTTACAATTGGATTACCTTTACCACCCTGGAGTTTGTTAAATCAACACATAAAAACTTTGGCTTGTCTAAAAGTTTACTTCTAATACCGAACGATGAGAAGTGGTCCTGGAGTTTGGCTGAGACCTCACTGTTTGTCCAATAACAGCCGACTGCCACCCTCCACTGCCTCTCCCCACAGATAGCGCAGGAGTGTGTTTGTCTATGGTGTGGCATGGGGCCCTGTGCTGTCTCTGTGGTGGCCTCTCTGCCTCGGCCTGTACGCAACTGTTGAACCCGAGCGAACATATCAAACAAACACTCCAACGCAGCGCTGCAGGGAGATTGGGTTACTGTCAACATGAGGGGACGTGCCCAGAGCTTTGTGTTCGGAAAGGTGCACACTCCTATGACCTTCTAATGGCTATGGTGATCTATTGTGAAAGACGTAAGGGGTGTATGAGAGATAGCTATGCAGTTATAATAATAATGTTTAAGTATTGTGTGAAGACATGGCTTTATAGGTCTGCGCTTGTCTATTTTGGTCCATCTAACTTACAACAAAATGTATTCATGCACCACTTTGCTGTAGCTGTTGTATTAATGTGTAGACAAGACTATAGAGTGATTATTGTTGTCAGAATCTTGGTTTTTGGTTCTATTCTTAAATCAACTCATTTAGGGATGCACCAATATTGAGAATTTTGGTGGATTGCATATCAGCTTCCAAGTTAACAGTTCAGCCGATATACCAATTTGGTCTATAAATTGGCATAATAAGATGATTTATTGGCCAATGTTGGCCCAAAACATGCCATAATATTAAACTTGTGTTTTTGCAAAGCTATTCTATTATTAATAAATTATATAAATGATAACTGTATATATTATATATTATATTATATATTTGGGTAATCTTTACCATATGCTGTTTGTGATTAAAGGGAATAAATTATATTGAATCTGTACACCCCTAAACTAATTAATCTTTTCAAACAGCAGTTTTGTTGGCAGGTTTGTCAATAGAATGTGCACTATAGTTGTTGTAACTGGTTGTTGGTTGGCATAGGTAGAACAGTTTAACCTCTGAGGTCGACTATAAGAATTTACTAGTACTTATGGCCGCAAGATCAATCACAGTCAGATCGAAATTGCAATTTGAATGAACGTAAATACCAAAGACTGTAAAGTACCATCATTTCCTCCAGTAATACCAAAATATATATAAAAAAAAAATAATAGAAACTGATCCTGTAGTTTAGATCTGTACAGACATGTTCTAAAAAGTTATTCTTATTTGCTGTATTTCAGTTTTGTCAGTTCTGTCAAAACTTAGAAGTGAATCCTATCATGAAAACATAAATTGCAAAAATCTAATCGCAATCTCAAAGTTGGTCTGAAAAATTGAAGTTTGATATTTTTACCAAATCTTTCAGCCCTAATACCCTCTAGTAGTTTATACAGACAAACGTCTATTGCACATGAACAAACATAACCAGCAATACTGAAACTGTGAAGCCATTTGTCTCTGTCTGGCCATCAAAGAGGTCTATTGTTGCATGCTCAGAGCTCTCTTGTCTCTGAGGAGGTATTAAGCCGTCAGCACTATATGACGGACACTCAGTTGCACTTGTCTGGGATGTGCAGGGTCGAGTTTCAGCCGTGTTAGTGGAAAACCGTAAGATAATAAGAGTGGCTGCAGCTTGTGAAATGTCTGCAGAGTGTATATACTGTCAGTGTCATTAATGCTTGTGTATCTGTCTGTCTGTGTGTGCAGAGCTGAGGTCGACCGGCACTGCCCATCACTTTGCCTTCCTCCTCAACACCACCGACTACCGCATACTGAGGATGGACGAGGACCATGACCGCATGTATGTGGGCAGCAAGGACCACATCCTGTCTCTAGATCTCCATGACATTAACAGGGAGCCTCATATTGTAAGTTGTGTGTCACTTCTTCAGCTGATGATTTATATATTGTCTGTCGTATTCCAAGACTAATTTATTTGTATTGCACAATTTGTACACAAAGTAATTCACAGTGCTTTACAGATTAAGAAAGGCATTAAAATTACAATACAGACAATAAAAAAATATAAATAATCATAAAATTCACATTAGTGAGTGCAGAAAAAGTGAGTGCACAGCTAAACAGAACAAAGTTTTGTCGAGGCCTGTCTTTCATCTTCAGGAAGACTGTTTCAGATTTTAGGTGCATAAAACCGAAACATTGATTCCCCATGTTTAGTCCTGCCTCTGGGCACCAGCAGGAGGCCAGTCTCTGAGGTCCTTTGAGTGCGAGATGGTTCATATAGTCAGAGAGTATGCATGATGTATGTACATGGAGAGACTTGTACACAAGCAGAGCTGCTTTAAAGTCTATTCTCTGAGCCATAGGAAGGCAATACAGAGACCTGAGCACAGGACGCATGTGCATGTACTTTCTGATTCTAGTACAGTGAAAACATTTTATTTGACCCACAATGTATAGATCAGTCACTCAAATCTACTCAGTGCTATAAATTCTTGTTACCCCGCTGTAAATATTATTATGTTTTGACAATAAGAAATCATGGACAAAGTTTACACAGTTGTATCTCAAACTCACACACTTTACGTCCTCAGCCTTCTTTTTTAGGGCTGTAGTCCACTAGAAAAATTCATGATCAATTAGTTGATTAAAAAGGGGGCTTGGCAAACTCTAAAAACTATTAAATATCTTCACCCAAACTGCACTTAAAAGACTACAACTACTACAACAACTATTTATGCACAATAAACTAATAACTACTAATACATAGCAAAAGGAGAAATTTAATTTGTCAACTGGACATAGTTTATTTGGTTGAATACGTTTCGCAGCTCATCCAAGCTGCTTCTTCAGTTCTGGTCAGATGCTGGCGGACACTGCTTTATATCTGCTTGAAGGGAGGAGCTTAATTTCAATGAAAATTACTCTGAGACACACATATTTAAATACAGCTACTAATACAAATTTTGGTTGATTAAGACATAATCGACTAAAGCCCTACATCCCTAGTTAAGATGGAATATAACATTCCTAAGCAGCCTATATGCTTATGCCTATATGCTTATTAAATAATACTAAATTAAATATGTTTTTCCTGACCATTTATGGTTGTTTTTAGTTAGATGTACTGCAGTTGCAAAGTTTTACATACCTTTAATCTAATTGTTATATAGTATAAACACAATACCTTATTACATTAGTATCTCACACCCTGACATAGTTTCACTTAAAACATGTACCTCAAAATACAGAGATTTCCCCTGTGTCAAATATGCAATTGCATACTCTTCCACCAGCCACCTTTTTTTTTAAAGCAAACTCAATTTGAGTTTTTGTTGGAACTCTTTTTTTTCTCACATCACCTTGTTAAAACCATAATTAAGTTATGACAATCCCTCTAGGACTAATATTGGTCTGGCTGGATATCCCTATTGCAATTGTAGCCTTGGTATCCAATAAATATCAGCGATGTGTGACAGGTTAGGCTGAATAACCTCCTCATTTCTGCATTTACAGATCCACTGGCCAGTGTCTGAACGCAGAAGGATGGAGTGCCTTGTGAGTGGGAAGGAAGCCAACGTAAGTAACTGTTCAAACCTCAGTAGAGCTGTTTATCAGACATGATTTAACATAAAGCCAATGTCCTGTCATGAAATAGAATGTTGCTAACATTTTTTAAACTGCTGAAATGGATTGTGCTAATGTGAAAAGTGTCATTAAATAGTCTTTACCTGTACAATTGGCACTATAAAAAGCATGTTTCCCCACTGTCTGGCCAAGAAATTATATGGTCTAGTGACAGCATTAATGTAATAATCTGCATTAAAAACTGTTTTACCGTAAAAGTGCCATTTTACAAGTGTAGTGTTAATATAATGGACAGTTTAGTGAATTACCTCTATATTTGGGAGCAGGATGAGTGTGCAAACTTCATCCGTCTGATCGAGCCATGGAACAGGACACAGCTGTACGTGTGCGGGACAGGGGCATACAACCCTGTGTGTACCTTTGTCAACCGCGGACGCAAGCCACAGGTGAGCTAATGCTACTGCATGGAGAAATAAGTAAAGTAAAAATAAAATGTAAATAAGTAAATTGTAATTAAATATTTTGGGATTGAGGTTAAACAGTCACAGAACAAGATAAACTATACTAGATCTATTAAGATACAAAGCTAGATTTCAATTTCTAAGGACATGTATAGTCCGACGGTATCAAAACAAATATGGCTGCAAAGAAAAAAGAAAAAAAAAAAACATGGGATGGAAAAATATTGCAGATTTCTGCAGAATCAATGAGCAAAGCACTAAACTTAATCTGGGGTGAGAAATTAGATTTTATTTGTATATGATTATTGTTTCTCTCTTGGCACAAACTCGAAATAAATACAAATCAATCAATCAATCAATTTGTAAATGGCAAATGACCAGTGAGCTCCTTCATTTCACATGCATCACTGAAAAAAAAAAAGATTGCACAAACATGCTTGGTTCTGGTTCGTGATGCAACAAAGGGCATGGAGACCACTCTGATATCTCTCTGTATAAAATATAGATATCACTCTGGATTTGGCAATTAAAATGTATATGAGGGTGTATAATCGATAAGGTTTAAAATACATAACAAAAAAATGTCGTCTATTCTCCTGGTACTTTTGTATTTCACCTTACATCAGATTGACTTTACAAGACTTTTGCTCCATCATTAGTGCAGCTCTCGACTCCACATTTCCAGGTTTGGCAGAGCAGAGCCTGACCACCACACAGCTGTTGTCTCCAGTGAGCATTTAAGGCCATACTCTGTTTAGTTTCATAGCACTTTACCAGAAGCACTTGGATTACTTAAACAGGGTCAACCATTACTGCATTACTGCTTCTTGATACTCCCTCTAAACACCTCACTCTGACTTAAATATCTCACTTGTTCTTTAATCCTGACCTGGGGAGTTGAGAATAAAAAAGTGTGCATTCTGCTCCATCACAGCAGGAGTGTTGAGTTTACCTTTTGTGCCCCTGGGCTTTGGTATTGTTGAATTCTGTATTTGCTCACAGGTCCCTCCAGACTACACCAAGGGCTGTGGTAGTTGGAGAATGGGGAAACTTATTAGCTGCTAATGGAATGTTCCAGATTTAATATAACAATGTACACACACCTCAAGAGAGTACTTTCTATATATGTATAAGCTTTTTAATTTAAATTTGAATTTTGGCCGTCTTTAATTGAGCTTTGAAAGATAGTGTAAGGATGCATAAAAGAGGAGAAACTATGATCCCTTTGTCACTGCAACATTGTCACATTTCTTCCAATGCCGTATCTGTTAAGGTTGTTTACACAGACTTCAGTTGGCGCGGCCTTCTCACTGGTGGGGTAACTGGTAACTGGTGTTGATGTGTCCTGTTATAGAGCTCCATGTATCTGCAGATGGCCCAGGCCCGGGGGAGGGCTAGCCGCGCAGCAGAGCCCAGTGCGGTACACGAAACTCTGGGAATAAAGGTGCGACGTGGGCCCTCGCCCTGCTTTCAAACCGCGCTCGTACTCACCAACAGCATGCTAACTCACTCCATATTCCCAAGCATGCCCATTTCATCATGTTAATTAATGTCACATTGTCTTGTTTGTTGAGTTCTTTGTTCATTTGTGTCTGTTTCATGTCATTTTTGTGCATTTAATTTTTGCTTGCATGTGCAGATGATTATTTGAAAAAAAATATATAAAAGAGACCAGAAAGCTAACCTAAACAATAGCACTAGGCAGTTTTTTTTTTTATCTTAAACAATGGAAATTTCTCTCATTAAAACAATTATGATAGTATAGATATAGATAGTATATAAGGTGTTACATTAAGATATTGTCCTGAACACATTCTCATTTGTACAGCCCTGGCCCACCATGTAAAACTTTTTTTTATGTCACCTAGTAAACAGCACACCACTATAACCGTCAGTGTCTTTACACGGTATTTTTATTTTAATTTTTTTTAAATAATGACCAATGAGAATGCACAACCCCTCCTTGAACCGCCACCCACAGGGCCCGGCCGGGCACAGCTCGAAGGAGCAATGTGGGGCCGTCCTCCCGTGGACCCACCACCCGCAGGAGAATCCATAAGGGGCTGGGACAGGGGAGATCTGGACAGCCTCGACGATCGGATCTCTGGACTCTCGGGAGGGCTGGACTCTCTGGCATTGCCCACGGGGAGCGGCGACAGGGAGGTGTGGGCCTGCTCATTGCCCTACAGCTCAGCCAGCGTGTGTTGGAGTTCACCGGAAAGACCTGGTAGACCCAAGTGTATAGTGAAGGTCTGTTGGGAATGTCTGTCAGAGCCCTCTGTTAGGGGGACCTTCAACTCACACCTCCGGGAGAGCTTCTCCCAGATTCCGGGGGAGAATGGGGACATGGAGTCCGAGTGGGCTCTGTTCTCGGCTTCTATTGTCGATGTGCCCATTCGTAGCTGTGGTCGTAAGGTCTGTGGTGCCTGTTGCGGGGACATTTCCCGAACCCAGTGGTGGACACCGGAAGTAAGGGATGCCGTCAGGCTGAAGAAGGAGTCTTATCGGGCCTTGTTGGCTCGTGGGACTCCTGAGGGAGCTGACAGGTATCGGCGGATCAAGCATGCTACAACCCGGGTGATCGCAGAGGCAAAAACCTGGGGTTGGGAGGAGTTTGGAGAGGCCATGGAGGAGGACTATCGGACGGCCTCAAAGAAATTCTGGCAAACCGGCCGATGCCTCAGGAGGGGGACGCAGTGCTTCACCAACACTGTTTACAGTGCGGGTGGAGAGCTGTTGACCTCGATTGGGGATGTTGTCAGACGGTGGAAGGAATACTTTGAGGATCTCCTCAATCCCACTGTCACGTCTTCTGAGGAGGAAGCAGAGGCTGGGGACTCAGAGGCAGACTCGTCCATCACCCTGGCTGAAGTTGGAGGTTGGATGAGATCTGTCTTAAGTCTCTGGATGTTGTGGGGCTGTCTTGGCTGACAGGTCTCTGCAACATTGCATGGCGGACTGGCAGACCGGGGTGGTGGTCCCTCTGTTTAAGAAGGGGGACCGGAGGGTGTGTTCCAACTACAGGGGAATCACACTCCTCAGCCTCCCCGGTAAGGAGAGGAGAACCCAACCAATGGTCAAACCTTAGATTCAGGAGGACACCTCGGGAGGTGTTCTAGGCATGCCCCACCGGGAGAAGGCCCCGAGGAAGACCCAGGACACGCTGGAGGGACTATGTCTCTCGGCTGGCCTGGGAACGCCTTGGGGTCCCCCCGGAGGAGCTGGAGGAAGTGTCGGGGGGGGAAGGAAGTCTGGGATTCCCTGCTTAGACTGTTGCCCCCGCGACCCGGCCCCGGATAAGTGGAAGAAAATGGATGGATGGAGAATGCACAATTGGATAGCACAGTATTTGGATCATTCTCTCTTCCCCGATTCACTGCTGACTGACAGTCACAGAGATGCCTCCATTTCTATTTAGGAGACATTCACGGGGGGTTGCTCCTTTGTTGTGCTCAGTGAGGTGGGCCAGTGGACGTGAGCACTAATGCACCCCCTTGACACATGCTTTCTCCAACACGAGTTTCCTGAATCCCAGCTGTTGTGCAGGCAGCCATGCCATGAGCCCTGAGCCCTAGTCACTCCACTGCACTGTACCAGATTACATTGTCAGCAGTGGTCCCAACACCCAGAGCACTGGAAGACTGGAAATGTGGCATGCAGCATATAATGACACACTGTCACAGCAGAGAGCCATCGCATGGATTAGATATTCCTCCTTTTCTCTGCATGTATTTTTCCGTATGAACACTCGCTCATTATTCAAATACTTTTTTCCCATCAGGCCATGGAGCTCCCACAGGGTTAGAGAGCAGCTCCGCTCTAACTACACATGGGAATCATTGTGACAAGATAAAGACCACTGAATTTATTGCTATCTCGCTCTGATTTTCCCATTTCAGGAGGAGATCTTCCACTTGGAGCCGGGCAGAGTGGAATCGGGGAAGGGGAAGTGCTCATATGATCCAAAACTCAACAGTGTGTCTGCCCTGATCAGTGAGTATGAGAATTAGTCTGCTTAACCTCTCATGATGTTTAAAAAAAAAAAATAATAATAATAATAATTTGTGTTTGGTGTTGCTAGATAATATTAAGTGCATAATTAGTCAAATTGTTCACAAATTATTTCATTATGAACTAAATACATTTTCTCAGTGTACACTCAGGTCAGGCTCAAGCATCCTTGCCAGTTCCCACACAATGAGCTGCTTCAAAAAAAAAAAAAAAAATACTCAGGAGTTTTACTTTTTAATGTTCAACATAAAAATAAGTGATAAAATAATTGGTGAATTTTGACTGACAAAAAAGTGATAAAGGATTGGGATTGTTGCCATAGCAATTACCAATTCAAAACAAAATATTTAAAAAAATACAGTTGTCTACCCTTCACAATGAGACAACTTGTTAATATTAGTCATTTACCCTATGCTTCAAACACATAAACATTAAGGACCTGCACTACTACTGCTACTAAAAGATGCAGAAGTGGAGATGCTGCATTATTTTTCTCACCTGTCAGGGCCACTGTTCTGTTGTGTGCTGTTCAGTTCCCAGTGGGCATGTGCCAAAGTAATGAGGGCAGTTTTAGAGCACACAAGCATTTCATAAATTGTGCCGTTTTTGAGCTGCTGGTAAATCAGCCAAATCATGGTGTTTTAATTGGCTCCCAGTCAACAGCTATGCACATTCTTCAACCATTTAGAAAGGTTGTAAGAGTCTATAAAATTGTTTCTTTGTAATAAATGACCAACTTTAATAGCCTATACAGCACTCTTTCTCAGTCCGTTAAAACAATATCGGCGCACATAAATCTTCCCAGGAAGTTATTAGGAAACTGCAGGCGGCCCATATTATACAATGTTTTGCTGCCCCAAATTTGCAAACATCCTCTACCAGTGCTCCATAAAGGCATAAATAATGGGACTTGTGTATGTGGCTGCTTTGTTAAGCCACAGGAAGGCAAGGTGTTGGTATCCAGCTGCTGCCAGGGAGCTTTGAGCAGGTGGGACTGTCATAGCTGAGAAATAGTCTGAAAAACTGTCCTCAAACCATTCTCCTCAATGTCATGGTCGTCAGGGGAGATTGATGGTGTGTCGTTAAAGCATGTGTGGATGGAAGTCAGTGTAATACGCTAGCCCATGGTCAGTACTGTATGCTATCTATTGTCAGCATTCTTAATCTTTATCTACAGTAACAACAGTGTCCCTTGTGTGATGCTAACTGGTGGAGCAGGGTGGTGTAGATTCATCTCGGGCTGTCACAGTGTTAATGTGGGGAAAGCAGTGGCTGATTTACTCCCACAGCACAGAGAGATTGTCTTACAGGGTGGCAACTGTGAGAAAAGTGGGTCTGAGGGGGTGACCTTGAGCAAATGGACAGAGGACAGCAAAAATAAGAAATATATTAGTAGTAGTGTTGTGTGTAAAGTAGAGGTTTGTCACTACAGTAGATGCAGATATTTCAGCTCAATGTGTGAACCATGTAAAGACACCAGGAGGTCCCTATTTAAATCTGAGTCTTTGTTAAAATGGCTGATTGCAAAAGGCCCAATAAATAAGTATAGTGCGATATATTGCTGAATAAAATATAGATGATAAACGATAATATTGAAACTAAATTATGCCACTGACACAAAAACCCTAAAGCAGATTTATACCTCAAAAACTAAATCTGCAATATTGTTCAAAAAAATCATGAGCTGCAATCAATAAACAGCTGAATGAAATACTTTAGTACTTAGTTTGCATCTGTAATAAGTCATAGAAGTTATTAGTTCAACATTTTATGGCTTAAATCTTATCATAAAGCCAAAACTTAACCAAAAAATAACCAAAAAAATTCCAAGTAGTGCAAAGAAAATGTGCACACGATAAATATTGACCCCAAAAATGTTCCATCTATCATATATTGAACGAAGTCTATATGACAGGCCAACCTTTTTCTTAATTCTCAGTTTTGGACAATTTAGGACACAAATTTGACATTGTGACCTGGAAATAACAACTGATGATGACTTTGCCGTCTTGCAGTGTGGAGACTGCAGATGTGCATCAGTATATGAAACAAAAGCTGGACTGTCTTGTGCCAAGGGCGGCGCTGGAATAATGTCAGAATGGAGGAATGTAGCTCAAGTGTTTTCTCTCCTCCTCAGATGGGGAACTCTACGCAGGAGTCTATGTTGACTTTATGGGAACAGACTCGGCCATTTTCCGCACTCTGGGGACCAAGACGGCCATGAGGACAGATCAGTACAACTCCAGATGGCTCAACGGTAAAAGTGACACTGACAGTCCTTGAATAGTCTGTACTACTTTCAGCAAAATGTGTTTGACATATGATACATTGTCATTATTTTGCTTACGTCTACTATTATCACAATCATTGCTTAATCTTAATGCTGCAGTTCTTAAAAGTATTAATACTACAACAAGTAATTTGCTTCCGCTATAATTTCAGAAGGTACTATAAACTTTATTGGCACATCTAGTACTAAATGGCAAATTAGAATTTCCCCATTGTGGGAGAAATAAAGGTTCTCTTATCTTAAAGCCTAGCCACAGGTTCAGAATGATGAAAAACTAGGGCCATTGCCATAGCGATTAACAAATAAGAAATCATTATTTCTTTTTAATTGGAAAAAGCACTCAAAATGTTGCATATACCAGCAAACTGGAACCCACAAATATCTGTAACTATCTAAAATATAGACAGATATTTTAGTAGGGTGTAAAAATGTACACAAGAGTACCTTCTTTCAATATTCAATAACCACATTGTCTTTTTCCCATATATTTATAACAATATTATCCATGCATTTTCATTGTAACCCAAACATGACATTCTAAGTGTTTTTACTTCCCCTTCACAGATCCCACATTTGTTCACGTGCACCTCATCCCGGACAGCGCCGAAAGGAATGACGACAAGTTGTATTTTTTCTTCCGAGAGAAGTCTGCGGAGATGGGCCAGAGTCCGGTGACCCAGTCGCGGATTGGTCGCATCTGCCTGGTGTGTACACAGTAGACTGTCTATTTGTTTTTGGCTGTAAACATTAGAGAGGGGAAAGGCCCTGCTACAGGATGAAAACAGTCCTGAGGCAAGCAGGCCTGCATCTGAATGTTTATGAGCGCAGAGATAGTGTTTGGCCAACGCTGACGTGCTGGAATCCACATGTGTCTTTAACCTTCCTGTCTACAATGCGTCCCTCTGTCTGAGAGATCTGACCTTTGAACTCATGATCAGCTAACTTCTTCGCAATGCTAGACAAAAATATTTGAAGCTTTCAAGCATAAAAAGTCACATCCAAATAACTTCTAACCCAAGCCTTCAGCTAGTATAGTGACTATACTACTTATGTGTTTTGAGGTGTAAAAACTGCATTTTCCATGGAAATGTTTCTGACCCCATGATAAACACTGGCCCCCCGGTGGACCTCCAGAAACAATGTCTTGTGATTGTTATTCCACTACACATCTGGATGTTCTTATTGCCATTTTCCACACACACCAACAAAATTTGCTCAGCTGTATGTAATTGCACTGTAGATGGGAAACTGCAAATTGTACATAAAATGATTTTGCAACATAAGACTTAAGGATTTTGTTTTCATACCCAATAATGCATCATGGTTAAACTAAAAGTAAAAACTTCCTCCAATGCTAGTGAGATTATTTGCTAATACCTTATGTAACTATATCTAAACATTTAACTACCACATACTTCACTATTCACTACCTGGTCCTTGGTGACAGATGGACAAGTGTGTATCGCTCGTCCCATCTCCTCCTTACATCTCGCTGACTTTTATGAACCATACATTGGGCTTCATGCTGTGTGTAGGAGGAGCCGTCAGGTCAGTGTATATATACAAGAGACTTAATGAATAGCTTTGGTTGTGTGCCCTCTTGTACAGAATGACGACGGAGGCCACTGCTGTCTGGTGAACAAGTGGAGCACCTTCCTGAAGGCCAGGCTCATCTGCTCTGTCCCCGGGGCTGACGGCATGGAGACGCACTTTGATGAGCTCCGTAAGTTCAAACAGCTGATAAGAATGTTACTGTTTTGTGTTAAAGGTGCACTGTGTAACTTTTTGTGGTGCAGGGTCTGCCAACTGCTTGTTTCCATGGAGATATCTTTGATTTCCCTGGAATTTTCTACCGCAGGGCATGAAACATATCCATTTCCAAAGAAACAAAACAAGTGAGGCTACAAGCACAAGTTACAGGTCAGATCTGTGCAAGGCAACTAAGACAGATACATTTTAGGCATACGGTGGAACATTCCAGGCAAAGCAATAACATCTCCATGGAGACAATTAGGTGGCAGACCCTCACCTGAAAAGTTGCATAGTGCATAGTTATTTCTGGTATTTACACATGAGCCAAAACACACATAGATCATGATTTTGCCTTTTTTAATTGGAAACTGTATTTTTTATTTACTTAATAATCAAAGTGGATCCATGGACTTCCAGTTCAAAACTGAAGAACTGATTCTCTGCCGCTGGCCCATGTCTCATCATAATCATTGTAAGCAGTGGATTTACATGTGCCTTCATTTTGTTTTTAATACGTACAGAGCAGTAGGCAGGGATAGGGGGCAGGTGAAAACAGTAGTGTTCTTCCTCCTGCTTTTACCACTATATAGGTCATATGACTGTGAATACACCCTTTGCACTGAACTGCACTTCATTTTCAGATTAATGTCTTCATGTAGGTTTGAACAGATCAGATCACTGCATTGGAATGTCTGAGAGTTCACTGTCCCTCTCTGTGTCACCCATCTAAAATAAATACATAATAGCTCTGGGATTTCTTCTATTCTTAAGCTCCAAGAAAAGACTGCTATTGCTGTTGATAATTGTTGACACTCACACATACTTAAATATGAAATATGTAAGCCTGTCACAATAAAAATGTTTGAAGTACGTATAGCAACAAATAAATAGCTGAAAGAACCAATAATTAGCCATAGAAACTAGTTATTCAACCCTCTACAGTTCAAATCTTTTTGTATTACAATAAAAATACCCAAATTGTCCCCACGTTTACAAATAAAATGTACACAAATATTGAGTCGCAAAATATATTATTCCAGCTTTCATTGATTGAACGCTAAGTCAATATAGTAAGAATAGAAAACTGCTCTTGAAATGTTTTGTTTTGCCATTTTTTGGAGCACATTGACGCTGTTGGCACTGGATTGTCAGGATATTGGTAGGATTGGCCATTGGCAGAGCACTGGGGCTGGAAAGTGAACGAGCGGCGACAGTCTTGACACTTGGGGCATTTTGGTAAAGGAAACTTCCCAAAGAGATGTCAACTTTACCAGGCAACGCTGGAAGGGATAGTTAAGTGAATGTGACTGGGTTTTATAGTAATGGGGCCATGTTTACAGTCTGTTTATGAAGCTTTTAAACATGCACTATTTGGTTTCACTGGTGAACACAAACATGCTAGAATGGTAAGAAGGAAATTGTAGACAAACCTTGAAGCAATACCAAAACTATTTCTGTATCAAAAATCAAAGGATATTGCATTTTTTATAAGAAAAAAAATCACAATAGGGGATGAAGGAGTTTTGTTGCATGGGCAAATACTGTTTACTGTAAATAGTAGGGGTGTGGTCCTTGATTTATGAGTCGATGGTGTTTTAGTCTATCAAAGTTTGTATTAATCAACTAATCACTTTGTTTACATTAAAATAATTTATTTGGAGCAACAGCAGAAAAGAGAAGTTAGTGATGAGTGAGTTAGCTGGTGTATATATATTTGAAAAGGCAGATTAAACTCATGATTCACAAAAGTAAAATATAAATACATTGTTTCATAGTACTTTTTCTGCAAACATTGCAGATGTGGTCTTGTGAGTGCAGCTGGATCATATACATGTCCCCTGTTTAGTTAACTAATCAGTCAGCAGCATATTTCTTTGTTTACCAAGAATTTATTTAGTTGACTGCAGCCCTTGTGGGTAGTACGATGTAGCAGGTTACAAGAATACAAATTCATTGATGAAAATTCAATAGTGTAACTTTTTTTTGTTTGTTTCTGGGCAAACACAGAACATAGAATCTGGTCTTGCTTAAGTCATCACAGTTCTGTTGGCAGAGCTGTTGTTGCTTCAAATAATCAAAATTCAAAAAATTCAGTATAACCTTAGAAGAATAGGCATCTTTTAAAAAAAAAAATGATGATAAGAACTAAGAAAAAAAATGTATTTCTGTTAGAGGGGTTATGGAACAAACTGAGTGATGATTTAAAAAAGTCTAACACTTTAAAAAAGGGTTTAAAGCATTATGTTTTGATAGCTGTAGAGCTCTGGAATGAATGAATTATGCATTTAGTTTATATTTTGTCACTTATATATACAGTAAGTCATAAGTTGTAAATGCAAATTTGCTGTTCATACGCTACTTTCTTTCTTGGAATTCTATCATTGTTTAATAGGGTTAGGCATTTTAAGGACTTTTTACTTCAGCCTAAACCCTTTTGGTCATGATCCATGGGGTTGTAATCTATGTTTGTTTTTTTTGCTTTTTTTTTTTTTTTTGTAGTGCTGCAAAATGACCGAATAAACTACTACTACTATTATTAAATCAGTTGCCATTTCCCCTAAATATTGATCCATTTGGTATTCAGAATCAGTTCTGTATTCTCTGCTATGCCCTACCAAGGTTTTGACCACTCGTCGTAGTGAAGGTAGCCTGTCTGTGGACGGGTGTGACTTTGTTGTGCCTGGCCGTGTGGTGGTGGCTTTACTTGTCCAGAAATGAGCGCATGGCTGTGGGGAGTCCTGCGGGAAAGAATTGTCCACACGCCTCGATGTATCATTCTATCTGTACAGTGTTCTGACAGCTAATTCCTCATGCTGGTCTATATGGGACAGCATACATAAATCTGAATAGTACTTGCTGTGTCTAGCACTGGTTCTTTCACACATACAAGAGTGGTATATAGTCATATTTTTAGCTTCTCCCCAATGCCCTGCACTTGTTGACTTTTTACAGCACAATCATCTCCCTCACCACTTCCTGTTCAAGAGCATACTCCATTTTATATGGAATGTCCTTGTCCCACACTAAAGCAGAATAGTCGAGCAGAAAAGTTGCTATTGCTGGAAAACATAAAAAAGAAGATAACTATCATTTGTATTTGGCAAAAACCTATTAATTTACCGTACACTGCTGTCTCTTCACCAAATCATCTTCTCATATTGTATATTGTTGTGAAATAATCCCTTGAAACATTATTGAAATACAGTATACATTTTTGGTTATTTTGCTGATTTCAAATAACTAATATACATTGTTGTTGGAACCACCAAAATTGAGGTCAAGAACAATAAATAAGAGTCTCTGTTATTTCAGGACTGTAACGTGTACTGTATTTTAGTGTTGGGACCACTAAACCAGTGTCCAAAGCTCCTATTTATTATATAGATTTAGTTTTAATGCGAAACATGTAAAGCAGGTAAACAAAATCTCATGTCTGACTAAAAGAAGTTTAGTTTTAAACTAAAGGCAGAATGAACCTTTGCCAAAGAACATCCTTTGCCACATCTGTCTGAGCGATACCTCCTTGAAAAACTCATGATTTGTACTGCAAAAACACAGACTGGAGCATGGATGTCTTCTGGGACAGAGGAGACGTTTCCTTTCTCTCACAGTTGTAGACATGAAGGATGGACCCAAGGTTCCCTCTCTTCATGTTTAAATGTTCACATCTTTACCCCAGAACTCTCAGGTTCCTCACCGGATATGTTTCTCTAGTCTATTCTAGTCTAGACTGCAGAGGGAAACTTGCTGCTTTGTTTGGATTTGGGTTTACCACCAGTATGTTAAACCTCTCTTGCTTCATAGCTTTAATTTATAGCAAAAGGGAATGGATGAAAACAAAAACAGAAACATTTAATTCATTTTCCAGAAACAAAAGCGTATTCAAGTGCTGGAGAATAGCATGTTCCTAGAAGTGGCTGCTAAAATTCATCTGTGTGAAAAGCCTTTCTAGGTGTGTAAATATTAGCAGGGCCTCTTGGCGTGAATGCACCAACATGATTTCTCTCTTCTCTTTGCAGGAGATGTTTACATACAGCCAACACAGGACACAAAAAATCCAGTCATCTATGGAGTGTTCTCTGTCTCCGGGTTAGTGCCGTCCAACAGCCAGTAAAGTGTAATAAATTCAGCTGCATTGAGCATGAATGGTAAGACTTTTATGCCTTTCTTCTCACAGCTCAGTGTTCAAAGGCTCAGCAGTCTGTGTGTACTCTATGGCCGACATCCGCATGGTCTTCAATGGACCTTTTGCCCACAAAGAGGGTCCCAATTACCAGTGGGTTGCCTATACAGGAAAGATTCCATACCCTCGCCCTGGGACGGTCAGTATTATCACAGCATATACCAAGACTCTCCACATTCACCATTTATATTTGGGTCATCTACCATTTGTCTTGCCTTACAGACATAAGGGGGCAGTTACTAATTGTGTTCATTTAATATTAAAGGCCTTGTATCAGATTTTTCCCAAGTATTTGAGCAAAATTTGTCTTGCCCCTGTACAGATATATTGTATAAGCAGCTCGTGAGGTCAAAATAAGTCTACTGTGTGCTGTCTGCATTTCATTAGCATGCTAGTTCTTGTTAGCTTTATTGTCACAGCAAAACTTTCTCTGGTCTCAGAGTTGTAAAAAACTCTTATAAACTCACCACAATGAATAATTAGATTCACAATGTGTAACATATAAGGAATAACTTTGTACCACTGAAAACTGTTTATAATTAAGTAGCTCACTTAATTATAAACAGATCACTTGATCAAAAAAGTAAAAATGAGGTGCAGCACCTTTAAAATCCATAAATAGTATTCTAGTTTAAGCACTTATTCATAAAACAATGAATTCAGTTCATTTTTTTATCGCTGAAATTTTAGTAATCAAAATGCTGCCTCATAATGCTTGATTCTTATTTATTAATTCATGGAGCCCAGTGTGTATCTTCTTTATATCCATATGTATTTATTGTGTTTGATTCTGTCCTTCAGTGCCCCGGAGGTACCTTCACCCCGAACATGAAGTCAACTAAAGACTACCCCGATGAAGTGATCAACTTCATGAGGAACCACCCAACCATGTACAACTCTATCTACCCAGTGCACAAGCGCCCCCTGGTGGTTAGAACCAACGTAGACTATGAGTTCACCACCATCACAGTGGACCAGGTGACTGCAGCAGATGGCAACTACGAAGTGCTTTTCCTGGGAACTGGTAGGTGTATATTTTGGGTCATAGAAAAACAAAGGTACAATATTTAGGTTCTTTTTGATTGACAAGCACATGTCTTTGATCACTTTAAACTGTGCATGCCAGTGTCACAGTGAATAATGGTTCAAAATCCCAGACTCAGAGATAAAGCCCACGTAAGCAGCGGCCTGTCTCTTCTACAGTCATTTATCATTTAGAGCATTCTTTGTGCCTCTGCAGACCCCATCACAGGGTGCCTTTTCATCTGTGAACTGACTGTACCTGCAGGGCATGGAGGGGCAATTACAAAACCACTTGTTTTCAATTCATATTTTGTCACATGGTCGCTAATAGCAACGTTTGATGGATGTGACATACAACTATAATGATCAATGGTCAAAATTAAAACGATGGACAATCACGTGGTGCTGGCTGTTTTGTTCGTTGCCCTGTTTCATCCGCAGTATTATTTTTTACATTTACTATAAAAACATTTTGGTTGCTCATGCCATCACCATTTAAAACACCACATTCTCCTTTATAAAATTACAAAAATCTAGCACATATGATACCTCTAAAGCAGTCTTTTTGTTCATTTGGCAGTTTTTCAGTCCTTTATTCAGAAGTCAGAATATATCTCAGGTATCCCACCCAACTGGGACACTGGATGAATAGGTGAAGTTCCAGGATGACAGAAGAGGTTTGTCATGGTGGTAGCAGTGAGCATTGTAAAGTAGAACAGAGCTGGTTGTCATTGAACTTTAAACTAAAGTGAGGCACATGATCAAGGTGGAGTAGAGAGCAGTGGATGGGAGGATTATAGAAATGACAGAGGTGGCAGGTGTAAGCTGACAGGTGTGATGTTGTGATCTGCAGACAAAGGCACAGTGCAGAAGGTCATTGTGCTGCCCAGAGATGACCTGCAGACTGAGGAGCTGGTGCTGGAGGAAGTGGAAGTCTTTAAGGTATGTCCTAAGAGAAAAAGTGAATTCAGCTCCCAATAATATCCAAACATATTATTTTTTATCATTGTTTTTGTCATTAATCAGGTGCCTACTCCTATTACAACAATGAAGATCTCGTCTAAAAGAGTAAGTTTAATTATTAAATCATAGCTATTGCTAGACATAATATAGATTTTTGTTACAGATACAGTTTTAAAAGCTTTAATATTTAGTTTAGCTTAAGGCCTGTAAGCATGTTAGCATTAGATCTAGTATATAATTGCAAGGATTGCTTACATTATTTTGTCTCATAGCGTAATTACTTAATGTGATCAAATTAAGCCAAGATAAATGCATTATATTTATAATGGTACTACACAGCTGGCCTATAAATTTCAAACATCTGCTAATATGAACTGAGCATGAAGACCTGAGTGGAGTATTTTTCCAGATGATATAGGCATGACGCATTGTGCTTCGAAAATACATATATTTCATTCACATCTTTTCTATTTCAAACAGCAACAGCTCTACGTGTCATCTGCCATCGGCCTGACCCAGCTGGCCCTGCACCGCTGTGATGCGTATGGGGAGGCGTGTGCGGACTGCTGCCTGGCCAGAGACCCTTACTGCGCCTGGGATGGCAAATCCTGCTCCCGCTACTCCTCCTCCCAGAAAAGGTGAGTACCTGCAGCCTGTTAGTTTGTTAGCATGAGCCCCACTAATAACAAACCCTGGTGGTGTGGTGAAACCAGCTTACTGGATGGCTCTATGGCTGCACTGAATTTTGTTCTAATAATATTTTGTTAATCCAAATATTAGATCAGCTATTGTGTGCATCTTTAAATGTTCTGCCTGTATGTGATGATGTGTTGATAGATACAAACATACCAGCAACAATAACATTTGAATTTAAGAATTTAGATAACAATTATTTGATGAGATTCTTTATTTTTTGCAGGTGTCATTTAACCTTAAATACCATAAGAAACTGAATTGAGAGAGGCAAAATGTCTTCTGAAACTAGTAGCATTGATCACTTACTTTTTTAAATATGTATAACTAGAAAATACCACATATGACTATACAACAAAAATTACTATATAGGTGGGCATCAATACAGAGCCCTGGGTTAGACCCTGCAGAAAGTACTTCTGACTTTACTGTTTATTGTAACTGAAATAGTTTGCTGAATGGCTTTGGATGGCTTTGCGGTTGCTTTATGCTCTTTTTCTCTCCTTATTCGGCAATACTGGTCTGACCCCTTTAGACGAAGCCGGAGACAAGACGTCAGGTATGGGAACCCCATACGCCAGTGCAGAGGATTCAATTCTAACGGTACATATCTACTTAACGTCATTTTCACTTGTAGGCTACAAATACTGCAATCATAAACTGAAATTTGTTGATTTCTGATGGTGTAATTGCATTATTTGGCCTAATGCATGTGTATGGTTGTCATAGAAACCCTCTGTCTCTCTGCCCCACAGCCAATAAGAACACAGTGGAGATGGTACAGTATGGGGTGGAGGGCAGCAGCACATTCTTAGAGTGTCAGGCGCGCTCCCCACATGCCCTGATCAAATGGCACCTGCAGAGAGACAACAGTGACCGGCGGAAAGAGGTCAGTCCAAGCAGGCCTTTCAGTTGGCTTCTTTGGGTTCACATATTTTACCTACTATTACTTACAACTCCATCCTCAGACCTAAATCAAAACAAAGAAAACAGCTTTAGCTTTTCCCTTCAGGTAGATATAAGGCAGTGTCCACCAGCAATCTGACCAGAACTGAAGAATTAGCTCGGATGAGCTGCGAAACATCGAATATGCGAAAACATATTTGATCAAAAAACTTTTGTCCAGATAACAGAATTGAATTTCTCCTTGGCTATTACCTAAGTAGAATATTTTTGGAGTCAGCTTGAACCACGTTCTGCATGTAAAAAAAAAAAAACTTGTAAAGGCGACATTAAAAAGTAGCATATGTTTGAAAGAGCCACACCAGTGTAAATTGAAGAACAGGCCTGATCCGAATGATGTCAGACCATCAACTGACCTGAACATGTGAAGACCCTGACCTTGATCTACCGCCCTGAGGCACTAGTGAAAGTTTTATAGTGGAGCTGCGCACTGCTCCAGCCTTTTTATTCATAATTCTGTTGGATGCTCTTTGTTGTGAGGGAAGTTTCGACTTATGTTTCATGAACAGACTGTCCACAGAAAGAGAGAGAAAAAGGGCTTTGATTTTATTTTATTTAAATCTTCAGTCAATTTACTGATGTACATTAAAACAAAGGGTAAAAAATGTTACATCTCAAGCCTATGCTCATTGTAGGTGAACCACACAACAAACTGCAACTTAGGGAGGTTGGGTTCAGAGAAGGCTCATTGATCTGCCTTCTGGACCATTTCACAGCATGATTAAGATAATAAAATTAAATTCCAAAGGGATGAGATCATTTAATATTATATGTCAGTGGCCTTTTACATCTTTGGAAAAAAATTTTTTTGGAAAACTGTTGTTGTTTTTTTGTTTTTTTTTACAGATTTATTACACAAACACATTCTAAGTTCATTTAATCATACAGATATGACCATATTATTATAGTGCAACTGGAAATGTACATGAACACTATTGACTTCATTGACTGTATTAACCTAACTGAACTTTCTCAAAAACTTGCACTTTCCTTTAAGAAATTATCAGATTTTAAGATAATCTGAGACATTATTGTTTCTGTCCCTGCAGATGCGTTCAGATGGACGGATCCTCAAAACAGAACAGGGTCTCCTCCTGCGCTCCCTGCAGCCCTCAGACTCCGGCCTGTACCAGTGCACAGCCACGGAGAAGAACTTCAAGCACACTTTGGTCAAGCTCCAACTGGTGGTGCTGTCAGGCCGCGCTGTCAACAACGCCTTAGTAGAGGGCGCCGGGGGTCTGGTGCCATCCTCCCTCCACACCAGCACACAGTGGACCCCCAGCGCGGGGCAGTACAAGGACCTGTTGACCATCCTGAGCCAGCCCGAGATGAGTCTGATCAACCAATACTGTCAGGACTACTGGCAGTACGGAGACCCGCTGATGGGGGCGCTCAAGGCCAAAGATTTAAAGGAACTGAAGGAGCAGAAAAAACCACGCAACCGCCGACATCACGGGGACCACGAGGATGACGAGGACCAGACAGAGACATGAGGAGACGTTTAGAGACTTACTGTATACTTCCTCTGTCCCCCCCCTTTACCCTGTGAAAACTGGGAGAGACTCGTAGCAAAAGAAAAAAGATCAACTTCAAAATCAAACTGAGAAAAGAAAAAGCTTACAGATACAACCCCATACACTCAGATATATGATACACAGTATTTATTGTAGGTTGTATATATTACCATCTGTGGATTCTTTGTACTTATAAAACATGCTCTTTGTGTATAGGTACCTTTTGGGGGGGGATATTAATGTTATTACTGTTGTTGGTTATTTTATTGTTGTTGCTGTTACTTCGTTGTCAACATCATGTGTCTCTGCACCAGTTGGGAGAGAGCTAAGGGGTGATGGGATATGTAGTTTCCTGCTTGCTTTGGACTTGGGACCTTTTA
This sequence comes from Taenioides sp. WSHXM2023, assembly GCA_029959045.1. Classification (NCBI taxonomy): domain Eukaryota; kingdom Metazoa; phylum Chordata; class Actinopteri; order Gobiiformes; family Gobiidae; genus Taenioides; species Taenioides sp. WSHXM2023. The sequence goes on from CM057087.1 coordinate 33,559,452, forward strand.
AATTGTGGACACAGTGGGACCCAGTGATGCAGTATGTTCAGATGCATGGACATGGACTTAACACTGCAAAATGACTGGATTATTAAGGCATTTCTACAGACTGCATTCAGCCCGCAATATAAATGTGACATTTTGTGTTCTGAGTGAGAGACTAACTGGGGAATCATGCAACATCTGCCTGGATGAAAAATGATTTAAAGGGTCTGTGTGTAATGTTTTATTTTTACTTTTGTACTTCGATGATGGCCCAAAAAAGCTCTTATTTACTTTTTTCTGTATGACTAAATGGATTCCTCAGCAGCATGATCTGAGAAAATGTACAATGATTACATATGGAGAAAATACTTTTGTAAAATCTAGTCCTGATAATTGAAATATAAAAATGCATATAATTCCCATTGAGACTTAAAAATGCAGGCAAAAATACTGTGCTTATCATAATGTAACTGCAACTCTTTGCATTTTAACAATTTGATTGGACCAACCTATAACAACTCCCGTGGGTTTCACATTGAGAAAAAGTTAATTTAAGCTAATTACAATTCAAAAACAAAGGATTGTGCAAAAGTACTCAAAATGGCGGCTTTAAACAGTAAACTGAAACCCATAAGTATGATGGTGTGCCTATGATATGATTATATGATTATCTGTCATCTGATTGCTTTTAGAGGCAGCTAAATTTTTGTACATTTCTTTTGCCCCTTCTGCCAACAAGACTAGACTAAACATTGAGGCAGATCAGGCTAATATAGATAATACATACTTTTCCAAATGCAAAACTGTTATAAAGGTTGTCAAGGTTTTGCATGGAGGGCATTATTCTTTTAATTTAAAGGGAAGACGTATATGGAACAAGCACAACTGTACTGCAGCTGATGTTGGTGGAATGGACAATGAAACTGGTGCTCAGACAGGACTGCAGCATTAAACCTGAGCACAAGACATATTCCTGATTAAATTCTCTTGCAAAAAATGCCCATGTATACAACAAAGCATTGTAAAAAAAAAAATGTGAGTCTAACCAAAATGTGGGGAAGCTGGCGTTCATTGTGTGCATGAACCTGTCCGATGTGCTGTAGTTCTGATCCTGTGTGCTCATTGTTTTCATTCATGTCACAGGGATATTCTTCAGTGAAATGGGTGGATCCGATGCTTTAAGTGCACCACACACACCTCTGTACATAGACATAAACAGGATGTGTCTTTTTAAGGTGTGTTGTTGTGTGTCATTGTCCGTGTGCAACGTGGAACATTTGTGGCACATAATGTTGGAGAGAAAATAAAATATTGTCTATGGACCATGGAGACGTTCCATCTGTTTGCGTTTGATTTGCACATGGGGTTTTCGCCACAAATCAGATGTGACAAAACCAACAGTGGAGATGTGTCAGAACGTTATCTAGAAAGTTCTGTGTGGTTGTGATTTAATACAAGTATTTAATGGATGAATATGGTGCTTTGTGTGCCATGTTATCAGCTATGGCAATAGATGTGGTTTTACTTACTATCATATTCTAGTGTCTAGAAAGGATGTGAAACTTATTGTACAACATTGCAACACCCTTGTTGTAAATCTTTTCCAAATTATGTACAGTGTCCTTATCTTGAAGTTATTCCATTGGTTGAATAACCAGCCACCAGCTATATAACTGGCTATATAGCACAGCACTGTAGAAGCCCTCAGCTCATTAGTCAGTACATTAAGCACAAATGCACTGCTCAGTGGTGTAACTGTGAACCCACAGGAGACTGTAATGTGAATCTATAACCATTTAAACAGAAAAGGGTGAGGCAGAAATCTATACATTTTATTTTGTTGCTGAGCCACATAAGAATATAATTGCATTCAATTAAACAAAGCCATTATGATAAACAGTAGCGCACTTAATTGTATTGATTAATTTATATTGATTCACTCAAGGTCTGGCAAATATTACACTGTGATCTGCAAACAAGTTAGAAGTCAGAACTACAGTAAAGAAATTGATTGGGAAGGTGTTAAGAAACTAGCCAAATTCCCATGCATGGAAATAATAACTCTAACATACACATTCATTCTTCACAATCTTACAAACTTCCCTCTCTGGTTACACCTTTTCCATGCCAAAGCCTGACCTTATCAAATCTCAGAATCTCAGCAAAGCCAGGCCTGGTTAGTTCTTGGATGGGAGACTGCTGGAAATTCCAGGTGCCACAGTGGGGCGCTAGTGGCAGAAACTATTGTGTTCTTAGGCACAACACTTCACCCACATTGCCTAGTATGAATGTGGTGTGTGTAGTGGTGGTCGGAGAGGCTGATGGTGCAGAATGGTAGTCTCGCTTTCACCAGTCTGTCCCAGGGCAGCTGTAGCTATAATAGCTTACCACCATAGAGCGTGAAGTGAATGAATGATTATGATTATTATGATTATGATTATGATTGTGATTATTATTATTATTAAATATAACGACTCAGGTCGTTCCCATATCATACCGATTTCCTTGTCCAATCAGTCGCAAAAGACCAAACGCACAGGTAAAAATGTCACGAGTAATTATATATATATAATGTGTTTATGATTCAAATCACAAACAATGCTAGTCACAATAATTGATCAGTTATATACTAATGAGTAACATGACACAACATTATTCCACTTATTTAGTTGTTGTTTTTATGAATGAGAACTGCTTTGGACCCAGCTCTGTGGAGCAGGCTGATCTCATCTGGACAAAGGAAGTACAAAGAAGGCACAAATGGACAAATGGTCAAACATGAAATTATTGCAGTCCAATTCTCCCTTTACAGTTTTTTTTTTAATTAAAATAAAAATAAATACATTTGAACAAAAAGTGAAAGAGTTTAGAATTTTAGTTTTCTTCCTTATTTTGGCAAAAGTTACTATTGTGGGCTAAACTATCAATAATCTTTTAATGTGGGATAAAGTGTATTGACCCAGTCCATCGTACTCCAAGACTCAGTGCAGAACGACACTGCAGCCAGTCTGTGGCACTGTTATGAAAATCCTTGAGCATTTTATCTATACCCACCATCCCATGATCAGTTCCACTGAACATCTCCAAGTTCAACAGAGTGAGGTCACCCAACTACGTCTAATCTCTACTGATTTGTGACACAGACAGTGGGCATCTCGGTACTGTCTTCCAGTCAGTGAATAATGTGCATTTGTTCAAAACTGTCACATGAAAGGGGTTTCACAAAACCATAGACCATGTGCAATATTCATACTGTGTTCTATACAGTATTGTGTTTCTTCAAATTAAGTTATTCTTCAGTACCAGTTTGAGGTATTTGTTCATTAAAATCCCAAGATATTACTTCTCAAAACCATGCTGAAGGTTGTAAAATTCATCACTGCAAGAAAGGTTTTACGTTTTGGCTCGTTCATAAGACATGCGCCTACAAACTTACAAACAGCTTTACATCTCCATGTCTCCTGATGACACCAGGCCAATGGATGCTCTTTTTAACTGTATTCTAGATATCAAATCCTGGATGGCAGAAAACTTTCTCCAGCTTAACCAGGACAAAACTGAGGTTTTAGTCATCGGTCCTGAGGCCCAGAGAGAGAAACTTTTACCCAAATTACAAGCACAGTCTTTTAACCCATCTTCTCAAGTGAAAAACCTGGGCGTCATTTTTGACTCTGAGCTGACTTTTATCCCACACATTAAAAACATCACAAAAATCGGTTTCTATCACCTAAAAAACATAGCCAGAGTCCGCCCCATTCTTTCTCGGGCCAACACGGAGACACTGATGCATGCTTTTATCACCAGTCGAATAGACTACTGTAATGCCCTGCTCTCTGGTCTTCCCAAAAAGTGTATTTCAGGTTTACAATTATTACAAAATTCAGCAGCTCGTGTCCTGACTAGGACCAGAGGTCGGGACCACATTACACCGGTTTTAAAATCACTGCATTGGCTCCCTGTGAGTTTCAGGATCGATTTTAAAGTTCTTTTACTGGTCTTTAAATGTCTTAATGGTCTTGGGCCTTCTTATCTTTCAGAACTGCTTTTACCTTATGAACCCTCGCGGACCCTGCGCTCCTCCGGCAGCAGGCTCCTGGTCATTCCCAAAGTCAGGACACACACTCACGGAGAGGCGTCTTTCCAGCACTATGGCCCTCGTCTATGGAACAGCCTGCCGGAGGACCTCAGGGCTGCAGAGAACGTTCATGTTTTTAAGAGTAGGCTCAAGACCCACCTGTTTAGCTTGGCCTTTGATTGAAATTTTATACTTTTACTTGTTTTATTATTCATATTTTATTCATTTATTTTTAGCTTGAACTCATATTCTTTTATCATTTTTAGGTTTTCCAGTGTTTCCTCTGTAGGAGCCCTCTTCACCGGGAGCAGTGGTCGGCCGCGGCTGCCGGGGTCTGTCCCGTGGACTCCTGGTGGAGGGACGGTGCTTGGGCCTCTTCTCTCCGGGGGCCCTGTGGCGGTTCCTGGTGGAGGTGGACGACTCTCTGCTCCTGGTGTAGACGGCTCCTCTGGTGGTGCTTTCTCAGCTGGTTCGCCTGTATTCAGCCTCACATTTTACTATGTGTAGTTTTATGTATTTTAGCATGGTAGAGAGTGTGTATGCGTGTGTGTGTGTGTGTGTGTGTGTGTGTGTGTGTGTGTGTGTGTGTGCGTGTGTGTGTGTGCGCATGCATGTATGTGTGTCTTACTGTTTGGGTTGCTTGGTTGTGTGGGGTCAGGCAGCTCTGGGGCTGGTTGGGTGGGTGGAAGGAAATTGTGGGGTTGTTTTTAATCACTGTAAAGCACTTTGTGTTACATTTTTGTATGAAAAGCGCTTTATAAATAAAATTTGATTGATTGATTTGATTGAAACTTACGCCTTTAAATATGCACCTTTAAATATTTTGTAGGAGTCAGTGCGCCCCTGCTGGCGAAACATGAAAGATGCCACATGCCCAAAATACCAAAATATGTTTTTCTTGTAATCATTCATAGATCTCAGATCTATGAATGATTACAGATCCACCATCAGGAATTTACATAATGCACCTTTAAATGGTTTTGAGGGAGTCTGTGCGCCCCTACTGGTCAAACGTGAAAATTGCCCCATATCCGTAACATATTTATTTGCTTGTAATCATGCATAGAATTTATTCCTGGAATTTGGTCCAGAACTGATAATGTTGTCGTTTCATGTCTATGCTAGGGGGCGCTATAGTGTTCACTTTTATTATATTTCATATTTCATTACATTGGGGCCGGGGTCCCGCAGGTGTGATTTGAATTTGAGCCTGAGGCCGTGAGAGGTCGTCAAAAAAACAGGAAATGAAGGCGTTTTTCGCCGGCGTGCTACGGGCAAACCGTAAGGGGGACTCCAATAAAAGTGGGTAACTTTTGTGAGCCTATGTCTGTAGATGTGACATGTCAAATCTGAGCTCATTTGGACCGAACACAAAATATTAAAATTCTTTTGCACACACCCAAGTCAAAGCAGCGGCGAATTTTTGATCCAATATGGCCGACTTCCTTTTCGTCATAGGGGCGCGCTCCGATTCATCTTTTGGCTAGTGTCATTATTGTTCTCTATCACTTATTATTGTTCTCTATCGCTGTTGTGAATTTCGTTTAGCTGTGACACACTTCCCCACTCCCATCGGAGTCCGATTCTAGATGGCGCTGTTGAGTCGGGTCGCGTCGGGCATTGTCACGATGCCCATTTTTTTCACCGGGTCGATTGATTCTATACCCCCATGTGGGACTTTTCGTCGATGTTCAGGGGGTAATAATAATAATAATAATAATAATAATAATAATAATAATAATAATAATAATAATAACGACGAAGAACAATACCTCTCGCTAGTTACTATCGTCACCAATCAACAAAAATAGCTCTATAAAGACAGAGTGTTGTTGCCCTCTGGTGGATTTCCCCATAGATAAATGTTAATGTTTAGACTTTAAAAGACATATATATATGTGAGACAAAGTAGTAGTAGTTTAAGTAGTTGTAGTTAGCTATTTCCATATGTATTTTTGCTATCAAGACATAGCATGTAATGTAATTATATTTGATTATACATTTAGACATTTAGTATCTGTTGGAGCCTAAACTCAGTTTTGTAATTTTTGTAATATTTTCATTACTGAGATATTTATTCCTATTTTCTTTGATTTAATATTTACCTGAAATGCATGGTTTTTGGTAATTTTGGTAATTCTTTATGGTTAACATGATTATTTGTTGATTATTTGATTACAGTAATTTGATCTATTTACATTTTTCTTTCAATCAATTATTGCTAATGTTAATCATAAGTTTACCTAAATAATGTTTATTTTTTTGTATTATTTTGCGGTCTATGGCTCAGACGCATAATGAAGTGATTTAGGTGCTTTTGTTAATAAACAATCAGAAGTAGTTCATCTTTATGTGTTTTCTTCAATTATTTCATTATTGATTTATTGAAATTATTTGTAGAGAAAAGGTCCAGGGCTTTTTTTTGGCCCCAGTCCGTCCCTGCATGGGAGTGTGGAGTGGAGCCCTTTTTTGACCTTCTCTCACCTTGCCTGTTAAAGTTCCCTTTTTGTACGTTTTGTATGTCCTCAATTATATGTAAATACTCAGTAAAGAGTTTTTAACTGCATTTGAATCGCTCTACGTGAATTTATTTCACTTTTGAGGAATTTTAAAAGGTGGAACAAGGCTTCACAAATGTTTGGCCCTTACAGCATTAGTGCCTATTTATCTCATGTAGTACAACGAGGACACCACCAGATGGCAGCCGAAATCTGTGCTTCAGATTGTGCCAACAGAGTAGTACAAAAAAGATCAAATAAAACCATCCATGTAGAATTAGGAATGATTTTATGAATTATCATTCAAATGACAATACCATGTTTATTAAAATAATTAACTAATTTAAATGTATACTGCAAATAATAGTAGAACTAGTAACTGGACTAATTGTCTTTATCTGATTTGATGCTTTTTTTTTTTTTTTTCATACATATAATAGGCTATAAATAAATTATCCTAGTAGCTGTAGAAACAACTGACCATAATCAGTCCACTAATAATAATATATGTAATATATAAATCAAATAGATTTAGATACAGTACATCTCAACATAGAGAACATTATTTCTTTTTCCTTCTGCAACAAATTGAGAACGTGTACCATTTGTACCCCTTTGATAGAATGCGTGTCCTGGCTGAGTTATTTAGCATTGATCATTGCTCACAATGTTTTGCAATCTCTTCATATTGACGTAGTAGTCGGTACATACTTGTTGTTCCCCGCAGCATGCTATATTTGGGTATCTCGTGCAATCCTCTTACGGAATCTGTGATGCATCTTGCCCATTCACCACTTTACAGCTGATTATGAGGCTGTCCTGTGATTATGAGATATAGACTTCCTGGAGATGGAGAAGGGTTAGTATTGAGGGGGACATTCATTCAGTTCACTGAAATTGCTCCCAATGGAGGGCCATAAACCCAATATTCTACCCAGTGTAGAAAAGGAGATAAATCCCAGGAGAAGTGTGAGTCCATGGAACTGGTGAGAGCTGTTTCACAGCTTTAGTTCACCACTGTATCACCCCTGAACCTTCTGAAATCACTGGCCTACACTGAAAAAATCCCACAAAAGCAGTTTTGGAGATGGTGGTCTGTAGGGCTATTGCCATCCAATTTCCCTCAATCAAATTTACCCACATCTGTACACTAGCTCCTTAGTGTACCAGTAAAGAAAATATGTCTGAGGCATTTCTGGTAATGCTTGCATTCATTTATTGTTTCAACTAGACAGTCTTGTAAGTACGCCTTTTAAACAGGTGATATTATTGGTCACATGATCATGAAAACATTACATGTTCACCACAAGCATTACCAGAAGTGCCTCATACATTTGTTTCTCCGTGTCCTTGAAGAGCACCTGGTGGGCTGCACATTCACTCATACCATTGAGATCCGGAGAGCACCTCAGCATCCTCTCATCTTAGCTCCTTAGTGTGGTGAATGTTAATAAAAAATAGTCTGAAAACAAGTTGGATGAATTAAGTTTTATTACCATCAAAGTCATCAACTTTGTCAATAGATTACAACAGCTGACAGATGCTGGACAGGACCTCCTGAAAACCACTGGTCCAGTTTTAGACCACAGAGATGGTACTGTACAGCTAGACATGGATTGGAGAAGCTTTGTCTTTAGTTTATCAAAGTCAATACATATAATACATGAAAAATGTTTTCACAGACATCTCAGAATAAATTATTATTATTATTATTATTATATTATTATTATTATTATTATTATTATTATTATTATTATTATAAATGTACATTTGTATGTCTGAATAGGGATGAGTGGAAATTTACAAGATGCCTAAAATAGAAACATTTAAAGACAACAAATCTCATATGAATTATTATTTCTTAGTGCACATTTTCATACAAATGGACATCTGTGCACAGTGAGTAGACCGTGTGGCGTGTGTGAGTCACAACTCTTATTGTGGCTGGGTCCAAAATAACTCCACTATCGCTTCTCTTCTGATATACTGAGGGCAATATCTACAACCATCCAGTAAAACTATCAGTCCTGGGTTCTTATTTTGTTATGTGAACACTACATGTAGTCACTTAGAGACGGTGTAATTTTTCTGGTGGAGGGTCTGTCACCTGCTTGTCTCCTTGGAGATTTTACTGCTTTGCCTTGATTATTTTCACAATATGTACTTGATTATCACAATGGATACAAGTTAATGGTCAGATCTATGGAGAAACAAGCCTGCAAATATGTTTAATGCCATTTGCCCTGTGGCAACATTCCATGATAACATCTCCATGTAGCGGACCCTCCACTTTAGAAGTTACATAGTGCACCTTTAAGCTATAATTGTGGGGTATATTATCAAAACTCAACATTTTGTTGATTGTTGTTTTAGCAGTGCATGTGTTAAATATAGCAAATTCATACTGAAACTTTTCTTTTACTCTTGCCCTTTCCTCTTGCTGTTTCATCAGTTCACACTACAACAAAGTCCTTCCGGTAAAAGAGACACTATTGAGTGATTTGGACCCAGCCTTGTCATGTGTTAATGGACTGCTTCACTCAGAGACGTGGACGCCATCTACAAGACACCAAGGATCACAGTTTCTGTAGCCAGTCAGTATTGCTCTATCTCCTCTGGGTGGGTGATCCAAGTAGCATGTAGCACATTATTGAAGTCTTTATCAAATATTTCCTCAAACATATTAAGAAACAATAAATGGCAGCTAATACGATCTGTGAGTGCAAATATTACAATATACAGTAATTAAACATCCCTTCTAGACACTTACTTAACCAATACAAGCTAATACAAAAGAAGGTAAACTTTACATGATGACATAATGGCAAATGAAAAGCTAAAAATAAAAGGCTCACAAATGCACAATGCTAATTCAACATTTTTGTAACAATGCAAAAACGTGCCTTCTCTTAGCCTTAGAGAGTATTCTGCCTTTTAAGGAAGCTATGGCTTGTGGTGCTGTGGCTTTGGATCATCTGTATCCAAGTGTCTGTACATGTGGGGTCGGGTACATGTGGAGTGGGGTAAATGTGGGGCAGGGTACATGTGGGGTGAACGTCCATGCTGTTTTGGCTACTTCTAAACATCTATATACAGATTCTAGTGAGGTTCTTTCCTGAGCAGAAAGTTAGCAAAGGAGAAAAGTGTATCTGAAAGCTGCCGGTTGTAAATGTAGCACTGGCCATTAAAACTGATCAGACTTCACTGTCAGAATCCTAAACATGCACAGTATGTGACAATATTAGCACTAATGCAAAATATTTTGTCATTACTTCCAGGATTTGATTTTGAAAATATTCTCAAACTAACTTTGAGAATACCTAATTTCAATGAAAAATATGTATTCCACAAGAAACAAAACTATAATTTTCAGTTGTTGTACTCCTAATATTATATAACTCTATAAAATAATACGCATCTTTAAATAATGAAAACATCTCTATTGAGGACAAGAACAGTGAAATGTCAGCCAGTTTTCTCGTGATAGTAAATTGCACTCTAGGAATAAAGTTTGGTTCTTAAAAAGTATAAATAGGCTAATATAGACCAAGGTGTTTACAGTGTACTCTTGACCTTATGAAGAGAAATACCAGAGCAGGTTTTGTTTTTCCTTAAGCTATTTTGTGATGTTAATTCATTGCATTTACTTATTTCAGCTATATCATGGGGTTCAGCGTGTAGAAGAAGAAGACTAAATATAATGTGTCATTAGTTTGCATAAAGACTATTTTTAATAACCATAGTCCATAGGTAAACACAGGACAGGGTCGGTCCAGTAAAACACACATCTGCAGGCACCTTCCTGCTAATGTTAGAACTGATTGTTGGACTGACAGAGGAGTTTCCCTGGTTGCCTCATTAAAAGGGAATCAAAGCAGCTTTAGCACAATTACCTATAACTGTGTTAGCACTGGAACTTCCCAGTCACAGCTTGTCAGGGATCTCTGTGAGTGTTTCAACACAAGTGAACGCAGTATAAATGACATAAAATACCACAGCGTCTGTGCAGAAAGACAAAGTGTAGATGAGAGGAGAAGCCAGTGATGAGCGCGCAGCACTTAGGAACACAGCACCTCCATGAGGTGATGCGGAGAAGCAGAGTCAGTGTCACCATGCTAGCAGCTAATGTACAGTTTGTAGAGAGGAGGGCTCAGTGCACCTATCCCTGCTCGTCCCCAGCCGGAGCACCTGTGGAGGGGACTAGTGTGTCCCCGTTGCAGCGGGACTGTGGTGGGGCATCCTGAAGAGGAGGCAGTGGCTGTGAGGGGCTGAACTCCACAGTGGGCACTCCCTCAGTGCTGGACGGGGGTGCGGAAGAGACAGCAGAGGCCTGGGGGTCTGCAGGAGCCTCTCCTGAAGCTCCTCCTGCTGGGCTAGCTGCCTTTGAGTCGCTGTCAGGCGCTCTCAGACGTTTCATGATTGTGGTGACTCGCACTGCTTTCTGAGAGTGAACAAAACAGATGCAGTGGTCAAATAAATGTTTGGAAGTATAGGGCCACCTGAACCAGACACGGATAACAAAATATTTTCTTATGGCATAACTGAAAGCTCGCCAGCCACTAACACATGCAAACACAGCATGCTGTTTAAAATAAAGAATAAGAATATAACATTTTTACCTTCCACTTGGCTCTAGCAAAGTTCTTCTCTATTTGAGCGCACACATTTTCCTTAATGTTCTTATCTGAGGCAGCTCCACCTGAGATCCTGTTGAAGACACGTGATCACACAGACTGTTAATACTGGCAACATTTTCTCTGTTTGATTGCTGGAAGTACAAACCAAACTTAGTCTTAGTCCCACTGTCACATGTGATGCATTTATACACTGTCAAGTTAGGATAGACATAATAAAGGATCAACCACATGTAATTGTTTGCATGTTACCATTACTTGCACAGTGAACGAAGTAACTGTTGCTAAATTACTTTTTATAACATACAACAGTGCAGTTCCCATTAGAATTTTCACTGTGACCATGGAATATAACTATGGCTGATTCAGATTTTAGAGGCCAGTAGAGGCTGTCTTGTGAGTCTGTGTGAAATAAATGAGCTCTTCATACCACTCATGGTTTATGGCCTCCTGCGCAGTCAGCCTCTGGTCCTGGTCCACCTCCATGAGACGAGCCACTAAACTTTTAGCTGTCAACAACAGCAGCCAAAAATAGGTGTTTTGTCAATAAGAGCAAAGTTTCATATGTCTGCACACTTGGTCAGGAAAGTACCTGAATCAGATATTTCATCCCAGTATGGAGAGTCAAACTCATAGTCTCCTGCCAAGATCTTCCTGAAAAGGTTTTTGTCATGGTTTTCATAGTCATCATCTTCAGTTTCATCATAGAAAGGAGGATTGCCTGATAGTCTGAGGAGAAAAGGGTGAAACCTTCAGAAGGAGGCACTTGGAAGGAAGGTTTTCCATGCAGAATGTAGACCATTAGTGACTCTCTTCTGTGTTCTAAACTTAGACTAGACTGTGAAGCGCAGTGTAAATGTTACTGCAGCAAAACTTGAATTTCCCTTGAGATCAATAAAGTATTTCTCTCTCTCTCTCTCAAGCAGACCTGGGCATTTTACAGTTCCTGGGCCACATACGGCCCTTTGGATGACTCTGACCAGCCTGTTTAAGTTCATTTGAAATTACAAAATAAACATATTTTATCATTTTACCTCATGCACGGACTAAAGCTGCATTGCTTTTATTTTTTTTAAGTGTTTTTTTTTTTATGATATTATTATAAGCAATCTCACTTTTTCATTGCTTAGTCATAGCGTACACTCTTACCAGTCTTACCAGCTTGTCAAAACAATGCTATTTACTGCTTTTTTAAATACATATATATATAAAGAAATACAATTAACATTATGCAGAATTGAGTTAAGCATTTTGGCCCGGCTCTCCACAATGTTTTCTGTTTCTCATGCGGCACCATGGAAAAAATAATTGCCCACCCCTGCTCTAAAGGCTGGTACAGTGGTGGAACACATGCTCTAATATATTTTCAATGGAGATATTGACATATTGACCAAATATTTCAAGTCATGACTTTTCAAGATTGTTTGACAAACACTTGACATGCATGTTGTCTTCTCACTTACAATATATACATGATGACCCCGGTGGCCCAGCAGTCCACCGGACGCCCATACCGCTGTCTGCCCACCACTTCAGGGGCTGCAACACAACATGAACATTAGTTGACCAGCATACATACAGTAGACAGCAGTGTAAATAGCAGTATGTCTTACCCAGGTACTCTGGTGTGCCACATGGCTCTTTGATCAGTCCATTTTCCAGTTTGGCCAGATGGAAGTCACTGATCACTATTTTGGAGTGTTTCAGTCGGTTATAGTACACCAGGTTTTCCAACTAAAGATATCAAATTTAACATATTTTAAGCAAATATACAGGTGACTCTTAACACAAGTGCATCTTAAAACAACTATACAAGATATTGCATTATAACTCAGATATTTTGTGAATTTTATTGCAGCAAATTATAATGTAAATTTGAGGACTTTTTAGTATATGTGTCACATACAAAAATATGTATATCAAAAATCAGAGTAAAAAAAAATCATATTTGTTATTCAGTCTCAAATAATTTATAGTAATGTTGTATAGACATTTTTGCCCCAAACTTTGGTAAAACAATTAACCCCGATATCTATCTGCTTTTTATGTATCAGTTGTTGGTACCGTAAGTGTTATACCTTGAGGTTTCTGTGGACAATATGCAGTGAGTGAAGGTAGGCGACAGCTTCCAAAACCTGGCGCACCACATTGCTGGTGTCTTTCTCCGAGTAGTACCCCTGGTCCAGAATCCAGTCAAACACCTCCCTGCCTGTTGCTCTGGAGACACAGTGTGACTCAGGGTAACACGGTGAACTCTACAGTGTGCATTACAACATGCACCATACCTAACAATGGTCTCATAATATATTATTGATATGCCTGTCTTGTTAGCAAAACAATAAAATGTATAAGCAAATTTACACTGTAATAAAAACCAAGTTCATTTTCATTTTCAAATAACCTTTGACTATCAAACTTACAGATCAGATTAAGTTTTATTGTCATCGTACAAAATACAACAATACTTTGATAGCTGTTGCTGTGACTGCGCGAGCCAATAAAAGGGTGGGTTTAAGGATCAAGAAATAATAAGAAAGTATACAGGTACAGTAAATTGTATTTTACTTCAGAAAAATGCTGCCATCTTATTTGGACATTTTTCTTACAAAAAACAACAGTGACACCAGAACTGTACAGCCTCATTTTGAAGTGCTTGGTAAGCGTTTCAGTTTTAAGTGTCAGACATTTATCTGTCCCAATTGTGTCAACACCAGTTTCTCTGTCACATTTGGAGAAACCATTTTCTTCTCCATTTAGTTTTTATTTTATTTTTTGTATATATGATGCATTAACAGCAGGATCATCATCATTCCACAATTAAAAGTCAACATTACCCAGTGCACCTTGGTAATGTTGACTTTTAATTGTGGAATGATGATGATAGTTAGGAGGGTAATGTAGAAATGCAAAACACATTTCATTGTGCTAATTTTCTTAATCCACATATACTCAAAGGACATCATACTTTTAATGCATCTGTGAAAATTCAGTCATCCAGGGAGTTCTCACAGATGAGAATAGAGCTGCTAAAGCCATCACCATATCTGCATTCCAAATGCATGGAGTTCACAGCCGTTCTTATATCCACAGGGCCCTAGGCTACAACAGCAAAATCCCCAATAGTGTATAACTAACACGCACACCTCCCATACACACAAACACACACACACACTATACAGTCCAACTCACAGCTCCAGGAACAGGAAGTACTCCTTTTTAGTCTCGTAAACATCCACCAGCTGGAGGATATTGGGATGCTTCACCCTGAGGAGATGAGTCACACAGCACAAGACAGAGATATAAGTCGTCATGTACCTGAGTGTGGAGCATCTCATGAATAACAAATACAGTCAACATACAGGCCTGGGGCTGACACATGCACAGAATAGGCACTGAGCTGTGCTCCGCATGTCACTTTATTGATACAGAGGAGGAAATACGAATTAAACAATTGTGTTGTTGGCATCTAACCATGAAAGATGTTGGGAGAGAGTGTGTTCCTGCTATTGTTCCACACCACAGCACTGCTTTAGTCCAGAAAAGACATGTTGTTATTAGCTTTGCCTCTAAGCTGTAATAAAACGTTGACTTCAATACGTGGATAGTACACTTGTCTAGAATGTAGTCACTCTAAACATCTATTAGTTGTTCATCAGTGTGCACAGTGCTAATTATCAAACAGAATTGTCAAAGTCTCTTGTTCCCTTTGAACAAGAGACTTTGACAAGGACAGACAACCTCTTAAAATAAGCACTAATCTTCTTTGACACAGTTTGTGCCAGCCCCAAACTTGTTGCTTAAAAGAAAAAACAGAAAAAAAAAAAGAAAAAAAATCTACAAAAAAATAAGTTTAACTATGGGTACAGACTAAAATGATATCATTGTCAAATAAAACTCTTATGGTTTAGGTTAAGTACACTTTATCGTACCAGATGGAAAATTGGTTTCTGCATTTGACCCATTGTTCAATGCTGCTGGAGCAGAGTGCACCTGTTCTTGTGTTTGGTCAGGCCTGCCTTAGCTGGAGGACTTTTACGTATTGTGCACATCCAGACACAGGGAGAAACTTGTAAACTTTGCACAGGGATTGAACCCATAACCTTCTTGCTGTGATGTCTGAGTGTTAGCCACTCAGGCACCATGCCTCCCCAATCTCTGTGGTAATTGCAATTTTATCAATTGTTTTTTGTTTTTTTTTTCTTGTGGAAACAGTACAAAGTGCTGCTCAAATCTAGGTGTGACTGTTATTCTCACATGCTCATTTGCATCCTCCTTTCGGTTTCCAACCGAACTCATGATAATGCAGCTCTGCTGAGAAGTTACATAACAATGGAATGTGTGAAATTCGTCTCACAAGTCCCCAGCAAACAGTGATTGTGTGATTTTTTAAAATTCTTTTGTTGTGTAACAATTTCTTTTGATTTTAATGAATTGCATGTTATGTATACAACTTACATCTTCAGGATCTCAATCTCATTTTTTGCTGCTTTGCGTACTTTACGTCCATCTTTCTTAAGGAACTTCTTACACGTATACATTTTATTGGTAGTTTTGTCCTTAGCTCTGAATATCTCACAGAACTCCTCCCTGAAAAAAAAACACAGCACACATTAACTTCTGCTCTTGTGCAGACAGTAAGACATGTAATTAAAGGTAAGTAAAGTCAGACATGACGGTGGAACAACTCACACAAGTGTCTCATGTGAAGCTCAGAACCTCCAGACTGCACTCACTGAGCTGCAGAGGCTGCACTAGCACTGATTCATGATTGGTTGCAGGCGCTGGGGTTTAGGCAGTGACCATTCAGATCAGAGAGATTCTTTTTAGTCTTAAATTAACTGGATTTCAGCATTGAAACTGGCAACTCAAATGAGGGACTCATGTAAAGACCAAATGTTGACAATGAAAAGCAATTATAGATGATGGAAGTCTTCTCTGGTCTCCTTGTTTCTGCTTTTCAAAACTCAATATGTGTAAATTCTGAGTGGTCTAACTCAAATAAATAGGGCCAGAGGACCAAGGGTTACTAGCCCTATTTATTTGAGTTATCTTTCTATAATAATAAAAACATACTTACGATTTGACAATCTGGCCCATGTCATATTTGTCTGTAACATCTGTGGGACTGTGGTAGTCCTTCTTTTCCCCCACTGGGAGACAGCCAAATGGCATGGCTGTTTCTGACCTGAGAGACACACAGGAGAAAATGATTGGACAGTTAGCAGTTTGTCAAAGCGAGACGCTCCTATTTGGACTCATGCTGAGTCAAGTTATTACATGGATGATGACCTGCTGTTGTTTATGAGAAATGGATGGGTAACACTGTCAGGAGAGTAAGCAAAGGAAGCGTCAGAGGAGACATTGGTCCTGCTGTAATCAAATACACAGTTAGGGTCTAGCTTTTATTGAGCTGGGGAACAGGTCTGCCTTGAAATCTGCAGTTTGTCTTCCCTCATTTTATTTCTAGAGTGGAGTTATGTGAATTGAAATTAAATTTGAAAGTGGCTTGGTCAGTGAATGTACAGCATGAACTAAATAGCCTTAGCAGCGATCATTATTTGTTTCTATTAGTGCATAATTATACCTTACGCTATAGCAGTATGGTTGTTTGATTCATAATGTAAATCATTAAATAAAACTATTCTGCTGTGACTTTGAAAGTCATAATGTAAAGACTGGGCAGTTATGTATCTCATAACAAATGGAAAGGTGTGGACATCCAAGGTATTAATGTTTTGTCATTTTTCAGGGAGGTTTGTCCAAAAAAGTATACGTATATGTATAGTATATGTTTCACTGCAAAAACAATATTCTGGTATATGCCTTGGAGTGGCGATTTCTCAAAACCATAAACCACGAGTTTCTCTAAAGTGGATTTGAAAGCTGAAAAATAACCTTAAATCACAAGACCTTCCACTGAATTTTGGCTTCATAGGCCTAACTTTTCTGCCTAATGATGTGTTTCCAACAACTGCACAAACCACCAGCAACTTAAAAGAATTCTTGGCTGGTTTAACTTCTTACACTTATTGTTAAGAATACTGGAACATTAGAGGTGAAGGATAAACATGACTATTAAGCTGCACAAAATTACTATTTTCAAAAATTAGTATTTTAAATTTTTCTGCATCACATACATTATGTCCATGTACACATATCAGTGTGTAAAGGAAAGTTAGAAAGACTCTAAGTTGTATTAAGTCAAACAATGAGGTTTCAAACTTCAAATGGAGGATTTTATGAAACACATCAGACGGAAAGGTCTTTAAGAAACCAAGACAGAAAGCTTAAAAGTCAGAAATAGAAAGAGAGCACTGTGTAATATGGGAAAATCGTTACCAAAAAGCTCCTAAATAAAGAACCGTGTCAATAGAGTAGGACAGTAAATGAACATAAGCTTTTTGTAGAGATTTATAACCTTACAAATTGAAGAAAATTGAGGACTCACAGCCAGATACATTTACTCAATAACAAAATGGACTTTTCCACTCAAAGTACCATATAAGAAATAATAAGCTATTTGTATCAGGAGAACAGGCAGACAGGAGGTCTCACAAACCAGTAACAAAACAGGCATTTAGACACCATCATCCACCACACTGCAGCATTTTTCTCCCATGTGTGAAAAGGGTTAGCCAGCCCTGGGCAGCACAAATCAATGGTTATACTGCCCACAGTGTGACCTGTCAGGCTAAGTACACAACTCCAGGCAAATGAAGTGAAATTGTCTCCAATTAAAGAAGTGTTGAGGAGCAATTATCAGACGTAAAACAGCAGAGTTCAACCAGGGTAACAACATGGTGTTAAATAGAGACAGTGCAAAGAGCTACATAGATGTATGTCATTCGGTTATATGTGAAATAAATCATGTTTACATTGAGCTAAAACAGTCTGAGCAACATTTAGAATCTATTGAATTGTTGAATAGTATAGAGCAGATTGTTATCATAGTTACACATCCAATAAAGTCATGCTTGAATGAAGTTTATAAGACAGCTTCAGTAAAAACAAAGGAAAAATGTGCAAATGGAACACAATTGTTAGTAATATTTTGAAGTAATATGGCTGTTAGTAAAAACATACAATTGAACAAATCAGATACAATCTGTAATATTATTTACTGTAAGGACAAGACTAGATACAAGAAAGGTGTCCTGTTGGCTATATATATTGTACTTGTTAATAGTGTATTATCAATAAGTCCCACATTTTGTAAATTATGAGGGAAAAGATACTACTGTTTGTTGGGCTTTTATTTTAGTCAAGTCACAACTTGTAAGCCTTTCACTTGGCAGGGAGTCAGTTAATTGCAGTGGAAAAAGCAATCACAACAGATACATCAGGAGAGAATCATTTTAGTTGAAAACGTGGTGAATTATTATTTTATTTTTGTGCTCACATACATTCCCTGAAGCACACTGTGTTGTGCAGTGTCACTGACAAACACTAATGCTGTTCGGACAAGCCTCTGTTCTGCCTTCTAAAATCTCAGCTCTGGATCTTGAGGGTCAACCTTCGCAGCCTGAAGAGGACAAGCGAATGGGACACCAACATCCTTGACATTCCTTTTCTCTCATTCATAAATGTTTGCTTGGAATTACCCAGAAGAGTTTGCTGATCTAACAGAGAGGGTCAACAACTCCAAAAAAAATGACATGGTTGAAGAATGCTCATATATTGATGAGCAATTGATGTTATACCATAGGATTTATATAGCACCTTTCAAGATACCCAAAGTGCACAGTGCATTGTTCATAGTGGTAAGCTTCTATTGTAGCCACAGCCGCAATGGGGTAGAATGATAGAAGCATGGCTGCCAATCTGCGGCATCAATAGTTCAAACAACAGTTTTTGCCTCTGGCGCCCCACTGTGGCACCTGGTATTCCCAACGGTCTCCCATCCAAGTATCAATCAGGTCTGGCCTTGCTTAGCGTCTGCATATCACATCATTGCCCACATGATAATTAGAAAAGACCCTACACCCCCAAGGACAAACTGGAATCAGCAGGCCAGTGAACACTATTTGTCACCAGACCTATTTGGATGTGTTATTTATGATAATGCCATGATGTAGACTGTGTGAGATCAGGCTAAACCACTGTTTCTGAGGTGACATTTGTACTGAATAAATTATATGTGCTACAGAGTGGCCATTAAAGCACCTACTGGAGCATGATTATGTAAGCAGCGAATTCAAGCAGCGACAATATATGGGCTGTGGTGTCAGGCCATCTGAGGTGCAGAAAAAACATCTTCCACACATTCACCAGGGTAAATGTGGTCAGAGGTGTGTCATGTTTTCACATTTATATTGAGGACAAGTGAGAAATACTGAACCTAATCTGAATTTGTTAAGGGTTAAGTTATCCCAAATAATCTAGCATCAATAGTATCCAATGAAAGATGGACACTGAAATTTGCTATTTGTGTAATTTTTCTTTTTTTTTTACCAAATATTTGTCTGAGCTAGTTGTGATGTGCGCTAGAGCTAGTCGCAGATTGGACAGTAACTTCTTTCGCTAATTATTCGTTCATTCTGCCATTTATTTGTTGCATGCCTTTTGATGAAACTGTATAAAACATGGTTTACTGGTGTAATCCTACTTAACTGCAACAACACTTACTGCGTCACTGATTTACTATATGCAATTTCAATTATTTTGCTTTTGAAAAATAGCAAAGGAAACTGTGTACATTTGTAAATAGGAAAGATGACTGCATGTTTTCTTCCAACTCATTGCGACTGAAAAGAAGCCATACCAGACTGAAAATGTAAAACTAGATGGAGTACTACACACATCAGTCTGACATCTGCAAGTTAAACATAAGAAGAACATGCAGATTCCACTAGAGCCAGTTCCTACAGACATTTATAGTGTTTTATATGTACATGTAAAACACATTTACAGTGTTTTACATACAACATTCACAGAGAACTCATGTTATGCACTAATGAGAGATGCGTCTAATCCATAGATCTTCTCACTACTGTTCGGGGATGAGGTGGAGCTGGAATACTGATGTGCCATAAATCAGGATGTTTCTGAGCCTGACCCTCACTGCAGTGTCTCAACGAAAGAGTTATTACACACTTTGTCAGGACGTTCTATTAAAAGGGCCTTTGAGAGAGAAACAAATTACAGTGCCACTATCTCCCACGTTTTAATATTGCAGTGATATTAATAATGTGTTAATGGGCACATGAACATTGACGTGTTATACATTTGAGTTGGCTTGTGTGGCTCATATACCTGCAGTGGTCACTGTAGTATGATTTTATTTAATTTAAAAATGCATTGTGTTAGTCTCAGTGGAGAGGTTATTACTTATTACTTAGAACCACCAGGCCAGGTTACAAGTCAGATCTGAGGAGAAGTGAACAGAGCAGAAAAAACGCTTGTTTGTAGAGCGATGTTTTTGTTTGTAAAAAAAAACAAACCCACTGTAATTATTTTAATACACAACACATATGCTTAATGCCATACTATAGAACGTTCCAGACAAAGCGTGAGGCTCTCCATGGACAAGCAGGTAACACACTAACAGCACTATGTAAACATAAAAGTTACCTAATGCACCTTTAATGCTTTCATTCAATCATATACTAAAACTGACTTCAGATTTGTGCATTTGAGTGCATGCGCCTGCCAATTTAGCAGAGGATGAGTTTGGTGTATAGCCTTTTGAGGAGTGGGTGCATACACAATTGAATAAATTATTCATGTCTGACAGTATCTTCTCCCTCACAGTCTCAGTGGACCCGTGTTGTACGTGTGTCGAAGAATAACAGAGTCCCAGAGCTTCTCAGTGCACTCACAAACAGATTTGCAGCGCCAGAAACTGTGAAAAGAACAAGAATTTGAATCTATCTATCCTCTTTCATATAAACTCACCTATCTCTCACAAACTCTTTGGCACAGCGCTAGAATTCACAAGCATGGATTTTAGACCTGCTTTTCAGGCGGCAATGAGAAGAAGGAGTGGACTGTTATCGCACCACCAAACACACTCTCACCCTAAAACATATTTTAGCACCTTCTTATTGGGACCACTCTGATTGTGACAGGTGTCTTGATGAATCTGGTTTCTCTGCCTGCGACAATGCATGAGAGTTACTTTTACAATATAATCTATGTGGGGGTTTGTTTTTCACGTAGAATGATTTTGTCCCCTGCATTTGAATGTATAATGTTGAGCAAATACTGAATCACTATAATTTACACATAATTTTACCTTTTATGTGTTTGAGTCACTGTAATTTAAAAATGT
The DNA here is from genome assembly GCA_029959045.1 of Taenioides sp. WSHXM2023. Taxonomy (NCBI): domain Eukaryota; kingdom Metazoa; phylum Chordata; class Actinopteri; order Gobiiformes; family Gobiidae; genus Taenioides; species Taenioides sp. WSHXM2023. The sequence goes on from CM057087.1 coordinate 33,580,905, forward strand.
ATCTATGGAGCATGGAGCATAAGTCGACTGTTACATTAAAGAACATGAATAATATGGTTATTATGTTCACACCATAGACTGTATAAAGAAGTGGACTAAGGGAGTGTGCCATCAACCATAACGTTTGGCTCCAGTAAAATAAAACTCAAAGAGGCTAGCAGTTATAGGGGCGAATTTGGAGATAAATTCCATATATAAAAATAGCAAAATAAAAACACCAGGATCATGTAGAGTGGATTAATTAACATTTTAAGACCATAATGACGAGGCTAACTACAGTAGTCGTCAAGCAGCCGAGTCGCCCCCATGCTCGCTTCTTATTTGGAATGTGGCGGCCAGCAGGTTAGTCCATTTATATATAAAGTCTATAGTTCACACAGAACTGATGAGCAGGCTTTTTGTAACAACCAGGGAATTGTAACTGTCAAAATCCAAAATCCATCCAAAACCAATTGTAGCTCTTCAGGTACTTCCGAGTTTAAACTAAAACAACACTATATCTCGGTCTCATGTCAAGGAAAGTAGCAAAATAATTACTTATTGCAAGGAGCTTACTCAAAAACATCAGTTTTCAACAAGCTGATGACATGTAAAAACTGGAAAAAAGGTACAGGCCTACAAGCTACAGTTTAGGAAAAAAATTATGCTCAAAACATATACATTTTTAGTTTCTAGTGCATGTTGGTGGGTTTACTAGAAAAAAATGCTGCATTAATTCCGTATTCTCCTCATTGTTTATGGTTCTAGTACTACTCTCCCTCCTTTATATTGGGATATTAATGCAATATATATATTTATTTTAGAAATAAACACATTGAGAATGTGTATTGTTGATAAATTGAAAAAAGAAAAAAGAAAATTAAGAACTGAAAACTTGCAATCTTCCAAACAACAGTATATACACTGATCTTCCTGCTCTTTAGAGGATTGTTTTACATGTTTTAGTATATTTAATATTGTCAAAGATATATTGCCTTCCCCTAGGTGCCATTTTCTTGGTGGAAGAAAATGTGTGTGGGATTGGGTTTCATCTGGGATCAATCAGGCACTGTCCTAGGGGAATACTGTGACCTGTGTAAAATACAGCAGCACACGCCTCAATGGACTAACACATGCATTACATTTGTCCCATATAAACTCTTAAACTCTGTCTTCCTATCATCCCTGTCCCCTTCCATTTACTACCCATACAAGCACCTATCTAATTTTAGACACAGAGAGACCAGGCCTGTCAACTCTCTGTATACAACTGTGTCCATATGCAGTAAGTGGTGGAGGAACTGTGGATCCGAGCATGAGATGAACAAGATAATAAAAAAACATTATTATGAGCATTTATATATGAACTAATATATTGGGGTGATTAAGATTTAATTAGACAGAATGGCTTTATAAATAGGTGTATTATTTATTGACTCATAACTTCACTGATAAGTCGCTTGCTACATTTGTCATGTTGCAACATCAAAACCAAAAAAATGTGTGTGTCACCTTCCACGTTGGTTGGTCTCCCTCACCTTCATCCAGCTCGGGTCCTCTACCAGAGGCCTGGGAGCTTGAGAGTTCTGCGCAGTATCTTTGCTGTTCTTAGTACTGCACTTTTCTGGACTAAGATGTCTGATGTTTTTCCTGGGATCTGCTGTAACCAGTTTGGGGGTTACAGCCCTGAGTGCTCCGATCACCACGGGCACCACTGATGCCTTCACCTTCCAGGCCATCTCCAGCTCTTCCATCAGCCCCTGGTATTTCTCTAGTTTCTCATGTTCCTTTTTCCTGATATTACCATCACTTGGTAATGTCCACCACCACGGCTTTGTTCTGTGGTGGACATATAAAATGTTATATTGTTAAATTATATATATACACACACACACACACACACACACACACACACACAGTAGTGATGTATATATACATATATATACTACAGTACTACGACCATCACGTTATCTATAATTGTGACCCATGGATATACATAGTGAATTGTGAGAAAACTACATAATTGAACCCCTAGAGACAAAAAAAAAGAAAAGTTGCTGGGTCAAAAGTCAATTAAGGTAAGGTCATAACTACACTTCCTTATGTTTGTCTATGGGTTTAATCAACAATTTGATCCCAAAAGGTGGCAAACTGAACCAGTGGTCTCTAAAATGGATCTTCCAGAAGGCTTTCCAGGAGCGTCACTACATTTCTCACATGTGTGCTGTTTCAGCAAAGAGAAATTTTAATTGAGGCACATAAAATCGACATTACAAGAAATAGTATCATCTAAATGTCAGGCTCAGACTAATTGAAAGTCCTCCCAGAGTGCTGACTGGGAAACTGACAATGTGGAAGAGAGACTGTTAAATAATGTGCAAATGCAAACAATGCCATGGATTCAGTGATTTTCCAGAGCAGCTGTACTATTGCTTATGGAGACTCCATGTAAGCCTTGGCTTCAGTTTCATATGGTCTGTTTTGCATAGAATTTATGCATTTTAAAGACCTCATATATGTAAATGTTGTGTAGATAAGTCATATTTCCTCCTCAAGGCCAACATGTTATATCTGTAATAATGCAGTTTAAACATACACATGAATGTTTATCATCTGTATAGTGACACTTTCACATATTACTTTTTTTTACTTAAAGGTAATATAAGTAAAAAAATAGTCTCCAAAAAGTTTGCAAATGAATCCGTCACAACTAAATGTCCCGAATGTAATGGAAAGTCAGTGGGTGAATATACAATACATCCTGGCCTCATGGGTCTAACCCAAGTCATCTTCAACACAGGCTTTGTTGTTGAAAAGTTCATCTATTTTACATTTTGCTGGTTCTTAGCCCATAGATCTTGAAAGCACTTCGCAGAATCATTTAAATTCTCTTTTATTGTGCGAGAGCAAACACAGCTCTGCACCAGGTTCTGGGCCAGTGCCACTGCCTTATATATGTGCGCTGAAGGAGCTGACTGAACTGAGCTGTTGTTTTCTGAATGTAGTGAAACCAAACAGAGGATTAGATAATTGTGCAAAGATATTGATAAATAATATATAAAACACCTTATAATTGGAGGATTAGTAATAATATAAAAATATGAGACAAAGTTGAAATCTGGGTCAGCATTTCTGGGTTGCCCTTTGATTTTAACACAAGCCTCTACTTGAATCCTCACTGCACTTCACAGCCCTGTCATATTTACATCTGTTCTCTCTCAGGGAGAAAAAGCAAGCAGGAGACAGGATGTGTAATCTTTTCTGACAGAATGTGCATGAAAATTAAGACTGTACCACTGTTCAATGTGCTCATATTTGTACATAAAGAAGTCAGCATTTCTAATGCCTTACAAGACACAGGTTTGCTTGTTTTGTTTTTCTCTATTATTCCAAATTTGCAACAAACACCTATCAGCATTCTCTCACTAATATCTGTGCTGATAATTCCAACATCCTCTACTTTTTTTTTTTTTTAACATAAAGATCAGACAAAAAATGCAATAGAGGACTAAAATATAAGTGACGCCATGATGCCCATATGGAGGACACCTCTTCACCCCTCACGCAATCTGTCTCAACAAAACAGCAACAGGCAGCAGGCTCATGGAGGAACAGATTGAGGGACAGTGCCAAACACTCCAGATCCTTCAAAGTCCATCTGAAACAGGCACCAACCATGAAACCGTCAGTCTATGTTCATACCCACTTAAAAAGAATATTTACAGTATGTCAAAAGATCTGCTGGTAGCTTACAAATTTATAGACTTGGCTATTGTTTAAATGAAATGTTTAGGGCTGTTTTTAAAAAGCATATTCAATATCAAATTAACATGGTTTGGTGTTTTTGATATTCGTTAAGTGAGCATACGATATTATAGACAAAAGACAAAAGAACTAAATCCAGAATGTACACATGGCCAAGGTTTAGCTAGTGGATCCTATCACAAGAATCCAGGTGCTTGTCAATGTCTGGCAGAGACAATCAAAATAATACCAACATAATGTATGACCCTGTACCATACATTATGCTGTAATCAGTTAATAACAGAATGTATAATTTTCTGGACCCCTTCATGTAACTGCAGACAGGTCTCTGTCTCACTGTTATAATGCTTTGCCGCCCATCAGCAGAGTCAGAGGCATCACACTACAAGGGGTTGTACTATAATAACACTGCAAGTCTATTTATAGAGCGCTATTGTGCAAGAGAGGTAAAAGGAGATAATGACTTCTTGAGATGTGCATCCAGAGATTCCCATATCAAACACTTTACTTTTACCTTTCCTGTAAAAAAAAAAAAAAAAAGCTGAGAAATATTTCATTCACATTTCGAACCCTTGCAGGCACTGAAAGATTTGTGAAAGATTTGAGAGAAGAAACAAAAGTCATCTCTGCCACGCGTGCAGGGAAAATTGGAGTCATAACACTGTACGCCGGAGGGGCTGCTGCTCTGATCCCACTGTGGCCTGACGCTTCACATAGTTAATGCAGTTGTACAGCAGAGGAAATAATAAGATCTACAAAGCAGTGTCTTCTCTAGTCCTCCCACAACAAAAGCAAAAAGCTCATCCTCAAGGTTGTTCTCCAGTCAATAGTAGTCTGTATAAACTGCAATAAAACTGCAGTCTGGGCACTGGTATGGAAGTGTGTGGACAGATACAGGCACAATATGGCCAAAAAGCTGTAGTGTAAATGTAGGTAATTGTAAAAAAAAAAAAAAAAAAAAAAAAAAAAGGTCTTACTAGCAACAGAGGTTTGCAAAAAGGTAATGGAGGTGGCAATGACAGAATTCTTCTGAACTTCATAAACATTTTATTTACAAATATTATAAACTTAAGAAGATTATTTGCAACCACATGACTTTTCAAATGAAGGTAAATTTTTATTGACAATTTTAATATTTCTTTTGTGGGTGGTAGGAATTGGTATAAATACCTTAATTAATAATCAAACCTGTCGGCATTCTCAGTATTGTACTTTTTAATTCTCTCTGAATCATTGAGATGCAATGCCATGTTTGCCTTGTTATGTGTTTTCTAAAATGTACTTTTACAATGTTCTTTATTGTATATCTGTATATAGCTATGTATTCTAATAATGTCTTTGTTTTTAATGATGACATTTTAACATTTGTCCAGGGACAGTAGATGAAAAATATTTAGGCTAATTCTGATACATTTATATAAAATATATACTAATGTACATTGTCCTGTGTTAAATAAAATAGTAGATAAATAATAAATGAGCCATGAGGGCCTAACACTGTTTATGTAACAAATACAAGATGAGCGGTTTTATGTTTTTCTATAATAGCCTGTCACAGTCATGTAAATGAGCTGTAGGGCTACTCTCTTTTCACAGATGAGCAGCTAATCGGACTATTCAGTGACTGCTGTTGTTAGTTGCCATGGTAACAAAGCCCTTCGGTGTGGCATCATACTACAGAGCATCTCAGTGCAGAGAAAAGCATCATTTGTTTCGGGAGGAGGCTCTGCATATTTATTCTTGTACATCAATTAGTCATACATATGGACCTATCAGATCTGGATACCAGTCAGTTTTAATATAATCATTTATTCATTTGTACAGTTGTTTGTATATTAAAAACAAAAACTAATTTGATGTTTTTGGTAATAATGTGCCACCTAAAAGGCTGGGGAAGGGCCATTTAACTGTGAAGAAGAAACAGCATGGCATTTACATATAAGGATTAAACAATGAGGCGCAGCCTGTTCCGAGTGGTTTAATCTGCTTATACCATGGTCCCACAAACTCAAAATAGTTCACTTTTAAATCTGACAATCTTTTGGCTGTCCGTAAATGTTCAAGATATTTGTTATTTCTATTTAAGCCTGGTGTCCACTGCATGATTTTTCTCATCTTATACGATTTTTTAATGTCACAGAATCCAGAATCCAGTACAGAGCCATTGGAAAAAAAAAATCATTTAAAAACACTGCAGAAGGTAAATTTTAGAAATTCTTGAGTCAAATTACTTTCTGTTTTTGGGGTACATTTCACTTATATGCTGCATCTCATTGCAGAATACTGTCCAATTAGTGCACTTATTTAAATGTGGAGTGTTGTCTCGAATGTTCTTAAACTGTACGTTGCATGAATGGGCAGTAGGAGCTATAATGAATTCAGCTCTGACTCCTGACTTCTTTAGGGAATTGTAGGTGTGCAGTGGACTAAGGAGTACACAATGTCAGTCGACAGCATCATGAAAATATGTGGGGGGTTTTCTACTTAATTTGAATACAGAGGAGAGGGAGTGGATGTATTGTACAATGAACTGAACATGCATAGCACTCACTTATGCACTTATTCAAAATATTTTAGCCACAGGTCAATAAAAACAGAAAAAAAAACAAATATACAAATAACAGGAAAAATACAATAAGACACCACGATATTCTGTTAGCTAGACAGGATATCTTGTCTAGCTAAATTTAATACCAGAACTATCCAGTCACATTTACATTAGAGCTTTTGCCATTTTATTACAGAAAGTAAAAAAATGAACTTCTGTATTTTTCTGCCATGTTTAAACCTGCTCACCCATAACTGAAGTGTCAAACTGGCATGAGAGTCCTGAGTCAAATCAATATACCAATTACTGAAGTAGATGATTTGCTGTAGCTTTCCAATAAGCCAAGATAACGGAAGAAAACATCCCAAATTAGATTTTGGAGAATTGCAAATTGTTTCCTCATTATGCCCTTGATTTCTCAAACTGCTGTGTTTGAAGTAGCAGTAATTTACCAGCTCCCCTGCGTGTTGGTTCTTGAGCAGGTTAACACCACCATCACTGTCCTATTTCAGGGTCATCTCAAGCCCTACTACACACATGTCCCCTTGGAAACCAGGAAGTCGAGCATAAACTGTAACCATTGATCGCCTCATGCAACCGTCAGTGCACTCATGCAACTTTAATGAAAATAGATTCACCTGCATCTTACCTGCGGCCAGATACCTATACCAGAAAGGCCCAAAAGTGTAAGTCTATGAACCTATTTTTATACAATTATGTGATTACATTTCTTGGTATCTGTTTCATCAATGTTATTTTGGATAATGCCAATTTAAATCATATTCAAATTCCACTTATTTTTTCAAGGACTCCATCAGCACAGTCTATACAAATCAATAATTATAGCCTGCATCCATCAGCAGCAGCATGGGGCCGACCTTCGCAATTTGTACAACCACTGTAAATGAGAAACTGCCTATACTTACCATTGAAAGGTCTGTTTAATGTACAGAGGAAATAGATCAAGAACATCACCGCCTCCCATAGCGTATACCATGGCTCTATATGAATCAATGTTGAGGTGAAATATTCATCCACTTATTTAAAATTCCCCTTCAAATTTTCTATTTGTGGAAGCTAGGCAGGGTAGCGCTTTGAAGCTGCACGGTGCCGTAAGTAACCCCTGCACAAAGATGAGATACTGAGGTGGAGAACACTAGTTTTCTTTAGTTCCGCCATGTTTCAGCGCTAAGTGAATGATTCCACTGTCAAGATACAAGTGGGTGAGATATGCCGGGTGATCAACATTAATTGTTTTTCATTCATACGCAGAGCTGCTGGTGCTGCTCATTAAGTGTAACTGCTGTAGTGGTGAGTGTAATGGGAAGTGGCAGCGAGCGACACTTACTATTAGCTGTAGGCCACCAATGCGTTTATCGTTAAAAACAGCTACTGCATGGCATGGAGCTCTTCTAATTGCACTGAATATTGTCTAAAGTGAAAATGCATAGTAAGAAACGAACTAATGACACATTATTGTAATTGAATAGATTTTTTAAATAATTGTTTATGTATGACTAGATTTCTAAAGCTGTACTTGGATTTGTATTTTTATTTTTTGCCATGTAACTGTACTTTTACTTGAGTCCAAATTTTCAGTGCTCTTTCCACCACTTAGAAAGGAAAGGACAATAGGGGACCATATTTTCATATTGCTGTGTTGTGATGGCATGCCTATTCTTGGCTTTATGCTATTGCCTGTGCATTTTCATCTACAGAATTTATCCTTAAAGTGCTCAAATTAGGTCAAATTTGATCTCAGTATGTGTGAAACTCAATATGTGTGAATTAGAATCTGTTCATTTGGTCATGTTATGAATCACTGCACTGGCATTTACTCCGAAACAATAAACTGATGAGGGTTTCAGGCTACAGTAAAGTATACACTCTGGTGTACAGCTCAGTTTGCTCAGTGCATTTGAATGTGTCTATTATCAACCTGCCATGCCTTTCACTGATTAGCCGTGTTTATTCATATGTAACCTGTTTCATTATTCAAAAGAAAAGATAGGCCCAATTTATTTCTTAATTGAATTATTAACAATGGGCTTCTCTGTGCTATACGCTGAAAAACAATCTAGCATTTGTTATTTTGTTGGAATCTTCCTCTTATTGTTTTGGTTCATTTGTTTGCGTCATTTGGGGACAGCATTGGTCTGACATTGTGAAGCTGTGCTGTGGAGCTAGAGCCTGTTAACCCCAGTGTAAATAGAGGGTAATGGCAGCGTTTTACACTTGCATCATAATTTGACTCATAAAAGGCTGTGCACTCTTTATGATGATTATTTAACATATTCAGATTTAGTTACATAATGTCACAATTGCATAATCATGACAAATGACTTTTACACTCAAGTTCAGAACGAATATACAGTTTGCACTCAGACTCTCAGAATTGGCTACTTCCAGAAAAGTGAGAGTAACCAGTGTTGTTACCTTCAATCTGTAAGATGGAATGTGTATGTTCTGTCTCTTTCCCCTAATGAAAAACCCTAAATGATATCTTAAAATCCAAATCAGATACAACTTCAGGAAATATTAAAAAGTATCATTCTTTGTTTTTGGACTGTTTTTGGATTATAATTGATAGAAAAAAATCACTTTGAGTCCAAGGTTTTTTCACTTTTCACAGAACGTTTGTGTGCCTGTCGCTCTCAGCAGGCAAGTGTGGAGTACGCTGAAACTGTAGCGGAACTGCAATTAGCAGAAAGCTTCACAATGAAGCCAATGTGCTGCCATGATCAGGTTAAGGGGTTTGGACGTTTCTAGAGAAAGAAGCTGTTCAGAAGGTAATGAGATCAGCACACAGGCATTCTGAATCATGCATCAACAAAATATAGTTCCTGATGTGAGGCTCAAAACAGCAGCTGCAGTCATTAACTAGATGGAGTGCTTAAAACTCTCTAAGTCTCTCAAAACTATTAATTATCTATAGAATCTGACCGCGTACCTAAACCAAACTCTACTCACGAGACTACAGGCTCACTGGTGAACACATTAACACATTTTAATCAATAAAAGCATATTTGCGAGTTTGTGGTTTGCATAGTTTATCTTCTGAACTAAGTCTGAAAGTGAAATGAGCCATTCCACTTCAGAACATGCAACATAGTGACTGAAGGTCTACAACCTTTTTTTTTTCATAATGTGACAGCTAGACCAGTCAGAATAATACATTTGTACTGAGCAGTGGTCAATTCAGTTAGTACAACACACTCTTCAGTATCAACAAGAAACAAGCCACAAAGTTTCTCTGTTCCAATGAGGCTGTTTATTACCTCTGTAAAGAAATTCCTCTGGCATTTGTGATAATATAAGAGAGGAGTACTTTGGAAGCTGCTATGATGACTAGACACAATCATGTGTCTCTGTAGACAGAATCGAACAGTAGAGTCGAAATGTGCCCCGTATACCGGAAATGGTGAGCCATGTTTCTTATCCATTTTTTTTTTCTATTCAGAATAACATGTTTCTTGCATAGCAACATGAATTAATGCAGTATTTATGATATCAAGAAAGTAAGACTTGGGTGTACTTGCTTTCAGGGTTGTAAAATGTTGGCACCTATTGCTAATCAAATCTGTGCATTACAATTGATAAAACTGAAAATCATATGATGTTATTGCAGTTATTATTTATGATCCTAAATTTCTCAAGTCTGTCGAGTACCTTCATGTCCCACCACATTCAACAATGTGTTGGCTGATGATCAGATTCTTCGTATAGAGGGTTGGGCATTGGCTTAAGTATTCAGCTGGATCAAAAAGTGAACACATTTCAGATTCTAGATTGAGCCATGCCGTTCTCTCGTTTCATCTAGAATAGAAGCAATTTGAGCAGATGTAAATGAGTCCTTATACAGTTTGGTATGCCCAGCCCTCCAAACTCCTTTTTAACCTGCAATCTCCTTAAATTCATCCTAGGCTTTTTGTAAATAGATAAATTGAGTTAGTATTTTATGAAGAATTTTAAAAGTAGCTGATGGGGTGTTAAGAGGTATCATACTGAACAGGTAATTAAGCTTAGGTACTACCACCATCTTTATGACTTGAACTCTACCCCATAGTGACAGCTGAAGTTTATCCCATTCCTTAATAAGGTGCTGGATCTTGTTTAGAACTGGGTCAAAATTGTTAGATACCATCTTCTCTAGCCCTTTACTTAAGTATATGCCCAAATATTTAATTTTTTGTGAGACCCACTGAAATTTCCATGTTTGAAAGTCACTTTTGGAACACATATTTGATAATCGTATTACTTCGCTTTTGTCCCAATTAACTCTATAGCCAGATATGTTGGAAAAAGAGTTAAATACGTCTAAAAGAGGTGGGACAGATTTTTTCAGTTCTGACAGTACAATTAGCACATCATCAGCAAATACTGATATTTTGTTGTCTATCCCTGCCATTCTTATTCCCCTATTATTTCCTGCTTGGTCCTTATTGCAGTTGCCAGGGGTTCCAGTGCAATAATGAAGAGAGGAGGTGATAAAGGGTCTCCTTGTTTTGTGCCATATTCAATTTAGAAGGGAGATGATCTGAGGCCATTTGTCGTAACAATTGATTTGGAATTTGTATATAAACGTTGAATGATTTTCTGAAATGTCATACTGAAGCCAAATCTACCCAAGGCATAATGTAAATATCCTCAGGAGACATGATCAAAGGCCTTTTGAGTAGCAACTGAAATTGCAGCCGTCGGCTAATGGTCAGCTTGGTCATGATGAATAAGATCAGGTAAAACTTCATTTAATCTATTTGCCAATATTTTTGTAAACAGTTTTCCATCACAGTACAAGAGGCTAATTGGTCTGTAACTACAATATTCAAATGGGTCTTTATCCTTTTTTAAAATTAATGTTATTATGAACTCAGACATTGAGTTGGGGAGTTAAGCAGAGGCAATTATATTATTAAATGTTATAAAGGAGTTCTGGGCTATGTTCCTCAATAAATTTTTGGTAAAACTCATTACATATACCATCAGAGCCTCCCATTTTTCCATTCGGTGAAATAAGAATAGCTTTTTAAACTTCCTCTATTGGTATTGGGCTTTCCAACTGGCTTGCTTTCGCTACTGAAAGTTTTGGCAAATCTAATGCATTGAAAAAAAAAACATCAGCTACATTTATATCACATTCCTTCTCTTGGCTGTAGAGTTGTTTATAAAATCCTCTGAATACATTATTAATGTTCCTAATCTTAGGTACTATCTTGCCATCTTTATCCCGTATTCCGCTTATTTGCTGAGCGGTCTGTTTTGAGTTGACTGTTTAAGTTGACTGGCAGGAAGTTTGCCAGCTTTATTACCTGATTCATACCACTTTTGTTTTAATCTATACAATGAATATTCTGCCTTTTGAGAGAAGAGTTTATGCAAAGTATGCAAATTCATACTTTGCATTCACTATTTTATTCAAGGTCATATTATTAGCATTCCTCCTGTAATCCTTCTCCAAATATTTAATTTCAGACTCATACTTATTTACTTCGTTCTTCTCTTTTTATAACTGATGTTTTTTGTATAAAAATGCCTCTAATAAATGCCTTGAATCCATCCCAGTAACCTTGTTCTGCTGTTCCTTTGTTAATTTTGAAATAGGAAATTATTTGATCTTTAAGATATATGAAGAAATCCTCTCTGTCTAATAGACTAATATTCTTTCGCCAAGCTGTATCCTTTTCTCTTCTTGACTCTGATGAAATACAGAGCTCGATGGGAGCATGGTCTGTAATACCTATTGTGCCTATGTTACAATTATTCATAAGTCTATACAGGAGAAAACAGAGTGTAATTTGTATAGCCTCTTGAGTTTTAGAGGGTCTGTGGGTATAATTGCTGCTTCTATCTAAAAAACTGTCCATCACCTGGTTAAAGTTTCCCCCCCAGGCCACAGGAAAGTCCCCAAAGTCTAATAAAGTTGTTTTAACATTGTAGAAGAATGATGGATCTTCCTCATTAGGTGCATAGGTATTGCTCAAAATATTTTTTTTATTTGATATATCAGCCAAAATAACAATAGTCCTACCATCTTTATCTTCTTTCTGTATTTGAGCATTAAATTAGAATAGGGTCATCAAAGCGCTGTCGTTGTCCTCCCATGTTGATCCAAAGTACAGCAGGGAATTGCATTCAATAGCCCAGTCCTTTATCCGTGCAGACTCGTTTGACCTCAGTGAACTGTTTTCTTTTCTCCTGCACTTCTCTTGTAAAGGCCGGAAAAAAGTCCACTTGAGCATCTTTCCAGTGAAATTTCCTGACATTTCTTGCCCAAGTTGTATCTTCTCTCTGTCCATAAAACGCAGGAATCTTACCACGATGTACCGAGGCGGGTTTCCCCGCTGCTCCCATTTGGGTCCTGGGGGGTCATGGTGGGCTCTTTCAATAATGATGTCATCTGTGGATTCTCCCGTGTCTTTAAATAAACAGTTTAAAATGTATTTCATACGTTCCATCTCATTTTGCCCATCTCCTTGGCCCTCCGGTACTCCTTTTAGCCTTAAGTTGTTCCTCTGGCTGCAGTTTCCATGGTATTCTGGAGCTGGGATACAATCTTGCCCACACTCTGCACTTGACTAATTAGGATTTTGTTGTCATCTTCGAGTCATGAAACTCTGTTTTCAGCCTCAGAGACTCTGGTTCCCAGTTTGTCTACTTTCGTGGTAAGGTGAGTCATTCCATCCTTTATAATCTCCACATCGGCTCCCACTTTGCGTATTTCTTCCTGTACGTCCTGCTGTATCATGCAGCGTTCACGCAGAAAGTTTATACTTTCACTAGAGTCCCCTCGACAGGTCCTCACTAGCGCTCTCATGAGGCATACGGTTGCTGGCAACCGCAACTATGTTTTCTAGATTGTTAGCTTCACTAATCTTGGTAGCATCCATTGAATCAGTGGTGGGGTAGCCAGCGTGGCCAAGAACTGATCCATTTTTAGACCTTGGCCGTGTCTCAATTCGAGGGCTGCAGCCTCTGGAGGGTGCAAAGGCCGGATCTTCCGAAGGCTGTGAAGTCTGCAGCCTTCGAACCAGCCTCTGTGGACCGCAAGGCCGTTGGCGAAATGGGACAGTTTCATGTAGCTAGTAACTTAGAATTAATTGTAGGTGAGGTAAACCAGTACTTACATTTAAAAGTAAAATTGTAACTAGTAGAAGATGCAGCTGCAGATTCCATTTTCTCCCTTAGAAGAAGTAGTGTGCGGTGCATGCTGGGATATATGAGGCCGCGAAGGATACTCGGATGTGTCCTTCATTCACGGCCCGATCTCCATGGAAACGAGGCCGGTTTTCAGGCTGCATTTGAGGGCTGCATGAAATGGGACAGGCCTTGTCGCGCCGGAAGTGACATATGCGGCCGAAAAACCAGTGTCCGGAGGCTGCAGCCCTTGGATTGAGACACGGCCCTTGTGTGTTCTTGGTTTTCCGCAAACTCTTCCTGGGCATTGGTGCTTCTCTTTTTCAGCAAAACCACTTTGAAAAATATATCGACTTTATGTTTAAATGAGGCAAATTTGAACAAAATTGTTGAGGTGCTTCTATCTATTCAGCGAGACGCTGCCACCCACGTCATCACCGGAAGTATGACTATCCTCCTTTTTAACAAGAACAGCATCTGTATGGTATAATCCATGTCTACAAACTGGGGGTAGGGTTTTTTTCTGGAAAGACTGGCACTCTCAAGGAAACATATTGACAATCTAAACATGAATGACTCAATGACATCATTTGATGACTTAAAACTAAAATTTAATTTAAACAATATTTAACAATAAGATTTCTGGAGATTCCTACAACTTAGAGACAACTGGGCCACACTGATTCAAAAAAAACATGTTGATTCCTATGAGAGATACCAGATCTAAACTGATTCAGTTTAAAATCCTCAATAGACTCTATTGGATGACAATTAAGATGCATAGGGCAGGGCTTATCTGCTCAAATCGCTGTTGGAGATGCAATATAGAGTGGTAGCATAACTCATATGTTCTTCTCATGCTCTAATATCAAAACCTATTGGGAGAAAATTATAACAAAAATGCGTAATGTAGAAGTAAATATTCTCTCTAATCCAACCTTATGCATCTTAAACCAATTCAATTTAAAGGAAAATTATAGTTATAATAAGGCAACATGGGTAAAAGTAGCCGTTACTACAGCAAAGAGAGTGATCTTTAAGTACTGGAAGACACCCAAGATCTCTACAGATACAGAACGGCTTTACAACTCTATCTGAGACCGCCTCCCATGAGCACCTTATATATAAGATTAATGGTAAACTACAACTATTCAATAAGATATGGGAGCCCTTCTTTAAGCAGACTGAATAAACCTAAATACTATAGCTAGAGGTAACTAAAGTACCGGCTGAGTAGGGAGAGGTGGGAGGTGATAATGAGTGCACACGGGGCAAAAAAATAAAAATAAAAATGATAAAACATTAATAGAACAGTGGAGGCTATAGGGAAGACCAGCTACAATATGCAGTGCACCGCACATCAGAATTAGTTATTGTGATAGGCCTAGCTACAAGTAAAAGAAAGAGAGGTGTGCCAAAAAAAAAAGTTGATCAGGTTGCATGATATGTGTTAAACAAGTGTCCCTGTTGTGAACCAGCGAAAAAAGGCTTTCATTTTGCCTTAAATGATTAACTCTTAAAGTGCGTTTGACCGGTTTGAATAATTCTGACTTGACTTGATGTTGTGAATATAGATTGTGGTTTTGCGCAGATCGAGTAGAAATTTGTGAAGAAAAGTTGAAAAATGTGTTGAAAATGGAAAATACTACGAGGTGTTTGGGCCAACATTGTCCAGTAAATCGTCTTATTACACAAATGTACAGACCAAAATAGAATATCGACTGAACAGATATTGACTGAACCGATATCCGATTCTAAAAACTATTATTCCCTGTCTTGGTTCTATTGCATCTGTTATCTCTTTAGTTACAATGTTCCACTGTATGATATTAAGCCTATATATTTTGTATTCAATAAAAAAAAAAAAAAAACAATGTGTCCCTCTTTTCTACTATTTGAGATGATCACCATTGCAGTTTTGGTGGAAGCCAAAGATGTGCCCAAACAAACCAAAGCAAGCATGCAACACCAATGGGCATGTTGTGATGTCCAGTCAAGGGGAACCGTTCGGCTTAATGTTCTGCCTTTCAGCGAGAGCCATCCCAGACTGATGATGCATAAAACTCAAAACAAGATTCTGCACAAATCAATATGGCTTCTACCAGGTTAGATTAACCTTAACATTGCCCTTTGTTATTAAGCTGCCGCTGTATAAGATCACTGAAACTGAATTTGGGTGGTAGTAACTTAAAGGACCCATATTATGCTGTTTTCTGATCTATGTTTCCTCATCAAAAACATACCTGCAGTTGTTTCATTCACACACGTTTAACGCACAAATCCTGCATATTTAGGCTGTGCTCTTCGCTCAAACTTAAAACACTCAGTTCTACCTTGTGATGTCATGTGGTAATACAGGAAGTACTTCACGGTATTTTTAAACTCTATACACTTTCGCTAGAATCATTTATATAATTTGATCATTTGAGCCCTGGAATTGCCCATCTTTGAAGTAAAATGTAGCTGTTAAATTGAAAACTACCACTTCATGACATCACAAGGTGGAACAGAGCATTTTGAGTTTTGGAGATGTAGACTAATAGCTTAATAAAGGGTTACTCAGACATGTGCGAATGAAACAGAACACTCCAGGTATATTTTTGATGAGGTAATATTCCAGCATGACTAAAAGCTCACAAGAATCCTTTTTTTTTTTTTTTTGCTAATATAGCACCTTTAAAGTGTATTTTGTTTTACCATCATGGGATTATGTAATGCATGAACTGTGTAAGCAATTGCAATAGAGCTTCAGAGAGGTTTCTTCCAAACAATCAGACATTGGTATCTAAACGGTGGTGTGTGGGTTGACAAGGTTTAATTCAGTGTTGATCACATTTCCATATTTCTGTAATGGAGTTACAATCTACATAATTGCACACTATATGCATAATAAAACCCTCTAGAGAACCAATGGTGCATGTGCAAACAGTGAGGCACTGACCAGCTGAGCCCTACTACAGGTCATCATGATTACAGGTCACTGAAGATTCACTAGAAACTTAAAAACCCTGTAGGACTTCATCAAAACACTCTCAGTTTCTCAAGCTGTGGCAATGGCACCCCCTCAGGCATTTAAGTCCAGCTTTTGAGTAGCATTCATCATTTTAGCCATTCAGTCTTAAACCTGCTTTAGTCCCCAATTGCTGTATCATAAATAATGGTATATTTGGAAGATGGGACCTTATCTTTGTGCCTCTGGTTCACGATATTTAGAATGCCCAAACATTTCCTGAGCTAGTGCTTTGTGTTAAATGTTTGCATTGTTTAAGGGTATCCTTTTGGACTAGCACATATAGATGTGCTAAATCCCCCTGTTGAGCACCCATAGGTCTCCAGTGGCACCAGAAAGGCTTTGAGTCACTTATAGGTGCAGATCTAAAGAGCACCTCTGTGTTAATGAATGTCATGAGATTTGCACAACCTGCACGTTCTCTGTTGGATTTGGAGCTTTGAGCTAAATGTCATCAAGTCCCTAAAGCGTAGATAGGCTAGGATTCAAAGTGATTAGTGTCTCAACACCAACGGAACTTAAATATAACATCAATACATGTGGTCTTTGTGATAAAAGACTGTTTAATTCTAATAGAGGGAGTTGCATCACTGAAGGGTGGTCATTAGGTGTTTATATGGTCATGAAATACAACTGATGGCACAGGACTGTCTATCTGTTGTCTTTAATTGTCATTTATGTTGATAAAGGTAAATGGTTGCTAATGGGAGGGCCAAATAACACTGAAACTGTAATTGTCAATATTTTTTGCAAGTGCCACCTCCAGAAAATACATTTGACATTTAAAGCTCCTCTGAAACATTAAACTGAAATATTAAATTGACTAAACCATATATAAAAAGTGGGCACATTGAATGTAATCCTAGTAGGGTGTTAGCATATTAATGGCATACTAAATCTAAATGCATGATTTTGTTGTCTCAAACGTTTCTTTTTCATAGAAATCACCTATACACTGGATCAGTTTTAACAGCCTTTGAAGGCTGCATGCCTGCCTCCCAGCAGATGACAGCCATAGATCTTTTTGTGGCTGAGCTGCTGAATGAGTATGGAAATATCCCTCTAAAGAATTACTTCAAACTGCAATGTCCTTAAAATGTAGGTTATGTTTATACCTTGTTTTTCAGAACCAACATACGTGCTTTTCTCCATCCACAAATATATTTCTATCTCAGCTGCAATATTGTTAAAATGTAACTTTTTTCTCCAAATGTTCCCTTTCATTGCTTTAAGAACTGCAAATTCTACATATTTCAAAATGTTAAGTTGTTTTAACATTGTTGTCTACAACAAAACTTTAAAAACAATCAGGAAAGAAAAAACCCTTGCACCATACGGTGACAATACACGGCAATAGCTTGGATGTTGCATACTTCAGCATTACATTTTTATATAGACCGACAGACAACACTGTAAATTAATTCACCTTGATAAAGGGACAAACAGTTTCTATTTCTTCAGCATCAATAACTTCTAAACTCCTCAAAGTCTGCTCTTACGGAGTAGAACTGCTCTTTTTTCGGGAATATGAAGTAGGTTTGTGTTCTGCTCATTTCCAGGTAAGTCACTGAAATGATCCCTCGTATTTAAACCCTTGGCATCCCGTGAAGCAGGATCAGCATGAATGAAAAGCAGAGGCAATAGTCAAGTTAAACTCCATGACTGACTACAATAAATAAATAAATTTACTCGAAACTACTTACAGCGCTGGCGTTTAAACCTGCTTTTACGCATAATTTATATCAACCATTAGAAGTTTTTTAAGTTAGTAACAAAAACATTGCAACAGCACCAAACAAGATTTATGTAGCGTATAACGTGATACGGAGGGACATGAGCGCTGAGTTCAAGTCTTCTTCAAACATCTACATCAACTATTTCAACAGCCTATGCATATAGACTACAAGAAAATTAAGTCTCACTGTTCCAAAATTGCTTCATCCTTGAGAAGAACAAACAAATTACCTTGTCACCAAACTGAGCGTCCAAAACGGTAGACTCCAGGGACAAGCCAAGTGGACTGAACTCCCGCACTCGTGTCGCTTGAAGTTGGCTGCGGTGAAAGTGGTGCGATGTGTGCAAAGCGGTGCGCTCCTGCAGACTGCACTACTGTACCATCTGTTGTGCCTGCGCGCCGAGCTGTGAGCCGGGAGCGGAGAAAGAGGAGAGGAGGAGGGCGAGGAGGAGCGCGGCGAGGTGAGGAGCAGGGTCCGAGACTGCCTGGCCCCCGCTCTCGAAACAACATGTTACATTTGGATTACCCTGTTCTATTTACGAGTAAACTGTCAGTGCAGTCGTTTTAGGTCCGTACAAGCTGTAGACACGTGTACATGTTACGCTCATTTTTAGCTCACCATTCCCCATAAATTGCTAAAATGTTGACACTCTATTTAACCGAAGACACGTGTTAAAATAATGCGGGTTATTTGTTAAAAAGACAGTAAAATATTGTTGATTGGAGCATTATTATGTTGTTGAATGAATTTTTTGCCAGTGAAAAGATTAAAGCATTTTAACAGCATTTGCATATGAGTTCCCAAAAAGACAGAATTCTTGCTTTATCTGATTAAGTGCAGGCAAAAGCATTGCTGTATCACAAATTGGCTAAACATTTTTTTTTTTATTTTTTTTTCTAAATGTAAATAAGTTGGGCAGAATTTATTATGTGTCCAAGCACCAAATGTTTGGCCAGTCAGTCTTGGTTCAATATGTATGTGCATAATGTCAAATTAATAATAGAAAAAAATATAATATAATCATGTCACGTTGCTTGACTTGAATATATAACATGCTGCATTCAAACTTGTCCTGGTTTGCTCCTGATTTGAAGCCATATTTTTGCTCTGATGTAGACTGGTGGAGGTTTGGTCCTGTTCTGGTTTAGTCTTTTGTTAGATAAGTCCCAGTTTGATGTGGAATGTGCACCCATGTATTAGTCTTGTGTTTAAAGGTTAACGTTAAAAAGTGTATAAAAAGTGTAGGTGTATATGCATCAGAATGTGTTGGGTTTGGTGAGTCAGGGCACGTCTTTAGGGTAACTTTTCCCCTGACCTTGTGTGTTCTGGAACAGGTCAGAGCATCACCGCCTGGTCACATGACCCCCAAAGAAACGTAAGCAGAAAAGCAACCGGGCACTAAGTTTAGAAGTGAGGTGAATTAATTGGATCTGTAAAGGATGGATTATCAGAGCAGACATTTCCATGAGGATATTGTGTCACCATTTGGATAAACTATCTTTGAAGCACAAAGGACTCAGTGCTTCATGGACTGGTCATTTGTGTGCTCCATTCCCACACAGGGCTCAAGGTGATATCCATCATGTGACTCCAAACTTATATTAAACTGAACTGCTATTATTGCTGCTATTATAACTGTGAGTGCTTTTGGGTATTTTGATCATATTTTAATTTTATTCTTACCTTTTCCATATTTCACAGTGACTTCTGGCATGTGGAAGAAAAAGATGCTGAGAGTCTCCAACCCCCCAGGGTCCTCCTGTCCACATGCATTACAAGTGATCCACCAGAGAAAGCCTGACAGAAAGCCGTAATCCAGGATGCTCATATGCTGACATGTCAACTGTGTGGACATGTTTATGTGGCACTGTGACAGACACTGCTCTACAACTGCTCACACACAAGAGGTAACAGAAGGTTAAAGATATTCAGAAAGGGAAAAAAAATATTGATCATGTTTATGTTTGTAGAAGTGTTAAATATGAAGGATGAATTTGATTAATAACTTTTTATATATGCTGTGTCACATGTTTTGACAGAATCACTTGGTAATTTACCATTGTCCTAAGCCTAAAGGGTAGCAAGGGTAATTATTAAAAAGTTTTGTTTTGGCAATTCTAAAAAGAAAAGCATAAGTCATTTCATCCATCTCTTTTACTGAGAGATCCAGGAGTGGTTCAAAGTAGAGACGTTTCTACAGTGGTCAACTGAACATTGACAAGATGTTTCAGCTCCCATCCAGTAGCCATTTTCAATTTGATGGAACTTCAAGCCAGCATTCTTTTATGATTTTTATTTCTGTTCTGAAACATTTTGAGAAGACGCCCTTCTCTGGTCCTCATGACAAATCTTCTATGTATGTATTTTCTATTTCAGTATAACAAATTCCACTTACACACCAGGCAGCTTTTAACCCACGTGAATCTCACAGAGGACTGAGCTCAATAAGTTATAAGAATTTCAGCCAGACTGGAACAGAATCATTTGACCTCCGAGTTTTCAAACACCATCTGTGAGCACCCAAAGGAGCCAGAGCCATATTGACTATTTACAGTGGGCGCCAAGTCTGTACCAGCTGCAGTGAATTTTAGAGAGAAGGGCAGAAAGAGTTTACTTACTGTTTTGTACTTACTGAGTTCAGCATGTGTTAAAGTAAGGATCTTATGGGACATTATTATTATTTTACTGACCCATAGGTTGGGGGCTATTCCCGCTTGGACCAGTGTGCCATTGTGTCCTTAGGGAAGACTCTTCACCCACCTTGTATGTGGTGTGTGTGATTGGTGATGGTCAGAGGGGAGACTGGAAGCCCTGCTTCTGTCAGTCTACCCTAGGGCAACTGTAGGTAGTAGCTTACTACCACCAGGTGTGTGAACAATGTGTTAAACTATGTTTGAGTGCCCTAAAAAGAGCAATATAAAACATGCATTTGGTTTGTAGTGTCTGAAATTCTGTCTGTCTGTACCCAGCTAGAAGACAGCCGAATGTGTAAGTACCAAAGCACAAGATTTTGTGTGATTTATGACAAATAGTGGCTGTAGTAGTGGCTACAAATCACTGTTGTAACAATTCACTGTTGTAAGAATTAGGTAGGCCTAATCCTTCTGAAAAATCTTTTCCTTTTAATATTCACAGTGCTCTTTGTAATCCCTCACTGCTGTGAATGTGTTTTCTGATGATCATAGGCAAGGCTGCTCACAATATTTTTTGCATAAGTTTTCCTTTTTTAAAAAAATCATTGACTTTCCATGCCAAGTTTTGAGGCTCGCAGACAGACTCTGCCGATTCACATCACAACAGCACCCATGGCCTTGTGGCAACACAGAGCTGGAGTAGGAGTTGCCATGGTAACGGGTGATCAGAGGGCTTATTTCTGTTTGTGAACATATTGAGGAGGTGAAGGGGGAACGATGATTTCATAATGAGTTAGTGACTCAGTAGTGCCTTCAGTGTAGCTGTTAAATGTCTCTAGAGAAATAATACCTATACTCCCCAGTCTTGTTACAAAAGGATCACAATGGCTCTCCTCTCTGCGTAAACACGCTTGAATGGATGTTTCCTGACAGATTAACACAGTAGCCTATATCAGGTGTAATAAAAAGGTGGTCTGAGGGGAGATGAAAAGGTCAGAGATATGCACCTAATGCATATTATATATATTTGGAAAGTACAATGTGCCTAGTTCAATTTGTTTACTTAAATACTTTTCTTCCCCTTATTCTGCATTTGTTACTCGAATGAAGTGGGGGCATGAGTCAGCATGAGAATTTAAGTCTGAAAAGATCATTTGGACAGAACACTACTAGGGTCTGTTTATGTGTTTTATAGCAGCTCCAATAATACCAGTATATTTTAATGCATTATTAATAGCTCTTTTCTAGGCACTCAGTCACTTAAAAATCATTCATGCATTATCTATCTAATTCTAACTTAACAAACCTAACCTCTGAGTCGTATCATTGAAGAAAAGTGGATAGGTTTTAGATTTTATTCTTACACTTGTACTGCGCATTATGAACTTGTCGAAGCCACTCATAGCGCTACTGTCGTCATTATTCATTCACTCATTTGTGGCACGCTCCTATTGTAGTCACAGCTGCCCTACTGCAGACTGACAGACGCAATCTGCATCATCGGCCAATGACAGCCAATCATTTACGCATACACCTTTTTCATACTAGGCAAAGTGGGTGAAGTCTAAGGACAGAACAACAGAACTTGGTCCGAGTAGGAATCGATTCTCTGACCTTTGTTTAGGGGACCACTGCTCTAACCACTGAGCCACTATCACTCATGGTTATAATATAAAGTGGGTGATTTTGCATTGACAGTATAATCCACTCACGGACAGCTTCTGGTGTCCATTTTTTCAATTTTTAAACCACCATAGGCTATAAAATGTAAAATTAGAACAAAAGAAAGACATTGTTATCACTCTAGCAAGAATCATTATAAAGGGGAGAGAAACATTTTAGAAACACTGCACAACTATTTTGGAATTCAAGCTGAGAATAGAGAAACTTTGACAATATTGCTGTGTCAGTTTTAGCCTGAACTTGTTCGCAGCAGGTAAATGTGTTTGTATTGAGTAGTTTTAGAGTAAAAAGCAGAAGGATCATTCAGAGCAGGCGGACGTCCAAGCCCTAGTGTTGGTGGACTCTGGAGCTTTCCCAGTCTAGTGATTATTTATGGCAGGTTGTGTTGTGTGTGCGTTTGCCTGCCAAGATTTTCTCTGCTATTTTTGACGGCACTGAAATAACACGGTAAGCTTGTTTTGTCTAATGCTCGGGGCTTACTTAAAAAAGATAACATGAATGAATATACATGGTCACTGCAGCATTAGGGCTCTTAACTGAAACAGAAAAGATATTATATTATTTCTTATCCTTGTTAAGAGATGTAAACAGCATGGATAATTCTTTTGTGTTGTGGTCCTGCGTGGATGACACAGCGTACAGTTCAACTACATAGGTTTTCTTGTTGTATACATCCAAAAGCATTCAAATTGACAGGGAAGACAGTAATAAAAAATACAACTAGCAGTGTTTCACCTAGTAACCCATTTCCACTGTAATTTTTTCTTAATTGAACCTATTGAATTTTCATACTTTCTTTTGATGTAAGCAAACAAATACAAATACATTAAAAATTACATGGAGGACTGAGAAAGAGTGTAGACTTCTGTAGAAAGGCAGAAGCTTTACACACTGATAATCTGAGGTGAGAGATGTTATAGGTTTTCTTGTAAATGTTATGAGAACATTCAGGGAGAAAAGTCTTCTGCATTTTAGAGATCTGCACTACAAATAAACATTGAGAAGAGTTTCAATGTTTAATTAACAGCCAAATAAATCAAATTGTTTGCAATATAAACAAAGTTATTATGTTTAACTGTATTATAATAAACAAAATTGAATGCAACATAAAATCTGATCAAATCTACATTCTCAGTAATAGCCAGTGTGCCCCTGTGCGACTCCAGTAAATCTATCAGCTCTAACACCTTGCCCCATGCAAACGGCTCTCTTTAACTGAAGCCTCCACCAAAGGCCATGACCTGGCCATAGCTTGAATGGCTCAGCTCTTATCCTCTTAAGGATTTTCAGTGACCAGGTTATTTCATGAGAACCACTGAAAAGCCCTTGAGGTGCATCTGAGACAACAGGCATGTGCGAGGGGGACAGGTCATGCAAGAGCTAATTGTACTTAAATAATCTATGTTACACCAGCATTATTCCATCTACATCACCATTATCCTGAATCAATAGAAGGCCTATTATTTTTAGGTTACTGAGTCAGTTTTATTGATTTGTTGGAATGTTTTTTGTTCCTGTTGAAGACATTTTGGCACAGAGCAAAAGAAGACTTCAATTCATTATTCTACCATTCTTATATATTCATTTGTAGTTGAATCTATATTTGTAATTATAAAAGTAGGCTAGTGCTTTTACTGGAGCACCCCAAGACTGATTTTGTTTTGTGTAATATTTTGTTTTCATGTTGATATTATGAGGTTAATGAGCCAAAACAGAAATCTTCTTTATGAGTTCATACTAGTTCATACTCGAGGTCATGCATTTTATATTTGATGATCTGAACTACTTTTGAATCACCTCACTGACAGAGATATCGCACAGACAGATGGTTTCCATGACAACATTATTTGATAAGCTTTGTGGAAGTGATCAAAAGAGGAAATAAAAATCCGCCTACTTAATAAGTCATAGAGCAGCATGAGCGCTGTGTGAGGTGTGGACGTCAGGTTATTTCTGACAGGCCTTTGTTCAAACGCAGAGTGATGATTTTGTGATTATGTCATCGGAAATCATAACATCACTCCCCCGTGTATCGGATGTGGAGGCATTAATGTATCAGCGTCAGGAGCAGGCAGGTGAGTGGCACTACACCATTCAGCCCTGTGTGGTTTATCTCATGGCCTGGTTTATTTCATTCATACTTTCTATAATCTTGTATAAGGACAGCTAAATAAATAATAATCTTCACTGAAATTGAAAATTTAATTGAAGCCCAAATATAGTCTGGTTTTCCCTATGAAACTGTTCAGACTTTATCTAGTTTATTTTCAGGACATTAAAATTGAAAACCTTTTTAAAAATATCTTTAGTAGTTACCTTTAGTAGTTTTCCCCCAGAAAATGGCCCTTTCAATCGAAATGAATGGCAGCATTTTGAATGAAGTGGCAAAGGCAGCATAATAATTATTTTATTTTAGGCACAAGCTTGTTTTTATGTAGTCCCCATCCATCAAAGTATAATTTATCCTGATTTATTTTTTGCCATATTGCTACAGGCGTGCTCACAGTGCTCTGTGACTTATTTAAGGTTGTAGCTAAAACCACACTGAGTTTGGAGTGAAAGAAAAATACAATAATTGCATTATTTTGTATTATTAGTTTTAAAAGTACTTACTGTATTTCATTTAATAAGCATAATTCCATATTATTTTTAAACATATCTCAAATAATTAGCTACTAATAATAGCGTATACTGATAACTTATAACTACTGAGCAAGCATAAGTGTGCTAGTACTGAAGAAGAAGTCCGTGTGTGTGGGTGTGTCCCAGTCTGGACTGCTGAGTGCACATTCATTCAGAAACATATCACACTGCATATACATGGCATGTTAGTCACTTTATATTTTAAGGTTTATAATCCTGTATACCGTTAAAAGACACAAAGAATGGATCACCTTCTACATTCATCTACGTGGTCCTTCACTGTGTTTATTCAAATGTAATATTTGAACAATAACGTTACAAATACTACTAGATGGAGGGATTAGGTTACAAATAAAACATAATGGATTTAAAGGAAATCTTTTAGCATCTGATGAAAATATCTGAGTATTGCCAAGTGTAAGGCTGTAAACAGCAGAAATCTGACTGATCTGCAGTTTTGTATGTATATATTAATTTGTGTATGTGTACAATGCGAGGAAAATGTTCAAAAATGTAACTTTTATATATTAGACTTATGCAGTCATGCATGCTCTTTGTATTCAGTGCATCACATTCATTCTCCTGCTACAACAAAGCAAATAAGGAAAAATATTTGTTTGTTTGACCAAAGTTTACAGCTACTTATCCAATGACATACATATTCTACCACAGTCATTTGTGAAAAGTGAATCCCTTCCTTCTGTGCTGCATATTCAGAAAGACTCTATACATGCAGTCCTGCACATAGAGGAGGCGTAGCATGCACACTAAAGCTCATGTATGAGGAGCAGTGACAGTGGGTGGGTGTATGCAGGGGGATGGAGAAGACAAATGACAGAAATATCAGAATACATTGCCTTCCCCCCTCGCACGTTCACCCATTTATAATCATGAAATCTTATGGTTTTACGTCTTTACTTATTTGGTTTAAATTCAGTTCTTTTAGATCATTACTTGATCAGCCAACTTGTCCATGCATAATGAAAATAATGAATTAAAAATATTATATAGCATTCAGTATGTTGATGGGCAAAACTTACTACTACTGCAGTTAATCCTTACTTTCTTATTAGATCTGGGCTGAATACTGTGCATGCTATACAAGCTAGTTACATTGCAAACAGCACTTTTAATGAACATTATTTCAGCTTTAAAAACATATCTCCCTGTTTGGAAAGGTAATTTAGCTCCTTTTGATTTTTAAATGAACGAAAATTACTCTTGCGTGAACATGTAGCCCTAATAGTCGACACTACAGCATTGGGAACAGTGGTAATGAGGAGGCTGCTGTGGCTGGCATACAGGCTGATATAGAGATAAAGGTGGTTCACAGTATATACCTCAGAGGACTCTTAATTACCTGCCGCCCTCATCTGCCAAACAACAGCTATACACTGCCGAATTGCACCCTCAGCCTATTGTCATCTCCCTGTTTTAATGAATCTCTGCTGGAGGGAAAAGAATGGAAGTTTTATTCTAGCCAGCTCCGAGATTTATGAATATTTCCGGAGTTGAGCTAAGGTTTCTGCTGAGCCAAGCCACCAAATGCCACTGCCAATTGTGGGTCAATAGCTCGGATCATTGCCTTCATCCCATCATCATCTGCAGATTCAGAATCCTCTCTCTGCCAACCTGTCAGCACTGGCAGTGACCAATAGATTCTGGAAGTACACAGAGAAACAGTGCGAGCCTTGGTTTAATTTATTACACATTTGGGAACATATATTTTTAGGATGTACTGCTTGGTTCTAAAATGTGTACGATGGTCTTAAACATACCCAAAATGGTGACTGGTGTGTGAGTCAGATTTTGATAGCATCTCGAAAGCTTCAATGACAACCTAAATATTGTTAATAGACCCATAGATACAATAACTGCAGAGCCCCCTCTAAATGATGCCACAGAGCACATGGTTCAGGATAGACTGAAGGGGACATAAACAAGTCAAGCATCAGAAAAGCCAAGCTGGTCTAATGCTTTAAATAATAGTAGCGGTGTCTTTTTTATAACGCCAGAGTGACTCAAATTGACCTTGAAGCTGAACACTTAGGTACACTACACAAATACTGACTCACTGCGCAGGTGCTGACCTTGTTGTGCTACAAATAATTTATACTTAAACTAAGTCAATATGGCCCTAAGTGAAATCACTGTGCAAGCAACTTGTACTATAAAGATAATGCATCAAACCAGCTGAATCCAATTTTACAAACACTTTCCCTCGGGGTTGGGCCGATAGCTCCACTGCTGATCCCTACCACTATCTGTGACACGAGTAATACAGCACACATTTATGGTTTTCCTACAGATATCAGAGGAATTGAATTTTTAAAGGCAGGAGCATCTTTCATTTGGTCTCTATCTGCTGAACAAAGCCGATTGGAATGGATTTTCTATCTATGAGTGTATATCTTCCAAGAGTCAGGCGTGCACTGAAGTGACTCTTTATTGGCTGGGTAATTCTACACACACAAAGCTTTAATGTGAGCAGAAGAAGATGAAATCCTGGAAGAACAGATACGTGGACACACAAGTTAGTCAATAAAGCACATAGGGATTATGCTCACTGTAAAACTGTTCCTGTCAGTACAAGATGGTCTAAGGCTTTCTCAGGTTAAAAATGAAGAACATTAAAATGGGATGCATAAATTAAGTACTGATAAAACACTTGTCGTGATCATGAAACTAGTCGAAACATAGTAATGGACCTGATTTTTAATGTGAAGACATTTCACATTGTTTTAAGGTATACGGTATCCTTTATTAGTTCCTTGAGAAAGGGAAATTCATTCTCTGTATTTCACCCATCCTTCAACCAAATGCCGCTGGGGCAGCCAGTGAACAATTGTTGAACAGCGCTCGGGGACCCATCTCCAGATCTGGAGCTTGGCATGGTCATGACTGCCATAGCTGGAGGATTGATTGCTTGTTTGTGCATGTTTGTACATGGGTTAATGTGGAAACCAGAAGAAAACTAAGGTAAACTGTGGGGTTCAGAGGTTACATCTCAGAGAGAGGAGGTAGTGGC
This sequence comes from Taenioides sp. WSHXM2023, assembly GCA_029959045.1. Taxonomy (NCBI): domain Eukaryota; kingdom Metazoa; phylum Chordata; class Actinopteri; order Gobiiformes; family Gobiidae; genus Taenioides; species Taenioides sp. WSHXM2023. The sequence continues at coordinate 33,609,064 of CM057087.1, forward strand.
TCAGTGTTTATAATGTAGCGGTACAAACCCAGTTCTAACCACCTTGGTTGGAGTTTTGGGCAAGACAGCTGACTGCCTTGTGTGTCTGAATGTGATGTGGTAGACTGACGGGGGCATACTGGGCTATGTGAGTGAAGTGTCTTTTCTGATATTCCCAGTGATTTCCCATCCAAGTACTAACCACACCCAAACCTGCTTTGCCTTCGAGATCAGGCATTCATATAGGGGCCATATGGAGTGTGTGAATAATGCATGAAATTGTAAAGAATTTATTGAGAAAGTATTTGGAAAAGCACTAAATGGTTATAATAAAAGGAATAACAGCAACACATTTTTTCTTCCTGCTACAAGACCCTCATGCCCTGATTGTTAAGTATGACATCAATACAGGTTGACTGGGTCCAAATGTTGTGTTTTCCACAGACACAAAGAGCAGAAATAGAAACTTTGTCTGAAACTCCTGATGAATTAAAGACATAACAGGGGCAAAAACTGTTTTAACTGGGTGCACCTACTTTTTCCTGTAAAAGTTATTGTCTTAGCATATTTATAATTTTTTGGACATTATTTTTGGAGTACTTCTTATTATCTTTTTATTATTTAATTACAATGGCCTCTTATTATAATGGTAGAGTTGGAAATGGCTTTATATAAAGCCCTGGAGAAGATTAAAATCTGCCAAAATTCCATTATAGTGAATGAGGTTGGAATTCCATTGAACCAGAAGTATGACATCATTACTTAACAGTCCTGTCGGGTGTTCTTGTGGCTTTTAGGAGATGTGTTTCAATCACACTGAGAGGTAAGTTTTCCATAGCACTAGTGAAAAAAAAAAGTTATTCTAAACTCGATAATTAATTCTGTGCATATGTACATCAGTAATTAAGTTCAGGTATTCAGATTTCTTCCAATTCCAGGAGCTTTTGGACTAATCTTAAAGCCAAATCCAAGTATTTGACATTGTAAACAAAAGATACATGTGTGACCTTTACCTCCGACATGGGATGCTGATTTCTTTGTTGATTTGTATGACATAAATATAAAATACAATCCTTCATTTGCAGAAATAAAACCAAATCAACAGTAGAATGCAAAGTGGTACTCAAGATCCAAAGGTCTAAGTTTGGCGGGAATCAGTTGGAACATGCAAGTACATATGACTCAGAAATAAGCACTGTTTTTTGTTCTCCTACCTGCCTCATCCATATTAATGTCTGCTTAAATAATTGACTGTTTCTATCTCACAAATCCTCCTCTTGTTCAGCAGAGGCAAAACAAACACTTAAACCCTTATCTCCAGCCTACGAGTCTGGCACTGTCTTATAAAAAACAATTTGCACAAGAACCCAGAGAGCCATTTTGTTCTCTCTGATCTCATTATCAAGAGTGGAGGTGTATGGTTTTTTTTACTGGGGTTTAAAAATACATTTGTGTTCGTTTCTACTGTATTGATGTTGTGCGTAAATGAAATATTATTAAAACAAATTCTGTGGAGCAGAGCAAACTTTTTTCCCATGATGCATCTTATTTTCATTTGAAGGTCAGGATGTTTTTTGCATTGGAAAGCTGTGAGAACTGCAGCAGAGATTATTTTATTTTTGTATGTATTTATTTATTTAGAGTTTGAACGCAACACATATTTAACTCAGTAACAAAACCAAAGGTTCACTGTTGCCACTGACAGGAGGCGAGAAAGGCAGTTACATATTAATATTATAACATATGCTATACCCTATTTGATCACATTTCTTGTAAATAGCTCTATTTCACATTTCACTGCCTGCATCTTTAGCGGCCTCCTATATGTGCCCTCTTTCACATTCACTGGGCTGTTCAAGCCTTCTGGTGGAATTTATTAAAGGGCCCATAATACGGCATTTTCTGATCTATGTTATAATGTTGTTTCCTCATCACAGTCATATCTGGAGTTGTGTTTTGTTTCATTCACACAAATCCTGCATGTGTAGGCTGAGTTCTTCTCTTAAACAGAAAACGCTGTTTCACATTGTCATACCATGTGGTAATACAGGAAGTGCTCCACTGTGTTTTTAAACTCTATACACTTTCAGTAAACTCATTTGGATAATTTCAGCCCTGGAATTTCCAGTCTCTACTGAACTTAAGCTGTTAACTTGAAAACTACCACTACATGACATAAGACACATAAGGTGAAAAAGAGGATTTTGAGCTTTGTAGACTAATAATAAAGGGTTACTCAAACATGTGAATGAAACAAAACACAATTCCAACAACATTATAGCGTGGCTTAAAGCTCTCAAGAGTTAATTTTGTGTAATATAGGACCTTTAAACCAATCAAGAGGCTGTTTTCTTTACTGATTACATTGTACTTTGTCATGAACTCTCCAAAAGGTAAATGCACAAATTTTGAACCTGATTAATTCTATGATTAAGTAGACCAAAGAAACCATTATTAGAACAAAAGGCCGCATTGTAACTCAGTTCATTTTAACTGCCCTCATCTGTATTAAATAGTTGGCCTAATGCCGTGATGTCTCCCCTTGTCTGTGTCACTTTCCAATTTAAAACAGGCACAATGGACTAATCCTCCAGGTATTACTTGGCTCTATAGTTCTGGTGAAAAGAACAAAAACTGAAGACTAAAAAATAACTTCTGCCCCCAGGATCAGATAATCACCTACAGTTTGCAGCTGGATATTAGTGAACCACAGGCAGTGCATTGATTCAAGACAGACACAAGACCTTTTTCAGGCTGGTTAATGACATGTCTGGCTCATTAAGAACTACAGCTCATTGATCTATTGGAATGTGTTTGGACTATTTCCTGTTCCTTCACACAAAAAGTAAAAAGAGGATAGTGAGTGTTCTCAAACATTATTCCATTAATGTCCTATAATGACACAAATGGCATCCTTTCCTTGTCTAGACCCTCTCCCACCTCCTTGGGGGCTGTAAGGTTTGTCAGTGGATGACATTTTGTCCTGGTGGTCCTCTTCCTCTGTCCAGTACGTCCCTGTAGGGAGTGTGTGACTGACATGATTCACCTTGGGCTCTCACTGATCTATACTACTCTGCGGCACTCGGCTCTACACAAAGATTAGAGCATCATTCACATGCGGCACACATAGAATGATTGGAGCAGCTGTCAGGGTAAATGGGATCAAGACATTAATAAATATATTTGGCACTGTGGTGGGAAGAGGCGAGATCTCATGAGGGTTTGTATACAGAAATACTTTTCTGAAACACGGTAAAGGTGGTCTACTATACTAGATATTGTATAGTTTAGTATAGTTTGCTTGTTTGCAACAGTAAAAGTATCTATGTACACAGCTTTGTGTCCCCAAATGAGGCAGAAAACCGCTGTATAAAAGTGACATACTGGACATTAATTAAAGAAGATTTTTCAAATCCTGGTGTGTTTGGTACTTTATAATAACTACCATTTAGCCTTAATAAAGCATAAATAAAGGCATAATATAATGAAATACAAATACTTTGTTTTAAATATTTGAGGCTTAGAAAAATGCCCTAACTCCTTAATTAAACGGCCTGTATCTGATTAAATCTGTCTTAACCCCAGAACAGATATACTGTATAATAATAATAATAATAATACATTTTATTTCAAGGCGCCTTTCTTGACACTCAAGGTCACCGTACAAAGACACACAATAAAACAGGCAATAAATACTAAATAAAACAGAGAAAATGGACAATGCAAATACAAGTAAAGTATAACAATCAGCAAGTGGGGTAAGCTATTTTAAAAAGATGAGTTTTGAGTCTGGATTTAAAAATGGGTAATGATTCAATGTTCCGGAGGTCTGGGGGGAGTGAGTTCCATAGATGGGGAGCAGAGCGGCTGAAGGCCCTGCTCCCCATGGTGCTGAGCCGAGCAGAAGGGACTGTGAGGTGGATGGAGCGGGAGGACCTGAGTGAGCGGGTGTGTGTGGTGACATGAAGGAGTTCTGTGAGATAAGGAGGAGCCAGGTTATGGATAGACTTGAATGTGAGGAGTAAGATTTTGAATTGAATGCGATATTGAACAGGGAGCCAGTGAAGTTGCTGCAAGACCGGGGTGATATGGTGAATAGAGGGGGTTTTGGTGATAATCCGAGCTGCAGAATTTTGGAGAAGTTGTAGTTTGTGAATACTTTTTTGGGGGAGACCATACAACAGAGAATTACAGTAATCGAGACGTGAAGTGACCAGGCTATTGACAAGGATGGCGGCTGTGTGAGGGGTGAGTGAGGGACGGAGACGGTTGATGTTTCTGAGGTGAAAGTAGGCAGTGCGTGTGATATTGTTGATGTGTGACTGGAATGAAAGAGTGCTGTCCAGGGTGACACCCAAGCTCTTTACCTGAGGGGAGGGAGAGATGGAGGAATTGTCAATAGTGATTGAAAGGCTGTCTATTTTGTGTAATGTAGATTTTGTGCCAATTAGTAGGATTTCAGTTTTATTGCTGTTTAGTTTTAGAAAATTGGAGGAGAACCAGGATTTTATTTCCTGAAGGCAGTGGGTGAGGGAGGAGGGTGGGAGGATGTTGGATGGTTTGGAGGAGATATAGAGCTGGGTGTCATCTGCATAACAGTGGAAATGTATATTGTGTTTTCTGAAAATGTGACCAAGGGGAAGGAGATAGATGATGAATAGCAGGGGGCCAAGGACTGAGCCTTGGGGAACACCTGAGGAAAGAGGGTAGTGCTGGGAGGAGTATGTGCCAAGTTGGATGTACTGAGAGCGGGTGGAAAGATATGAGATGAACCAGTGGAGAGGTGTGTGTGAGATACCAATAGAAATAAGTCTGTCAATGAGGGTGGTGTGAGTGATTGTGTCAAAAGCTGCACTTAAATCCAGTAAAATGAGTATTGTTATGAGTCCATTGTCTGCAGCAAGTAGAAGATCTTAGTAGATAAGCAGCTCTTGAGGTCTGAATAAGTCTTTTTCATGCTATCTGTATGTAATTAGCTTTAGCATGCTAGTTGTTGTTAGCTTTACTGCTTCAACAAAATTCTGCACTGATAAATTCAATGCAGTGAATAATTAGGATGCTCAAACTGCATAAGGTAAGTGAGGAATAACTTTGCAAACCATTTAAAATTAACTTGTTTTTTTAATGTTTTTTAAAATTGTCAATCACTGTGAATCATTCTTACTATCTACAATCTAACTATTTGTTTATTATGAATTCAGTTTTGGTTCATGCTTGACTAAGGTTATAAAGAGGTACCTTGTGTTTTCTTTTCTATACAATCACAAAAATGAGTAATGTAACCCTGTACAATCGTGAACTTTAACTCAACCCAGTCCTTCCATAGCCTTCAGGTGAAATGTCAGCGACCCAATATACACACATACAAATCGTATTCACGGGGGGTGCTGTCTGCAGGTACATCGTATGCATTCAATATCGAACAGCCCTTAGCTCCTTGTTGACGTTATTTTTTGAACAAACCTGGAAGTACAAACGCCGAGGGCCCTATGCTCCCCGCTCGGCCCCCAGGAGAGCAGTGCTGAGCATCAATCACACTGGGTCCCCAAAGTCTTCCTCACCTGCATATTGTGAATCTAATGAGGAAAGCAACAACACTTAAAGGCCCTTTTTTCCATGCATTTGAGCAAAATTTGTCTTGCCCCAGTACAGATACACTGTGTAATTTATCGTTATTATATCTTTCCTCCACATATAATTTAGATTTTCTAATTTTTATGCTCCATCGAATTACTTGAAGTTCAAATAAAAAAAAAATCAGATGTTATCACTAGTAGTTGTACTAGTAGTAGTAGTAGTAGTAGTAGTAGTAGTAGTAGTAGTAGTGAAGAGACAGACTGAGATGGTAAGGGGAAGATGTGAATTAAGCTCCCGCACAGTGCAGCCATCACAAGCACCCAGTGGGTGGTGAGATGCACTTGACGTCTGCTTGTGGGCAGATTGTCTGTAAGATTTTCTTTCTGTTTGTAAAATATGAGAGATTCTCCATTGACTGGGAAGATGCTCTGACTACTTTACAGCCAAAGGTCAAAAGTGAACAATTGGTATTCAGTGAGGTTTTTTCACCCTTTCTTCTGCCATGAATTAAGACTTGGGCGGTTGCCACAGATATTGGAAGTTGTAACAAAGCAGCAGAGAATGGTAATATTAATAAAATGACACAAGACCTTTTGAATGAGGCTCTCCACACACAAGCGCATGCCACCATTATTCCCAAAATAAACAACAGTGCTTTTGAAAATGGTGGTTTGTTTGTTGTCCTGGAAGCTGTCCATGTGGTTTCATCAACAGATCTCACTGTACTAAAAATATTTTTGGCTGCATTTTTGGCTCTGTTGTTAATCCAAGATTCAACCAAAATGATTTATCCAACTCTGAAAGGTAAAAAGTGTGCATTAATGTGGAGGTACTATGAAGAATGGGGCAACAGTAGAGTGTTTGTCCACTGATCCGAAGGTTGGCAGTTTGAATCCCACTCTTGACATAACCATCATTAGTTGAGCGATCAGATCCATTGACGCATAGATTTGCGGTGCGATTCCAGCTCCCACAGATGAATGCTGTTGTTGTTTCCTTGTGGGAAGACACTTAACCCCCTTGCCCCGAGTGTACACTGGTGTTGGCATGTGTGTGTGAATGGGTGAGTGGTTCCTCATCGCTATATAAAAATATGACCATATGACCATGAATGAAAATCGCATCAAAACAATACTGGTTAATTAGGAAACAGAGATCTGCATAACTAGTGTAATGAGCATATATTAAATTATGAAATGACCCATGTTTTGATGACCACAGTTTGGTTGCCTGGGTCAGTTCACTTAGGATGTTGGAAAATCTTTTGGACATTATCATTCCACTCCAAAGCAAAACCAATGGAAACAAGTCCATTGGGAGGGTAGGGAAGTAGGAGGATCTGGCATCAAAGTCTTAAGTAAAAGTAATTGCACCATGTTTTATTTTTGGTCAGTTGTTCCAGTGTATGTGTAAACAAAACAAAATTTGGACTTCAGGATACTTAAGAGGAACCTCACTGAAGTATGCACATACAAGAGCTCTATGGCTCTCCTCAAGCATCAATTTACAGTAATGATTTTCTCCAGTGATGAGTGGCTCTCTGATTGAGCCATGTAATAAAGAGGACCCTCAAACACATCCACACAGAGCACTTCTTAAACCCATATAGACCCATCAGAGGGTGGCAATCATAATCTGAATCTACACTGTGAGTATTTTAATGAGGTGTATTTTCCCGAAAACAAGCAGACCCCAGCAGATCACAAGAGCAGAGAGGTGCGGTGTGGGTGCACCCGTGGGTGGGCCGTGGACATGATGGCAGGCAGACCTGATGAGCGGAGGTGGTAATTGTGTTGCTAATGGTTGTTCCAAGGGGGAAGGGTGGAGAGGGCTCTTCAGCGCACTCCTGTCAGTGCACTGGTTCAGTACTGTGGTTGCTCCACAGTTATGTAAAACAGCATTCACTTTAAAATCCTCAGCGTAGTTATCAAATGTTGGTTCATCTGCTTGTCTGTTATTGACCAATGACTGTTTCACTTTTTGATTTTTTAACTTTCTGTTGGTTACAATTTTGCTAAGCCCTGTGAAGTGACAGCTGTTGTGATTTTGAACAATGCCAAAGTTCACTGAATTATTCTAACATGCATGAGTTGGTCTGGGCACATACAGCGTTAAAAAAGCCTTTATGGTGCACTATTTATCGTGTACTATTTATCTTTTCTGGTGCAGGGTCTGGCACCTGCTTGTATCCATGGAGATGTTATTGCATTATCTGGAATGTTGCACAGTTTGGCATTAAACTACCGTGATGCCACCAGGCCAATTATGTTCAGTCAGATCTGTTAAGAGGCTAGACTGCTCCTGAATGTAAGGTTTTCAAGGTATTTTTAAAAAAAAAACATCTGAAATAGAAAAAATGCAAGCTATGTTTGGAACATACTTTGGAATATGGAGGCAAAACAATAACCACCATGCAGTCAAGAAAATGGTAAATCTTTTAAAAAGTGTTGGGAAAAGCCACAAAATGGTGCCATTTCATCTTGTATTATATCAGTTTGGGGTCAGTGTAAATAGAGTTAAAGGAATGCAAAATTGATTGGCTGAAATCATCCAAATGATTCTAGTAAAAGTATACAGGTAAGGTATTAAAAAGCACTTCCGGTATTACTACGTGACACAAGGTGTCACAGGGTGTTATCAATTTGAGGGAAGAGCTCAGCCTAAATATTCAGGATTTATGTCAGAAGACGTGTGAATGATGACGAACAACATAACAAATCAGAAAATAGCAAAATTTTTAAGTGATTGAGAGTAGAATTGATCATATGGTGTATGATGTTAGCTCATATTTTTGTGTAACAAAGCATTTTGAAAGGCACATGTGACTGAAGCAAAACACAGGTCTAGATGAGGTGGGAACATTATAAATGATATATGGTCCTAGAAAAGTCTGTTCTTTTAAGTAAAAACAACCTAAATTATTCAGTCTTTCATATTAAAATGCTGAATACTGCTCAATACTGAAAATGCACAGGCATTGTTCACACATTCTAGCAAATGTGAATGTGTGACATGATTCTTCTATTGTTAATATTCAATAGAGATCAGTCTATTTCTAAAAGACTGTGGATGATGGATTAGCAATACCAGATGGCATTGTTTTTACAGCACTGAAAATGACATTTCGTTTGTTGCTGTCTAATTTATGAGCTGTTATTTGGAGTGTGAAGCCGTGTAAACAAAAGTAACCTGCTTAAGGTCTGAAGTGAGCACTAAATCATGTTTGTGTGCAGAAAGGAGCAGGAAATCTGAGATACAGGCTGGTGATTTATATTCACAGCACATTAAAGTTAGAGTTTAACATCTCACTCAAACTACACTTTACAAACTAAGAACTGTAAAACAAACACCTAGGTGTGTTTATAAACTGCCGCTGAATGCCTATTTCCAACATCGGTGGCAATTCAAGACCATACATCACTTAAAGGTGTAACTTTTCTGGTGGAGGGTCCAAAGGCTGCTGCCTTTCTATGGATATGTCACTGCTCTGCATGGAATGTTCCACAGTATGACATTAAACAGCTCTTTTATAGCTCAAAAATACCTAAAAAAAAACAAAACAACTCTGTGAGTGGGGTTGCCTTTCCACTGATCTGGTCTGTAACTTGACCTGGTTTGGTCTCCTTGAAGATAGAAAGGTTTAATGCCATACTGTGAAACATTCTAGGCAAAGCAATAACATTTCCACAGAAAAAAACATTTGACGGACACTCCACCAGAACATTACACAATGCACCTTTAAGTATGGAGGCATGTGTCCATTGTCTTCTTAAAATGTTAGTCTTCCCACTGTGAATAACTATCTTTTTGAAACAGAAATCTCTTTACCTATGTCAACTTTATCAACTGTGGCTACTTTAAATAGTGCCCCCATCACCTTCTGTGACTTCTCTGAGGTCCATCAGTGCTCTGAGGACTCTGCTATATGCTCACTTAATGAAAGTTCTCCACTGGACATGAGTTAGCAATTAGCATGTCTCGTGTACTACTCTAGGCCCTGGAGAGGTGCCCAGAGAAACTCCCACTCATACATGAATGTTTCAAGCCTGAGAGTTTAATTATTCAACAGGATACACGCTTCAGCAGGGACTATCATTGAGGACTGATTCTCATGCCAGGTATCAGTCTGAAAGGTAGATCACTTAACAAATTTGGAAAATGATTCCAAACCTCATGGCATACGTAAGCTAGTGAAATTCTCTCATTCCTATCAATACACACAAAAAGACCAGCTGGGCTTACTGATCAAAAAATGTTCAAATGACTGTTGAACAAATGTGATGTTAAAAATGAGTAAAAGAGAATCAGGAAGTCCAAAAGTCTTCATCTTCTTCTTCTATTACTCTCGTATTTGTAATGACTCTGACAGTCAAGTGTTCAAATGCTGTAACCGGGATGGAGAAAGCAATTCCTCACCCCAATTTGAATAATACTGAGCAAGACTGTAAAACAATCCTCTACCTCCTCCTACTTGAAGAAAGAACACATAATAGTTTTTATTTTTAAGCTCAAAGCTCTCAGTGTGTGTCATATTCCCCCACATTAGCTTGGGCTGATTCACAGGATATAATCAGTTGGAATAACTATTTCGGTCCACTTCCTCTTACTGCAATTTCCACTTAGTGTTAATCTTCCCTCTGTGTGTAACAATCATTTTTATGGCAGCCTGCTGACGACGGACATTTTGAAAATTATTTATATAAGGAGTCACTGGTTAATATTGTTTGCCGCAAAAAGAAAATAATAATTTGAACAATGGAATACAGCATGACAAGACTGCTCCTCTTAAGATGAAAAAAATGAAAGGAGATTTTGTATGTTGAAATGTAGTTAGAGCCCATTTTCCCCTCTCCTTGACTAATACTGATGAATAGTAATGGGAACGCTGTGCTTGCACTTGAACAATATGGATTTCTCATCTCTCTTATGATGAATGGACGGTCGTTTGGGGGTTTTAATGCTCTCATTCTATGGCATTTTCCATTCTATTTATGCATTAACACATTATTGTACAGCTTATGTCACATCAGCGCTTTAGAAGTAATCCAGAGTTCACTTTAGTCTACTTCTTTAATATTATTCCGCTGTGTAAGAATGGAATAAAGTCTGATAGTCTGAAAAGTGAAATTTGTAAATGGATCTACGTTAAAACCATGTAAAAAAAAAAAAAAAAAAAAAAAAAAAGATCCTTACTATAATGAGCCCAACAAACAAACAAAAAGAGCCCCACCTTTTATCAATTTATCAATCTATTTCAGGTCCCTTCATTATGAAGCTTACTGACAGAAGGCCAGGGATTTGCAGGGCTCTCAACAAAGCAAAGGGTGGCTACTTTTAGGATTTGAATAAACAAAATATTCATTGGGTTAATTCTTTTACTTTGCTACACAATTCCATATGTCTTTCATATTTGAAAAGTAGAAAGTAGTAAACATAAAGGGAAAAGGAACAATGAATGACAATGGGTGTCCAAACTTTTGACTGGTAGTGTACTTGTTAAAACCATATTGGGTCACATTTGATTAATGGTTAGAAAAGTGCAGATTGGCAGTCTTGCTTCCTCCTCCTGGCAGCTGTAGCTATAGCTAAGAAGTTGCTTACCATCCCCAGGTGTGGAGTGAATGAATAATAACCACAGTGTAGCATTGTGAAAGGCTTGTCAAGCTCAAAAGTGTGTTTAATAAATATGCCAGACAGTATTATTGCTGTAACAAAGAAAAACACTTTTAGATTAACCCAAACCTATTCATTCAGAATTATACAGTAGTACACAGCACATCTCAGTCAGGTGGGTTTGGGGGTTCTGAATTGCTACCCGACCCAAGCAGCAATTTGGAGAATGAGCGCTCCTGCTGAAAATAACAAATCTGAACAAATTAGCAAATTTGCAGAAATCAAATCTGCCCGTGAAACATACCAGGAAATGAACAAACAATAATAAACAATTATTCAGCAGTTTTGTTTTTGTTTTGTTTTTTGTTTGGTTGTTGTTGTTGTTGTTGTTGTTGTTTTTGTCTTTTTTTTGTTTGTTTGTTTTGTTTTGTTTTTTTCAACAAAATGCAATGTAAAGGCTGATAATCTTTCTAAAACCAAATACTGTCCCATTGCTTGTGGCAGCACACACGTTACCATTGTGAAAACACCAGTTACCTTGGAAACAGGGACACTGCAATAAGAGCATATTGGAGACAAATCATGCTGTGGAACGAAGGATTTACATCAAGTACAAGTGCAGCCAGGAGCTGCCAGAGCTACTCTGGCTATAGGCAGAAAACAGTGCTGCATGCTGGGACACTACAGTTGCTTTGACTTTGTGCGTGCATATGTGTGGTCAGGTATCACACTTTTTTACCTGCATTAGTATTGCCATTATGTTTCCAGGCCTGTTTTTATTTAGAGTACCAAAGTCAAATGCAATAACAAAAGTATAAAGTTGTTTTGTTTTGTTTTATTCTGTATGAAAAGATTAATTTCAGTGGTAACAAAAATACTGTTTATATGTTTACATCATACAACTTGGCACGCAGTATAAACCAGGGTGTAGCCTAACAGCCAGTAAATGCCAGCATATGGCATTTCCACACTGTGATGCCAGTCCAAGCACAACTGATGCCTTTTTAATCACCAACAACTACAGGATTATCTGCAACACTATTATTCTCCAACTAAAAACAACTAAAACATATACAAAGTAGACCCTACTTCTAAATATGTTGTGATACCATATACCGAGTCAAAAGAACAACATATGCAGGCAAATCCCATCATTGCACATCATGCATATGTGCCGCTGGCCATCTTGATTGGCTAATTGGATGAGTTTGTTCACTTACAAAAACAGATGTTGCAATGTAGTCCCAGCTGTTGGCTTTATTTAGCAACAGAAGTCATTAAAGAGGATTTTCTGAAGCTCTTGTCTCCATAGAAAGCAGATCCATCTCTTCATGCTTCATTTCAGCAGCTGAGTGTAAAGGAAATTGCACAACAGCACTACACATTATTTTCACAATATTTTGTGTCACCAAAGCCCCAAATGTCAATGAAGAAGTCGCCTCAAAGAACTCAACCAGTCAACCTTACTTCACACCAACTTTGGCCACACCAACACTCACAGTGTATGAGCAGTGTAGGTAAAGGACACAACGCCAGATTTCACTAGAGCCACTTCTGCCCTGCTGTGGAACCTGGTATTCCCAGTGGTCTCCAATCCAAGTACTAACAGGCCCAGCCTTGCTTAGCTTCTGAAATCTGATGAAATCAGGCATTGACAAGTATAGCCAATTATCATCCTTGAAGCAGAAAATTTGGTTGTGATCCCACAGCTTTTATTTTCATATCTTTGCTAAAGACAGCTTAAAGGAGAAAGTAAACGTCAGAGGACTAAGAGTAATGGCCAAATCTCCTTGTCAAAGCCTGATCTCTTCAGATCGCAGAAGCTAAGCAAGGCCAGGCCAGGCCTTGTATTTATTTATTTATTTATTTGTTTATTTATCCATGAATCTCTTTTCCAAGAGTATCCAAGAAACAGTGCAATTCACAGTCAGAGACAGAGAAACCTTTGGACAATCAACTATACATGCTTTAAAATTATAATGTGGGTTCATTTTACATTAATGGAGGCTTATTATGCACGATCCACTTTTGAGATGTTATAAGGGCTTTTCCCCATATCATAAACTCACTCAAAGTTATATTCCTCTTTATTCTCTTTATTCTTCCACATTTATGGTGATATACTATAAAAAGAAAGGCAGATATCCTGAATAATTCTTAATTAACTATTTGTTCATTATGAATTAAGTCTTTCTTCGTGCTTTATTAAGGCTAATGTCATGTGACAGTCATTTCAATCAGAGACAGAATGTACAATATGTAGGAAAAAGGAAACTTCATTACATACATGTGCAAATCAGATTTACCATCAGTAACTATGCAAAAAGTCAAGATGTATTATTAAGTTATTATTGTGCTGGGTAACAGATCTAAAATGAAAATCACACATCGTGACATACAGTGAACTAATTACAGATGCATCATAAATGCAGTGCAAGGGCATTCAGAGCCTGAAGATAGACTGAAAACATATTGATTGTTTCTTACATTATTTCCAGGAGGTCCCCAGAGCTGTGAGATGGCTGCATGTCCAAGGCACTTCACAGATTCGCTCTATAAATGCTCCCTGTGGCGACAGATGACAAACTGCCTGTCCTCTCTCTAACACACTGCCAGATGAAGATGTCCTCATGGGTCTTTGATGCATTTTATTCTGAATGAATTTATATCTGAAAGTGTGGATAGGTCAAATCAATGGAGCTATATGTTATTTCTGAATTATACTGATATAGGCCCTACTAAACATCATTACAAGATTATTACATAAGTGGCATTACTACACTATTTTACATTAAGAAACCACTGATTTATTCACCCTCATAACAACTAAATCATGCAAATATATTTAGACAGACAGAGACATTGTGGAATAAAACAATGCACTGACAGAGTGGGGAATCATCAATTCAGATATGTTGAGCTTAAATATGTACATTTTAATAACATTTTAAGCATCTTTTTGGTTTGTTTAAAGGTCCCATATTATGCAAAATTGAACTTAAAGCCATATTAGAATGTTGTTACTCCTCAAAAACATACAGTTGTGTTTTGTTTCATTCACACATGTTTTCAGTTACTTTTTACCTTTAGTTCAGTATAGAGACTGGTAATTAAAGCGTTGAAATTATCCAAAGGTGTTTGAAGTTTAAAAACAGAGTGGAGCACATCCTGTATTACCATATGACATCACAAGGTGGAACGGCGTGTTTTCTGTTTGAGAGAAGAAGTCAGCCTAAAGCAAAACACAACTCCAAACATGTTTTTATAGGCTCCTTAATTCTGTTATCCTCAAGTACCCTCCAATACTTCAGGATACATTGGTGTGTAGTAGCTGTGAACTTTCTTTGCCTCTACCTCAGTAAAACTAAAATGAGAATGAGACGTGTTGTAATGGTGCAGCTTGTTTATGCCCATGACTGACAGCGGGGCCTTCAGTGGGAGTTGTGAGGTGAGAAGCTGTGAAACAAGGTGTGAGTCCACCTCCAGAAGAACCAGAGAACAAGCAGCTGTAGCATCTGCCTACAGAGACTCGTTTATATGTGACAGTCCTCAGTAAGAAGATCCCACCTGGTATCAAATGGAGCTGTATGGAGTCTGTAGATTTGTCATTGTCCCATAATCACATTGCGTAATGTAAAAAATACAGAGGATTTATGATATATCATTATTTAAGTTACTGAAGCAAATGGAGAAACACTCTTACACTCAAAATAAAATTTTTCTCACTATATGAATTAAAAATTTGTTGGTTTCTGCCATGTTGTAATTATGATGCAAATGGCGGCTGTCTGGATTGAGTTGGTGATTTGACTTTGAGATGAGCATTAAGTATGTATTATGGCCTGTTTAGCACTTTGTCAACTGTGCATGTTTTTAAATGACAGAAATAAAGTTTGACTTGACGTGTCTTGACTTTTTTTACGTGTAAAATCAGCCTGTATTCAAAAGCTCTCATTGTGGTGTTGTGATGTGACCTTATCATCAGGTCAGACTGTCCCATTGAACATTGTAGGAGGAAGGCGTCTGATGCTGGTGTCGTCTGTTTTGACATCTTAATATAAGCAGTCACATAGATGAGGCCCTCCTGACAGGTCAATGTCTGTTTCTCTTTGTCAGCTGTTGCCATGGTGCCCATCATTCATTGTAAATGCTCTTGGTGACACTTGCGTCTCCAACATGTCTGCTTTAATTACATTCTGCTTATGTCACATTAAAATATGAAGGGACTGAAGGATTCGAAAAGATGGAAGTTCTAGATATTTTTATTTTTGATTGTTATCTAATGTAATAATTTACATTAGATGTTTCAGATATTTCTTTTATGCTACAAGATCATCTGTTGTAGCGCATGTTCCCTCTTTCAGTTTCCCTCAACATGTTAATTTGATACACAGAAATAGTCATGGTTTGTGCCTGGAGCTGAGAGCACCAGTTCCCCGCTGCTTCAGCTGTCACACGGTCTCCTCAAACGAGTGCAGGATTTGGGCACTTACAGCAGGCAGTGGTCCTCCGGAACTACTGTGTGTGTTCTGTGGGGGCTCAACACCCCACCGGTCTACACTGGGCTCCTTGGGGATTCTGGCAGTGTACAGCAGCTTCATACGCAATCATAATCAGGCATGATGGCTCCAAGCAGCTCACCAGTAATGTGAGATGGTCCTTCTTATCCTATCCTCTGACACTGAATGTTATTCTCTGTGTACAGTTAGAGCAAAGGATAATACTTTGGAATTAGGATTAGTTTTTCATTAATTTTTAATTCATTCTTATTAAAGTCTCAAAGTCCCTATAACTTGGGCTTTACCTGGGTTCATGGACAAAGACTAATGACAGAACTAATTCAGAAATATTTGTTTACAGGCAATTAGTGATCATCAATTCATCTAACACTTACATTTTACTGTAGAGGGGGAGCTGTCTGTAACTCAAAGAACATTTCAGTGATGCTTAAAAGTATGAGTTTGACTTCATAGTTACACGTGTACTGTGGTACATAACTGTACATCATACAGAGGCATTTATGAGCCTGTGTTGTGTTTGTAAACTAAGTAGAGAAGTTATGATGTAACACTGGACATTCACTGACAGATATTCAAATGTGGTGTGGAGTGTTGTGTAAGGGGAGCAGTGTACTCCACAGATGGCCCCGTACAGGTGGGCAGAGTAGCACACAGCAGCAGCAGTAGCAGCAGCAGAAAGAGCTCTTCTCCAGCTCCATGTAGGCCCACACTCACAGCACACTCACGCACTTGATGAGCCGCAGTCGAGCCAGAAACCTGGATTAAAAATGGATGCTGATGGGAGAGAGGATGTCAGCATGGTGCTGCCATAACACAGTGTAAGAAACAGAAAACAGTGGAGTGGATATGTGCATGGTGCACTCTTATGCAGTTATTGATTAAGGGAAGCAGCAGGCTGTGCTCTGACACAAGCCTATGACTGCACAACATCTGCATGATGGATGTTTTGGTTATAAGACTGTATCCTGCACCTGTCAAATCGTCAGCTCAGCAGAAAAACAGGCAGAGTACCTGAAGATAAATGGGAGCATGTGGAGATGTGATCTCTAAAATATTGAACAGCACTATGGGCCCATACACAGTATATGTGAGAGTATAGCAGCATGAATAGGAAATGCATCCTCATTATCAAATGCTTCCATGTGTGCGTTTTCAGCAGAGGAGATGTCACAGCTCTCTGCATCAGCAGCCTGAGGAGAGAAGATACTGCAGAATTGCTCCTCCTGAAAACTAATAATAAAAAAAACAGAAAATACAAATGATGAAATATTCAAAATTATAAATCATAATTTCTGCATTAACTCCAATAAAGTAGGGTGACTTTTTACAGTATACACAGTATAGTCTAACTATACTATAACTAATTATACTAACAGTATAGTCTAACACCTTTATCAAAGAAGATAAATCCATTTGCATTAAAATGAATGAGGGTAAAGCTACTGTCAATGTTCAAATTTAACCCTTAAACAAATCCAGTGGTTTCCCCACTTTGGCTTGAATAGAGTCACAATAACAAAAGGGAGCTGTAAAACGGCCTCAGAGTGAAGAATAATCTGTGTTTGGAGAAAAACATTTTTCTGAGTCAACATGTTTTTGGCTCTTTTTGTGCTCCTGCTATCACCCTGTGCACCCCGAGAGTACAATTAGTGACGCAAACAGAGAAAAACAAGGCAAGAGAGTGGAATAAAGCCATATATTTGGCTTTATTTCTCTTGTGTTTGGGGAGAATAATCTCTGACAGAAATATAAAATAATCAAAGAAATATGATATGATGTAATTAGAAATGTACAATTTGGGGGTGAAGGAGGGTTTAGTTTGAATTTTTCAGGCATATTGCAGTTACAATTAATAACAATACACATTTTAAATACTTTCAGGAGCAGAATCACTTGAGCGAAGACTTTTAAACTATTGGCTGCTAAGTACAAGAATTCCAATGTGCAGCCATTGTATTTTTTAATAAGGTCATTTGGCCAGTGGCAAAAACCATTGTTGTGTCTAGGCAAGACACTTGAATAATGCACTGTAAAACACTCAATGCGCATTGCATTGAGTGTCTTGAAAGGAGCTTTGTAAAAGCAATGATTAAAAAAAAAAAGTATAAGTGATCTAAATTTATACCAAAAGCAAATCTCATCTTTTTGTACAACTAAAGCTAAATAACTGGACTGAGCACCAGGAGTAAATGTATTTTAACTGTGACAGATGCAATGACATTACAAAACACCAGCGGTTTCATTATAGGAATATTGATGATGGCATTTCCTTAAAGTGAGCCCTGTATCATGTTATGTGCAGCTGCAACTAAAGGGCATAAGGATTGAATGGCCTCTCTGCTAATGAATAGAATAAATTTCAGTGAGGAACTGAACTTCACCTCACCCTGGAGGAAAATAGAGTTTCCACTACCATCAGGCTTACAGTGGTGTCACAAATTAAAGCCTTCTTTTCTGTTAGGGGCATTTATCCAGAAATAATTTTGTTCTATCTGTGACCCTAAGAGTGTTACTTGGCTTTTTTCTTTCTTTTCATATTTAGACCCTCAAGGATAAGATTAAACCAAATGAAATTAGATAAAAAGATGAGAGCGCCAACAGTGAGAGCAAGAGGCTACAGGGCTGCAAGTGAGGAGACTTGATTATTAATTCACTATGTTGTAAGGGATTAAATATATGGAAAATTGTATGTGCTGGAAGATGAAAATATTTTGGAGCAGTTCTGTTACAGCTGTCATTAAGACCTAAAATGTATGGACAGGTATTTATATTTATAGGTATTGTTATTGTGGGGACCTGCATCTCTTATCGGGACAATAATCTAGTCCAAAGTTAAGGTACGGGTTAAATTACATTAAGTTGAGGGTTTAGGTTAAAGGTCCTGTATTACGCTATTTTCTGATCTGTTTTATAAAGTTGTTTCCCCATCAAAATTATTCCTGGAGTTGTTATTCCTGTTATTAAAAGTTGGAGTTGTTATTCCTGTTATTAAAAGTTGGAGTTGTTATTCCTGTTATTAAAAGTTATTCCTGGAGTTCATTCACACAGTTTTTTAAACTCTGTATATCTTCACTAGAATCATTAACTAACTACCGTGACATCACTACTTCATGACATCGAAAAGTAGAACAGAGCATTTTGAGCTTTGGAAATACTAATAATGGAGGATTACTCAAACATGTGTTAATGAAACAAAACACAACGCCTGTGTTTTTGATGAGGTAACAACATTATAACACGACAGAAAGTTTACAAGAATCCATCTGTATAATATAGGACCTTTAAGGCTAGCCAAGGACAGTTGGAGTGCTTGGCATAAACATTGGTCATACAGCGGTCATATCCATTGACTCACAGGTTGGCAGTTCAATCCCAGTTCCCACATATGGATAGTGTGGTGTCTTTGGCCAAGGCACTTCAGCCGCCTCACCCCAGTGTTTAATAGACACTATTTTTGTGTGAATGACGTGCTTCCTTGATGTAAAGTGCTTTGAGTACCTTGAAGGTATAAAAGCACTACATTAATCTGACCATTTACCATTTATTTACTATGGTTACAGTTAGGATCAGTCTCTAGAAAATGAATGTCAATGTGATAACGCCTAAACGCATGGAAGGCAATATATGAATGTGCAGAGGCTGTCAAAATAATGATTAACCTCTTTTCCAGCATGGGCCACAAAAATAAACAGCCTTGCATATTCTGTGTGCTGTGGGATCTTCACACTAATACGCATGAGATCCATAGTGCCCCGTGTCTGAGATGGTCAGACATGGGGCACTATGGAAGCTAACACCATCAGCATGGTACCTTCTGACATACAGCAGTGGTATGTATTTATTCTTGAAGTATCTCCACCTTCCATAAGAGCCTCAATTATTCAAAAGCTGGACTCATGAGGCGCTGGGAAGTGACCACATAGATCCGAGCCCATTCAAATCTCATGCCTGCTGCAGTTCCATTGGTTTTAGCATATGTTTATGTCTACACCTCATTTGTATTCCTCCACTTTTACCCAATAGCTCTTCTGGTTATGTTTTAGTTAAGTATGGAATGAAGTTCAATCATTGAGAAGGGAATATACAATCAATATAATGTTTAGTGTACGGCAATAAATGTCTGATATGTTACTAAATGTGACTAGATGCTTTTGTAAAAAGTAACAGCTATTAATGGTATAATAATGAAATGCAATTGTTACCTTTTTAATGGTGATCATAATCTTTATTTAAGAGCTTTGGGTGTCTTGAAATTATATGATATAATTTATTCATATTTTTCTAATTATTGTTATTATCCACGTGTTCAGTTCATGAGAGAGCAGTGATGCAAAATGAATTATGTGCAATATCTGGGGTCTAATTATATATAGTTTCACAATTTTTTCACTGTTGTGATTGGTTGATTACTCTCAAGGGGGCAGTCCCTTAACTTATATAAGGGGAGCAGAAGGGGCTGCCATAATACCTGAGGAAGGTCAGAGGGACTGAAATGTTGTATAAATAAAACTGAACCAAGAGTGTGTAGGGGTTTTCTTGACAGTATTTTCAGCTACAAGTGCCCAGTCATGTGCATAGAGTCTATATAGAAACAAGTAGAAATGTTAAAATAACCACACTGTTAACTGTCCCAGTATTGACAAGTGCTATACAAAGATGTCTATTATCATTTATATTCCTTGAGGTTATTTGTTTCTGGTATGATTAAGTAACTATTATGATAAATGTCCTCAACCTACATCAGACCAAACCCCCAGAAGAAAAAGCATCTTCAGATATCTCCTCCTACTGGCCATCCATTCATTCTATACATTTTAATTGGCTAAGCGTGCTAGCCCCTTCAGCACTTTTCAACTCACTCCTTCTCATTCATTAATCAAAATAATGCTACATAACGTGGCTCATCCAAAGACATAAGACTCTATAGATCCAAAATGAAGCACAGGATTAATGATTTTCTGTCACCATTATTCTTTATCTAGCTGTGGCAGGCCCCTCACAGTCCCCTGGTGGTAAACAGCAGATCTATTCTCACCTCAGTGTTAGTGCACACAGGGTTTTAATCACTCGACTATGGACTGTGTCATGGCGCGGCAATGGCCATATGGTTTCTGGGAAAACATTTGAAGGTGCACTATGTAACTTTTTGCTTGGTGGTCCATCCCCTGCTTGTTTCCGTGTATATATCATTACTCTGTCTAGAATGTTGCACAGTATGACATTAAACAGCTCTACCTTTCAATTGCAGGTGGTTTTATAGCTCAAAAATACCTAGAAAAACAGGCATTCTGACTGTGATTACCTCTGTGATTACCTCCAGGATGTGCTCCACTCTGCTTTTGAAAGTGGGTTAAATTCAGAAGACAATTCATTAAGTTAATATCTTTTCTTTAGTCTTCTTCATGTAAATTGTACCTAAAATTGTACATTTCTATATGATGTTATTTAAGGCAAATAGGGGACAACATGAAGCAGACCGTCTGACATTCACTGTTGCAACTCATGAGATATTTGGCAATAACAAATAGTCAAAAATAGATGCTGATAATATTTTTAGACAGAAATGGCCATCTGCTATGCTCTTGAAATGAATTGTTGTTTTGGCTTGTTTTTGAGTCTGTCCTCAGCATGTCTGTGCAACCATGTGCAATCAATGTGCATTTTGTTTGTTTGTTTGTTTGTTTGTTTGTTTGTTTGTTTGTTTGTTTGTTTGTTTGTTTGTTTGTTTGTTATTTCAGATCACAAAACAGACTATAATAAGTCCTATTTTGGTTTCCCATAGATTAAAAACAGCCACTCACTCTTTGTCACGTTTAAGGTGGAAAGTCCATCACATGCTTGTCTCCATGGAGATGTTATTGCTTTGTCTTGAATGTTCCACAGTATGGCATTTAACTATCCATCTTGCCTTCACTCAGTTGCATGTGTTTTATTTACTTAAAAACATTCATTCTCCTGTGAGTAGGCTTGCCTCTCCACAGATAGGTAACTTGGCCCCATAGCATCACTTGCTTGTGCTACTTGAGATAAATATGTGTAATGCCATACCGTGGAACACTCCAACCAATGCAATAACGTCTTCATGGAGAGAAGCACATTACAAACCCTCCACCAGAAAGGTTACACAGTGGACCTTTAAGATGCAAGTGACTAGTGACTTAGTAGTAACTGGTGGTGTAGTATGTGGTAAAAGCAGAGGTCTATGCTGCCAGTATTCAGATCCGTTACATACAGTATGTAGTAATAGTACTTGCTAATGTGCCACATATAGATTTCTAGCACCACTACTACAGAAAAGGGAATACATAGGCAGCATTACAAGGATAGAAAACTCTTGACTCTTTTTGCTCTGGCCCACACTCTACAAACACACATATTTTGACATGTACTCCAGGCCCCAGCTCAGTCTATATCAAAGAAGCCAGAGTACAGGGACCCACTTTCATTGTTGGCAGCCTGAAAAAAGAGAAAACTTTATGATGTTTGTTTCCCTGTGGTTCTGTCTGACTTTGGTTTTGGTGAGGAGGAAGAGGGCATAGTTTGGATCTCCATAATTCTCCTATATTTTTCTTCACTGCTTCAGTTTTCAGTCATTTTAACTGAAGATTACAACTACATAATTTTATTTTAAGTGCAGTAGAAAAGAAGGTTAAAATTTAAGCAGGAAATGGCCTTTGTTTGTTAAACTGTTATCTTTTGTTTTGTTTTTTTACCTATTCTGGCATCTAAAAGATTTTGTTAATTTAAAGATATATATATATATAAAAAAAAGACAGAATGAACAATTGGACTAATGACAATGAACGAAATCCTTGCCCAACATTGCCCTCTAGTGGTGAGCTGCTAGACTTACGCCTTGGCTCATAAAAGTTGCGTAAATGGCTGCAATCAACTTTTATTAGCGCCTTACATCATCACCTATGTTTTCATAACTGGAGAGTGAAAAAATAGCCTGTGGTTTAAAAAAAAAAAAAAGAAGAAGTAAAAAAAATAGTATGCAACTGACTGACAACAGTGGCAACAATTATGCAAACAAATAAATACATTTGTTTATTCAAAATGCTTTGAAAGTACAAGCAACATGGAGGTGTCATAAACATGACAGTATACCATATGGAAATATGTGGAAATGTTACACCAGTAAATTCTATATGAAAGTGCATGGCTTTGCTACTGTAACAGTTTGCTGTATTGTGCATAGTATTACTAACAAACTATTATTTAGTAAAGTAAAAGTTTTACTTTTCCATCAGTTGGCTCCCTTTGTCTAATTGCTCAGTGCCATTCTATACAAGCAATCATACATATGTAGTAACTGAATACAGCAACTGCAGTATAGGAAGAGCATAGATTTAACTAGAAAGTCTCCACTCTGACTCCTCACAGCAGTACTTTTGGCAGTTTTTCACATTCGAGCCACATTTAACCTTTCTGCCATGAACACTTCAGTAACAGGATCATGGTTGAATAAAATGTGTCTCCAGTGTTTCTTTTGGCCCCTTTTATTCATTTTCTTGTTTTTATTTCCACCTCCTCAGAATTTAAAAGCATATATTTTTGAGTGTGCAATCTAATGTAGACAGCCTGTATAAAAAATAGACAAAAAATCAAGAACTTCAAAAGACCTTGTGACACACTTTCAGGGAGTGTGTCTCAATAATCTTGAATTTCACACATGCTCCTTGTGTAGAGTCTATGTGCTGCACCCGGATCAGGAGGAGGATCAAGAGGAGGAGCCAGAGTCGTCCATGTCTGTGGAGTCACACTCATCAGCTGACTCTGTGAGTGCGGGATAGGGCCGAGGCTGGTCCAAGTTCACATATGTAATGTTCAGACTAATGTAGTGCTCCCCCTCCAGGCTGGAAAGGATAGTAGACACAGCTGACACCAGAGTGGCAAAACTGGGCCTGCGGTCCGGCTCTGGATCCCAACATTGCAACATTATGTTATATCTGTAGATTTATGAAAATCACAAAAAGAAAGTAGAAGAAAAAAAGAACACAGGACAATGAATGAATTCATTAAAAAAAACAATGTTTCATCAAACTGATATTAAATCATAAACGTTCAAAACGCTGACATCCTTTTTAATTCCCTCTGACCTATGATGCTTTTTTATGAGTCAAGTCAAGTTCTCCTATAGGTTCAAAAGATTCTTTTTCATTAACCCTTAACAGAGTGAGAACACAGCTGAACCTGAAAGCCAGTCAATAGTTGATTCACATACACACAAAAACACACTAATACATTATTACTAGATGTACACATTAACTCCCAAGATGCACTGCTTAACCATGGTGCAATAACAGGTAGACGATTGACTTATTTCAAACTTTTCAAACTTTTTCAAACTTTAAAACAAAGTTAACTTTTTCTTTGTTGAATATACAGTAGAATAGTGAACCATCTGCAGAAGTTCTCTGATGACTCTGCAGTGGTAGGGTGTATCAGGGATGGACAGGAGCTGGAGTACAGGACACTGATTGCAAATTTTGTGGAGTGGTCCCAGGCAAACCATCTGCTCCTGAACGTTGACAAGACCAAGGAACTGGTAACTGACATCAGGAGGAAGAGGACACCAGTGGAGCCCATTAGCATCCAGGGCCATGACGTGGAAACAGTGGACTACTACAAGTACCTTGGCGTCCATGTGAACAACAGGCTGGACTGGAAAGACAACTGTAATGCTGTGTACAATAAGAGCATGAGCAGACTCTACTTCCTGAGAAAGCTCAGGTCTTTCAATGTGTGCAGCAAGTTACTGTAGATCTTCTACCAGTCTGTGGTGGCCAGCGCCCACAGGGACATTGGGCGGATTGACAAACTGATTCGTAAAGAGGGTTACGTGATCGGCTGTGAGCTGGAGACATTTGTCACAGTGAGGGACAGGAGGTCACTGGACAAACTGCTCTCCATCATGGACACTCCTGCTCACCCACTGCACCAGACTATAGAGGGACAGAGGAGATAATACTCCCTACAACTGTACAACAACTCATCCACTGCACCAGACTATAGAGGGACAGAGGAGATAATACTCCCTACAACTGTACAACAACTCATCCACTGCACCAGACTATAGCGGGACAGAGGAGCTCATTCTCCAATAGACTCCTACAGCTCCGCTCAAACAGTGAGAGATACAGGACTACATTCATACCATACGCCATACAGTTGTACAACAACTCACCCTTATGTAACAGATAATACTCCCTACAACTGTACAACAGCTTAATCTCAAGTAACGGATAACCTATGCCTTGTCAATCAGCATATCATTGCACTACCGTTCTTGTCTCTTGTATATAGCTGTAATTTTATTGTTTATTTTACATTTTATTATTTATTTTTTTATTTTATTTTGACTTGGACATATACATTTATTTTTGATAATTATGTCTCATTTGACACCTGTCTCTTGCTATCTTTTTTGCTATACCATCTATTTTTGTTACTCTCTGTTATTATATTATATTGTGATGAGTGAGCTACTGTATCCAAATAATTTCCCTTGTGGATCAATAAAGTTTGTCTAAGTTATTAGATGCAAACATACAAATTGCGAAGCAGAGTACTCACAAAGGGTCGGGACAATACTGTGGCTGGGGAAGCCTTCTGCCTTTCATCAAGTAATGTGTCACATCATAAGGGTCAACTTCTGGATATGGGCTTGCACCTCTAGTCAGCAACTCCCACATCAGAACACCAAAAGACCACTGCAGTAACAAACAACAGCTATCAAAGCAGTAATACTAAACAGTTATTATTTTTTAGAAGCATGCTTTCCTTACCACATCTGATTTAGAAGTGAATTTCTGCGTTTGTAGACTCTCAATAGCCATCCACTTAACTGGCAACTTTGCCTTTCTGTGGTCCTGAACACTGTAGTACTCTTTGTCAAACACGTCTCTAGCCATGCCGAAGTCGGCCACCTTTACAGTGTATGACTCATCTAACCTGAGGAAAATAGCAATAAGTCCCATTCGGAAAAATATTTCACTTATAGATCATATCTTTCAAGAGACATGAATTACACTGCAAATATCTGTGACTCACATGCAGTTACGAGCAGCGAGATCTCTGTGCACAAACTTTTTCTGAGCCAAATATTCCATTCCTTTGGTAACCTGGAGACCAAAGCCAATCAGATCCTTCACAGTCGGATTCTAGAAATCCAATAAACACAAAACCACACACAAAATTTATAAAGTGTTACAGGTTGTGAGGGATACCAGATGTTACTATGTAATAGCCATACCCTCTTCTCACAGCGAATAAAGTGGCGTAGGTCTCCATGTTTCATATAGGGAAGTACCACTAGAGGGAGTCCTTCTTGTGGCAAGAGGATGCCCAGCAGAGAGAGCACATTTGTGTGATGGAGAGCTTTCATTATAATGCCCTCTTTCAAAAACTGTTCCACTTCCTCTACATCTGTTATTCCTGTCAATAAACAATATTATTCAGAAATGAAAGAGGGTGTACAGTCAATTTTAAGATTTGGAAAATAAACATGTGACTGTAATTTGGCTCAGAATAGCTCCAATATGGCAAGGACTTTGTTAATGCCATAAACATTACATTTTACACAGTAGCAAACTGTATCCCTTTAGTCAAGCTAGAAAAGTAAGTGTGACTCACTATTTAAAGACTTTACAGCACAGTGGCTTTCTCTGTTGTTGTGGTCTGTAAAGTACCCATGATATACAGTCCCAAAATGTCCTGGAGAAAAAACATAAAATGTAGTTATTCCATGTGACCAGTTTTAGCTTTTTGTAACAATGTCAGACACATTTTCTGACCACACCTTTGCCAATGATCCTGTGGTAATGCACAATCAGTAACTCGGCAGGTATGAGCACATCCTTCACCTCCTCCAATAATTCCGGGCGAAAACTGGTGATGGATATTTTTTCTGCAGGCATGAGTGGGGTGAGAGTGGGGTCTATGCTGCCAGCTCCATAGGCCAGACCTGGGAACACCACTGGCCCAGCAGGTCCAACCAAAGGTGTGGGAGGACTCCTGGATACCACTGACAAACCAGACAAAGAGCAGCTTGTTTAAAAGGTATGTATGCCAGCTGTATTTCTGATTACATGTTATACATATAAGTATGAAAAGTGCTTGGCCTGTACATCACCTCGTCTGTAGTCTCCAACAGGAGTGAGCTCTACAGTGTTTGAGCCAGAGCGGTTTGCACTGTGTGACAAGCGGCTCTCCACCATCTGAGCTGAAATGTTTCACAATATCATTTAATCATTACCACTGCTGGAGAGGTACATCCTATGTAACACCAGGAGTGTTCTAGTTGAATGGTTTTATCACAATTTCAGACACAGCTGGTTATACGTTAGAAAGACATGTTAGAACAAGGTTCACTACCTTTTTTCTTCTTCCTCAGATGTTTCATGACAGCAAAGGCAAGTACCGCCCCAGCAACTAGAGCAGCCAGGATTCCCAATACAATGCCAACCATATAGTGGTTACTGACCCTAACCACAGTACCAACATTATGAACTTGCCCATTAATGGATATCTGCAGGATGTCACAAGATACATATAAAATGGAAAAACAGTTATAAGAATATGTGTCTGTCATTGTACACAGGAATTTTTAATGACCTTTGCCTATGGCTTTTACTCAGAGAGAGGTTTCTTAGTAAATTACTGACTGACCTTAACAGGCAGGCCTTCGCTGGGAATGGTCATGTTTTTAGGGATTCTGCAGGTGATCTCATTATCTAAGACTTTAGCATCACAGTCGACTCCCGCTACTGTCATAACGATGGTCATGCAAGAGCTTACCAGGTTTAGCTTCTGATGCTGAAGAGATGCAAAATTTGAGTGTTACATCTAATATAATCAAAAGTATAATGTGTTATATGAAATGTTAACACGAATACCCTCAAAGCATTCCCTTACATGTAGTGAGACCTCATCGAACCCTGGGTACAGACTAAGTACATGTCCATCTGTTTCAAAGGGTATGGGCTCTCCGTATGGGTGGTAGGAGAAATCCCTGTTCCACAGCCCCAGGGCCCCATCCATGTCAAACGACAGCTCTCCCTCCTCAGTCTCATCTCGGGGGAAAACAGGAGTTATGCACTCCAACCTGTTTGGAGAGGATTTACCAATGCACTCCTGGAACACATTAATAAACAAGTAATTCAAACATGAACATTATGTTATGTATGTATTTATATATTTACTCTGGTGACAGGCTTCAGGTGGCTCTCATTGGGTTTGAAGCGCACAATAGTACGGTATACGGAATCAAGGTTTTCTCCTTCAATAATAATTTTAGAACCCCTGTGGAGAAAAATAGCATTGCCATGAAACACAGTACCATATAAAGAAATGACAATAATTAACAATATTCCTGACGCCAGCCCACCTGTCAAAGCTGCAGTCAGGCAGCACTGATGTAATCATAGGGTTTTCTTTGTAGTAGAACACTTTGTTGGTGAGAACAGGAGACTTATCAATAAAAACACTTAGTGGGACATCTCTGACTTCTAACATGGGCTGAGAAAGGCAGATGATGGAGGACAGGTTGCCTCTTGGTTTTGTTATCCTAAATACACACAACATATAAATCATGCCATCCTTGATGATACCTGAATCAGAAAGCCAAATGATAATATTACTAAATTCATACTTTTTTATGGGGCAGGGAACATCATTGAGAGTGACTTTTCTTGTCCTTCCAGCATCTAAATGAGGTCCAATAATGGTGACCAGTGTGCCCCCCACAAGAGGCCCATAGTTAGGCTGAATCTCTGTGATATTCGGAATCTGCAGGGTCAGCAAGCACAGCTTTAGCATACATTTATATACACTGTACTAGTGAAAGGAAATAGTACCACAAAAGTGAATCCTGGCATTTCCGCTCTCCCATCTATTGAATAGCGACCCTCCACCTTGCCTTCATGCACCTCAATGGTAACACTGACAGGCTTCGACAGCTCTGTGGCTCCAGAGCGGATCTTGCACACCAAACTATAGGGAAGGGAAATGTGTTATTGTGACATACATTAAACTTTTCTTTTAAAGATTCATATAAACACAGAGAGACCTTGCACGCGCTAAGAGGACGTATTGCACATAACTTACTGCGTGTTGTTGCTTTTGACTGGAAGCACAGAACAGGCATTCTGTCCCAATCGAACATGGTGTGTTCTTGAGCTTATTGCAGGTCTCAAAGGTGACTGGAACTCCCAACCACAAACTGTTACCTCTGTCTGTCCATCAGGGGGAGCAGTCCGTGGAAAGAACTGCATGAATGTGTAAGACACAGTTACAGCAACTGTAGAATTTGAAATGTAAAGTAAAAATATTCTCACCCCAGAAATCCCAGGAGGGCAAGACTCATTCCTCCAGCGGCTGTGGCACTCACTTTCCCATGAGCACACTCCAGAGCACCAGCCACAGCCCATGAACTTCGGAGCGGTCAGACACATGGCACAGGTCAGGAAGTGCTGACACCCTGGACCTCTCTGAGGCACCTGGAACATCTGGGACACAGACAAATACTCACACATGAATGCTCATATGAGGATATATCTCGAATATATAGCTAAAGAAATGAAACTTCAGCAGAACACAAAACCATTAATAATGCGAGAATTAATAATGAGAGAATAACTGGCAACAACAGAATTTGTGATTTTACTTTATATTTTACTGGAAAATCATTAACACAATACAGTACTGCAAAAGGTAAACTCTGTCTACCCCTGCTGCTTTTACAAGCCTCTCTTCTCTAAGCCAAAACGACTCTCTGTACTTTTTACAGTTGACTTTCTGGAAGTGACTTGTACCTTGTCTCCAACCACAAACAGCAGATACTCTGAAGAGTACACAGCAGCAATGGACGACACTCTCTGGTTCTCCACCAGAGAGTAGTTTGCAAAAATAATTGGGCTGGATCTGGTCAGTACAAGCTGTCCACAAAAAAAGATAACAACATTAACAACCACAATATGAAAGATACAGAGTCAGAATTTGTTAATCTAATATCTTATATAATATCTTGATATTAATATCTTGAAATCATCTTGCAACCCCAAGCTTTGGACCTTGGTCCTCTCCATGCTGTACCTGCAGCAGTCGACCAGTGGATGTGCCAATGTGGGCCACTGTCTTGTTCTCAATGGTTGTGACCAGTAGAGACGTGAGCAGGACATCTGTCATCTGCCTGTTGAAGAGGTCCACTCTATAGTAAGGCTTGGACACCATGGTGGGGTAGTCTCTGCATGTGGCATTGTTCTCCATACTCTGGAGTCAGACACAGAGAAAGGATCACCATTTAAACTGTAGAAATCCAAGTAGAAACTTCACCTTCAAAAACTTCACAAAAAATAGTTTGACATACAGATATTAATTTATATCCAGTTCACAATATTGTTATTCTGGTTGAACACTATGGTCAATACAGACCTTGCCTTCAAATAAAGACTGACTGGCTGTTAGCAACAGAGACGGTTGCTACAGTAACTAAGGACCAGTAGCACATGACAAATAAGATAAGTGAGATTTAATGTGATCATAACCTTATTAAAGTGACAGTGTCTCGACAATACACAGAGCAGTATTTGAGATGTACTGTTTTTGTACAGGTGAAATGCTTTTCATGTTTATTTCAATGAATTACAATAACTACTCTCACTTATATGTACATGTCATTGCATGTTTATAAATATCCTTTAGCTAATATACCTTTTAAATAACCTTAAGCCTCACATTGCAGAAAAGAATTGTGACCAAAAAAAAAAATAATAATAATTATATATATATATATATATATATATATATATATATATATATATATATATATATATATATATATATATATATATTTACTGAATAACTTATGAGACAGGCCGTTACTCCAAAAACCCTGAGAGGAATGTGTGTCTATGAGCAGATCAGAAAAGTATTCTTCATATTTAAACCTCTTCTGCTAATTAATTCTACACAATCGTGTGGGTTAGGTATTTTATGTATTATCCCCCCCCCCCCCCCCCCCCCCCCCCCACACACACACACACACACACAACAATGTATCTGTTAATTTCCGTAAATATTAAAGTACACGGTATTTTATTTGACACATATCTTTATCTTCATTAGTTTATTAGTCTTTGTGTTAACTGGAAAAATCGTATCATAATTTAGTTGGTAATCACATTGATGTTCATTATTTTCTTTTTCCTTTGAAGTAATTTCTTGGGGCACTATTATGAATGTGAGCCCTGTCAGTGCATGCCAGGTGCACATTGGCCTGATTCAGCTCTGTCAGGTGCCACCAAGAGAAGTGAGGTTCATCTGAGATATTGTTTTGTCTCTGTTGTCTAACACAACACAGACAAAACAACCACACAATGCAGCAAAATTTCCCTTTGTAGTGTCCCACGCCAAGGTAATGGAATTAATATGCATGAACTAGTACTACTACTACTGCTACAGATGAATGTTTATAACTTTTATAAAAAGCTTTTTTAAAATAAAAAAAATGTCGCTTTTCCTGCTGTGGTGTTGCTTGAATATAGAGCACACACATGTTTTGATTCCATTTATTTACTACAACTTTCCTGTGCAAGTAAGTGTGCCAAATGACAACTTTTTTTTTTTTTTTTGCCATAATCAAGCATCCCTGATGTGAATAATTATTTAGAGATTCTTACACTCAGACTTCTTTTTTTGTGTCATATCTTGAGTGGTATTGAATATTGGCGCCGTAACTGAAAATTTTGCTGTATCCGGCATCGGCTCAGTCGATATCCTGGTGGAGCCTTTACCTGGATGTAATAAGACTATTTACAGGCTGATTTTGACCTAAAACATCTCATAAATAACAGCTGCATAACACAATTGGATCTCTTGTGAAATAAGTTCCTCAGAAGTGTCACTGTTCACCTATGAGGAAGGCAGCAGAGTGCAGCTGAAACAGGTATGGCTATAAGAATCTCTAAATTATTTAAACATGAATATCTAATGAACTTAATCGGACGTAATTGTGACGACCTATTTCCCTCAGTAAGAGTTACGAGAGGATGCCGAGTGCAGGGGCAGGCTCACCTCATGTGGACAGCTCTCACAGGGCTGGAAATGGCAGAGGCCCCTGGACAGCTGCTCTGGCCCTGACTCACAGCAGTCGTCCACTCCGTCACTGATAGCCTTGTTGACATTGTCCATGGGGAAGGCGCACAGAGCAGAGTCGTGCTCTGTGACCCCGTTGTCATCAGTAACAGCAAACACTCCATACAGTATGTCGTCCTCCTTCTCTGCTCCCAGCTCCTCAGCCAGCTCCCTGCCAGCACGACCAAAATGTGCTGCCTGCACCACGTTGTACACGATGTCTTTGTACGGCTCACTGGCCACGTTCCTGCGGCGGCGCTTGGGCTCAAAGCGACACTCCAAAATGATCTCTCTGTACCTCTTCATCTCCCACTCATTTCGTGGTAGTCGGCCTAAGCGGGTTTGAAAAGGAGAGGAGTCCTGATTGGGGCTTTCTCTTTGCACTGACAAGAAATAGACAAACTCCTGAGTGAAGAAGCTGTAGACATACTGAATATGGTAAGTCCTGCGCAGGCCTGGCAGCACGGTCAGGCCTCGCACATCACTGTAGAAGCCATCTTCCGTGGCTAGAGGACGCCGCACAGAGATGGACTTTCGCCCATAACGCTGGGTGACACTGTCATTGACTGAGGCAGCAACAAAGAAGTAGACAGTCTGACCCTCCTCCACCATGGTCACTTTAGTGCCCAAAGGACTGGCCACACAGTCAGGGCAGTAGGCTGCAGAATTGGACTCTTTCCCATAGAGACACTTAGAAAGGGAAGGGGCTTCTCCATTTGAGTTGAGTTGGTGGAAGTAGCACACTCCATACTGAGAGCTTCCACAGGAATATAAATACATGAACAGAGTGTCCAGCAGCAGGACCTGATTGTTTGTGTCCTCCAGAAAGTTAGGATCCTTGTCTATGTCACACAGAGTGCAAATCTGACACTCGGGACTACCCACTGGCCCCGTGGGAAGCTGCCACACCTTCTCCAGGCTCCGGTTCACAGCCTCAATCACATTTTGAGATGCCACATACACCTCCTGGTA
Organism: Taenioides sp. WSHXM2023; assembly: GCA_029959045.1. Lineage (NCBI taxonomy): Eukaryota > Metazoa > Chordata > Actinopteri > Gobiiformes > Gobiidae > Taenioides > Taenioides sp. WSHXM2023. Next base: position 33,641,862 of record CM057087.1, read on the forward strand.
CAGAGAGTTGTTGACAATGTTCTGGATGGGACCCCGAGCCTGGAAGAAGGGCATAGTATACACTACTGAGAAGTTGTGAGGGCTGGGGGCCTGAGAGGGACAGTTGGCCAAGGCATAGGCCAACAGAGTCTGGAGCCAGACACATGTCCCCCAGTGTGTGGTCCAGTGCAGCATCTCCTTAAGGTGCACAGGGAGCACAGCGTGGACCAGAACGATGTGCTACCTCCAGCACTGAAGTCTGGAGACACACATCCTCCGGACCAACAGATACCTGAATGAGAAATGACATTTGGAATTATGATACTATGTTACATAAACATACAATGGTATAGCTTTAAGAAAGTTAATTGTTTAACTACTTACAAGACATTAATAAGCATTAGTTTTGTGTTCACAGTAACAATAAGGTAATAGGTTATATACAATTGCTAATGTCTTATAAATGATAATACACAGTAATGTGTATATAAACAGTAATGTTTAATAACTTGTTAATTCTAAAGTGTTACTAGATGCAGTTGTTAATTTCTCACACATCTCGGCTGTCCTGAATGAGAAGAATTATATTTTTTAGGATGTGCTAAAAATGCCTTTAAAACTCAATATGACTTTTTGAAATGTATTTTATTCCATTTACAGCTCTTTTATCTCAAAATAAGTGCTTGACTACCATTCGGTTTCAGCTTGGATTCAGAAGCAAAGAACCCAAAATATGTTTGAAAATGGGTTTTACTGTAAATAGATTTTTTATTTCAAAAACACACATTGCATTTTGGGATTTCCCAAATTAACTTTTAGATTTTAAACAGAAATGTGAGTCATTTAAACTGTGCTGTCACTTTCCACAAACTATCTGACAAAACTCTTTCCTCAGGCTCACTCCGGACTTGAGGGAGAAGGCATAATTGTTTTTCTGGATATAGTTTTATTGCCTCCTTCCGCAGATGCCATTAGCTGTTATCTTCCAGTAGGCCATCATATTATCTAAAAATATTTCCAACAGATTATTCCAGCCATCCAAGTACCCAAATGTGACCATGTTTGAAATGTCCTGGCGGTAAGGAGCCACAGTTGTGTGATTATTAACTAAGCATTTTGGGGCAGGCTGTATTCAACAACAAGTGCCTGTCTTTTTTAAAATTCCTGTCACAACCTCTACGTGCCTTTTCCCAGGAATGATGTGCACGGATTGATGGTCATGGGACACCCTGTGATAGGTGAAAAAGTTTAACTGTAGCCAGTACCTTTTGGATATTTTGATCCCTGTCTACTGTCCATACTACAATAATGAAAAGTATGTATTTAATTATATTGTAAGTATAATTACACATACCATATTTCGCTAGGCTTACTTTAATTATTCATTGAAAGTGACTAATGGTTTGTTACATTTTAACACTCATGGTGCTATGTGAACCAAGGTTAAGGTTAGTGTTTGAAAGCGGAGTGGACATGAGTTTACATAGTAATGGCACCAATTGACTTGACATGTCCATGGGTACTGTATCTCATATTCAATTCAATGTGCAGCTATTTTCCCTTATTCATCCGTAAAGTAAAGCAACAGCTTTTATTAGGTAATTTGGTCTATGACGCCTTAACAACAAGAAACTAATGCAAAGCTGTTCATTGCTGCCTCATTAGTGAGAGCAGAGCAAAGATTTCCAGTGGGATTTGGAGTCAGGCCACACTTGCAATCAATACTCCTATGGGGCATATTGTAGTGAAGGATGCATTGATCCTGCATTTCAATCAGTGCATTGCTTTTTTTTTTTTTTTTTTTTAGAGACCGTTCAATATAAACACGCTGAATGCTTCAATGTGCCAGATGGTGAACAGTAAGAGGTTGCATCTATACCCTTTGTGTTATTTTTTCATTTTTCAAGTGTCCAGTTATTGACTTCTATTCAGAATATTTGCTTTTGTTTTTTATTTACAGCGGCCTAAATGGCAAAACATTATGGCATATATGCCAATATGGAGCAGCAAAATGTTTTAACATGTTTTGACTGATAGAACTTTTGGATCTTACCGCCTGGGTTTTTATTGTAGGTAAACCTGATATAGCCTACAAACAACTAGGCTACATCTGTCTCTATCATCTCCACATCGAAACTTTAATGTTCGTCTCGATAACATAATAGCACAAGGAAATCTAAACTAAAACGCGCTATTTCAGTGTTTAAAGCTTACCTTAAGACGTCTGTCAGTGCCTTCAGGTGAGACCACTTCAGGCTCCGGTATGGTTGTAAATTAGCCCCCAGTGTGCCTGCTACATTCAGGTCAGCCACTAGACAGCTAGATATAAGTTAATTTCCGACTCTGTTTGTGTTCCCCCAGAGTAGGAACATGTTGGTTTCGTGTTTTACTTGAGTGTGTCCTGTAGACATGATCCTGTTGCCGCTCCTCCCCTTACCGCCGCCGTTCAGCCACTGTGCGTAAAGACGCACAGCTCGCATCAACTGGCGCACACTCACCTTGGCGGGTGGACGTTGATGACATTGGATGCGGAAAAAAAACATTAACAGACCAAACTTTTTCCACAGATGTGGCATAGGCTCAAAGTTTTGGTTCACATTTAAAACTACTGACAGTTTAGTTTTTACTACAAAAATAGGCTAGGCCTATATCTTACACAAGACTTTTAATTTAGGTCTAATGTTTAGGCGGTAGATCTTGGTCTACTTAATAAACGCTTATCTGGACCAGGTTTGGTTTGTCCCAGTTGTGATGTGATATATGGAGTCTATGGGTATGGACGGACCCGTATCATGAAACACGGGACGGAAACCCTTTAAACCAATGTACACACCAAACTCTGTACAAGTTCTTAGGTTATGCTAGCCATTGTGGACTATAAAATGACTCACAAACAGAAAATGTTGATTTGAAATTTAAAAGTTTAATAATTCATGCAATAAACAATTTGTTATAAATAGCCTACACATAATTCATATTATTTGTTTAAATTATATTCAAAATATGTATGTATCTATGTAGCGTACACAGTGTGGCTGTAGAGAGGGATGAACATGTTCTGTTTGTTAATAACACTTCCTTATTAATTAGTTAACACAGCAGCAGCTCTACTGGTCTATCTTGATTTAGCATCATATTCAATGCATATGCAGTCTAAAAAAAACAAGTCATCATGTTTTAGAATTTAGAATATCATACTAGTGTGTCTAAAATCCTAAATTATTGGAAAAAATAAGTCAACTACAAGATAAAATACTTGCACAAGGCACTCAAAGAAGTATTTTTGTCAGTCCTGGAGTTTTCATTTGAAATATGAAAATATATAGAAATGGCATGAGTTTTGGCTACATAATTAACTGTGAACGTTAAGTTTATAGGGCCACAAAGGCTGCTGTTACTAATACACCAACACACCATAGCAGCCACCACTTTGTCATAGTGTTTGTTTACACTTTACCGTACTAGAGATTTAATTTTCTAAATTCCAGTCTTTTAATGCATTTGTGACCTATAATAAATAAATTGCAAAGAAATTTTAGACATTTAAGGAAATCATTAAACAATCCTATTTGGAGTGTTGTCTGTAAAGTAAAAGTGCTGCATGTAGATTACCCAATGACTTTTATGTTGTGCGTATGTTTTTGAGATAAAATACAGTTATACCTTCACTCTGATTTCAAGTTTCCATTTAGAAATTAATTAGATAAAGTACCAATACATTTTTTTAATTTTCAAAGAAATCCTAGTTTAAATATCAGCAGTACTGTTATAATCAAATGTAGTTTAAAAAACAATAAAAGATTTGTAAAATACAGCATTATTTGTTAACAAAATTATCCCTGGTCTCTTTTACTTGATTTTAGAATCCACAGTTATTAGCACCAGGCTGATCCACATTCAGAATCATTTAATAGGTTAATAGAGGGCTAGAGTTTAGTATGTTAGAGGACTCAAGATGAACAAGCGGTCTTCCTCTTTCCTGATCCACTTCAGCAGTTTGTTGACAGCAGAAACAGCCATAGCCTTAGTTGCCAGTGGAGTGAAGCAAAGATAAAGTTCAAAGCCACTCGTCACCTGAAAAATTACATTACATTAGGTTTGGGGTTGTGTTGATGCATTTCCTTCATTGGTTTATCAACATGAATAGGCCTGTCATGATAATTACTATATTGACTTGTTGATTCAATACATGACAGATGGAACAATAATTTTTGGGGACTTTTCAGTATTTTTTTTTTTATACTACAATAAGATTTGAACCGTGAGGGTTGAATTAATAAATTCTATGACTCATTAATAGATACAAACTAAGTAAAGTGATTCATTATGCTATTTCTTTATTCCATACATACATTTTAACAATTTGGAATAGATTTTTTGGGAATAATACTGCTTTAGGGTTATCGTGTCAGTGGCATAAATTAGTTTTAATGTTATAGTTTATTGTCTATATTTACATCAACAATATATTGTACTTCAAAATTTGTTATCGTGACCTAAACGTGAATTCAATCTCCACTGATAACCAGAATTAAATAACTGAATAATTTTTTGAGGCTCCCCGTCTATTCCAATAATCCTGTGCAATGCATGAGATGTCATGTAGTGTAAAAGACTTATGGTGGACTGACTGGGTCTCCAAGGTGTACATTTGGTACACAATGGGTACTTGACAATGATAAGCATCTCTCCAAACCATACCCATGCTAAGAGATTTTCTGTTTCACTGCAGAGGTAGAAAGAGCGCAGGGGTCTCGTGGGATGGTGCAAACGACTGTGAAGGTCCTGGTACAAGCTCATGACTCGTTCTTGCTGTTCTTCAGGTTGATATATGAGAGGAAACTCTGGACTAGAAAAAAAAATATTTTCAGCAGTTTTCATTGTAGTGCTACACAATCCAGATTTACTACGGACATCATGTATAATTTCAACATAGAGAAAAGCAATGTACCTGGTATAGAGTCCTGAACTCTTAGACTTGTACAAGAAATGTCGAAGTTCTGGGATTCCCACCTGCTCCACAGAGTAGCTGGGACATTTGAGTGCGTCCTTCATAGCCTGATATGCGGTACGTTTGGTCAATCTTTCCAGAAAGCGTTTCTTGCAGTCAGACATGTTAAAAAAGTCCTCCCTGTCAGTTGAGACCAGGATCAGACAGAGCTTCGATCCTGGTTCTAGGTATGAAATGTGCGCATGGAAAAATCCTGCAGTGTTGAACTTTGGCAAACAAATGGGGGTCCAGCCTTCGCCCTCACGGAATGAAGAGGAGGACCCGACCAAATTGAAGACCAAGTGTAAGTCTATGTGGTGTAAAAACTGGTCTTTTTTCCTCACCAGAGTGACTAAACGGTCTCCAGCCAGCAGAATAGAGAAGACAAGGCTTTTGGATTTGGCAGCCTGTAAGGTAGAGGAAACAACATCCCTGGAAGAGCTTGGTAGAGGAAGGCAGGTGACGGCACTGAGCAGCAGGCCAGGGTCTCGATCTAAGTGGAGTAGGAGGTTGTCCGTGAGGTACTCTGAGCCAGCTAGCAACCGCCGCAGGTCATAGTTCTGCTTGTGCTGGAAGATGTGGTTGAGCTGAGTCAGGGTGAGCAGGCTGACGATCTGATAGTAAATATACTGTAGTTCACGCAGAAGCTCCTTGTCTGACTGGTAGCTACGAGACACTCCCACCAGGACCAGGGGACTCTTTGTCAGAAAGACCACCTTACACCCATCTGAAACATAAACATGATTAATAATGGATTAAGGACAGGGACTACAGTGCAGTGTTGTGTTTTTCTTCTGTATATTCACAACAATGTGGACATATTTTTACTTAATGCATTTAAACCATTATATAGCAAATTATTCCTCTGGTATATTTTTGTCTTTTCTCTTTTAGATATTAACTGTATTTCTAAAATATGTTTATCATTATTAAATATCCAAGAACAGATGCTTTTAATACACACCGTTTCAGTTACGGGTTTATCTGGGCCATGATTAACAATGTGGTTAAAATGTATTTTCAAAAAGTGTTTATTTCAATCTTCAGATGAATATAATACAAAATTGTTGTAACCCTAAGCACTAGAGTTGCTTGAATTGAAAGATAATGAAAAATAGTATTTAATTCTGACCTGTATGAATGGAGCGGATTATGTTCTTGTCAGCCTCAACAAAAGAAACCAGCGCCATCATGACTCCCATAGTGCTGGACAGCGCCTCCTCTGTCCCGTAGCGAGTATAGATAGGCTTCCCTGCTTCACTCAGTACAAACACGTGTTTCCTGTGGCTCCTCCAGGCCTCGCTGCACACATCCTCCTCCTTGGTCCTACTGCCACACTGCATGTCATTGTTTTGCTCATCTTTGCTCTCCTCCCCAACAAGAAGGGGCTGTAGCTGCTCACAGCTCTCCTCTGGTTCATCCTGGTCAGTGTCTCTTTGCCTCTCCTGTTCGACCTCTGATGTTAAATCCTCAAAGGACTGTGAGTGGACAAACATAGCACTCTTCTGACCTGCACCTGCATTAATGAGGGCCTTTAATCAGTAAATGTTGACTAGTGTGATGCATGACCAAAGAAAATCAATTATGCAGCTCCAAAAGTCTATACACCTTTGTTAAAAGCTTTTGGGATGTCACATCGAGGATTTGGACATTAATTACTCACCTCAAATTAGACAAGTCAAATTATGCAAAGGCAAACTTGCTACTAAGTGATAACTACATGGTAATTACAAATATGCCCACAAAATAAATCTTCACAAGAACAAATATTTGTCAATATCATGTTTTACTTCATTTTTTTTGCTTTTCAACTTTTCAGACGTGTCAGTGACAGTTGCAACATAAGCCTGTGATGACGTTGCAAAAATGTATTGAATTAGCTAAGAAACAAAATACTACAAGAAAACATACCAGTCATGTATGCTATTAGGTATGTTATGGTACATTAGAACTAATTTAATTCATACATTGAGATTTCTTTACTTGACCTGGTCGTCAGTTTAATCCCAGATATTTGTAAATATACCTTAGAAAAGTTAGTGAAAGTCTCACCAGGTTCAGTCCCCTCCACCAGGCCTGGTGTGGGGCTGTCTGCTCTCTCTGAGCGGAGATGCTCCATTGGTGCTAGGGTCCCATTCTCCCAGGACACGGTGGCTCTGTGTCCTCCCTCCATCTGTGCTGCTGCAGGCACACACCTACAGGGGAACAATGGAAGAATCAAAGGTCAAGAGGAAGCCAAGGCTACATGTAACTTAATACTGACTATAACTGGACAGTGCAAGTTGATACCTTTCTTTGGTACCATAAACTGGCAATGGTTACTCTTCATGGGTTATATTAACTCTATGTATATGTATAAATACATCCGACAGAAGTTATCGCAACTTCGTCTTTGAGTTTTAGCCTGATTCTCACACAGACTTGATAAATCAGAGAAGTAGTAGTTACAGCGAATGAACCAGAGCCACTTCAGAAAGCACAGGAAAAATGTTTTCAACATTCAGTAAAACATTCAGACATAGTTAATGGTGACATGTGTTCTATTACACAAATACTACCTCAGATGTCCACAAATATCGGCATTTGAGCTTTGAACACATGCAAAGTTTCTGACAGCTGCCACAGCTGGCTAGCAGTGGTGTTCAATGCGGAAGAAACTGAAGGGAAGTCGTTTTCCGGAGACTGCTTTGGGTGAACGGTAAATAAAATGTATAAACCTTCCGAATGAATGAAATACGGCACATATTTGAAAGAAAGTCTTTGTAGTATTAATAATAAAGTATGAACACTTGAAACTACTTATGCATTGGGCATTTATTTATTTATTTATTTATTTATTCATTCATTTTTGGTACACGCTATTTAAAGATAAAATAAACAAATGGATTTACCATTAATTTTTCTTTATTAGAAAACATATAAATATGCTTACTGTCAAAAATTATACATGGCAGATCGCAGTTTGATATTGTAGATGGATGTTTAACAAACTGCTCGGTGCACTTATCATTTTAATTGTTTATGATCGTTCAAAACAAAGACAGGTCGTGACAGATATGACAAATTTGTACTAAACTAGCGTGCCTTGAAGGCACCGCAGAGGGGCGGGACATCTGTTTGAACTTTCCCCGGGCTAAGGACACGAACGCAACACAATGCGATTTGTTCGGAGCTATTTATAACCCTTTTAGCCTGGCCAAGTGTGTTTGATTTAAATACCACATTCCCAGAGATGGTTGTTTTTATAAGTGGAACATTCACAGCGTTTTCTTATTTGGGTAAGTTGTTACGGTGATGAGAGCTGTGATGTTGCTGTGGTTGTAAGAGGCTAACATGCTAAACATGCTAGCAGTGCTAGGGTTTACAACCATAGATGTTTACAACATAGACTGTAAATATAGAGCATTTGCCTTGTGTAACCAGGATTTAGGATATTCACCAACATAACGCGATTGATGTGTGTAGTTGTAATTGTAAATTAACGGATAGAGCATAACATAAATCTGTGTTTGTATATTTGGTCCAGTTTTGTGACATCAAGATGCCTATTCGAGCATATTGTACGATTTGTTCGGATTTTTTCGACCATTCAAAAGATGTTGCTGCGATCCACTGCGGACACACATTTCACTATGATTGGTAATCACAAATATGTTCATATATAGTATCACCATTATTATATTTAAATGAGTGTCAAACTACACTGTATCCCCTCTGTCCTCAGTCTACTTCAGTGGTTCCAGACTGCCCCTACCAAGACCTGTCCCCAGTGCAGGAAGCAGGTGAGGAGAGAGACATTCTTATAGTGTGTCCCCGTCCATATCTGTAATTGTCATTTATTTTATATATATATATATATATATATATATATATATATATATATAGTCACTTTACTGAGATTTACTCTGTTCATATGCTGCACTGTTACTTTTATTGTACATAATAGTATTTTTTGGTATTTTATATTTTGTATTTTATATTTTTGCTCCACCGGAACAATCTATCTATATATATATCTATATATATATATCTATATCTATCTATATCTATATCTATATCTATATATATATATATATATATATAATAAAATAAAATTGTTTTTTTATTTTTATTTTTTTAATTAATTGTAGGTCAGCACCAGACATATCATCAACAAACTCTTCTTTGACAATGGAGGAGAAGAGGATGGAAAGGTGGACCCTGAGTGTTTACAGGTACACAATGTAGACAACAGAAAGAGGGATTATGTTTTTTTATATAAAGTTATAAATATGTTCTTTATAAATTAATTCACAATTCAATCTCTTTTCAGAATGAGCTTGATCGTGTCAAAGCTCTGCTCAGCTCTAAGGGTATGAACATGCATGTAACTACTGGATCAATCAAGGCGATGTGCAGTAGAATGTAGTTAATGATACTTTGCAACATTCCTTTAAGATGCTAACTGTAGGCATGTTCTGTCTGAAGCTCTGTTAGACTTTAATGTGATGATGTTACTATTAAACAAGTCTCTCTCAACTGTCATAAGTTAGCAACTGTTTTTTTGTTTGTTTGTTTTTTTGGTTGTTTGTTTGTTTGATGTAAAGTTGCTCTAGAGAGCTAGCCTTAATCTTGGATATTTGGATTTGAATAATAGTGTAATAATGTGACTGATTTGTAGAGAGAGACTGGCGGGACAAACAGAAGGTAATGGATGGTCTGAGGGACACTGTTGCCAAACAGAGGAAAGACATGGACAGTTTACGCAAAGACGCCATGGAGAAGGACATGCTGTGCGGGGCCCTTAGAGTAAGTTAGGCCAATGACCAGAAAACAAAAATGTTATAGCTCATGACATGACCGTGCTACAATGTTTGTTATTATTTATGCTATAGAAACAAATGACTTACTTGGAAACACAACAGAATGACATTCAAGCTGCTAAAGAAGAAGCCAGAAGACTTCGCACAAAAATGAAAACATTTGAAAGGTGTGTACAATATATCAACTTACTGCAGCTAATCTTTTTTCTTGAATTTGTTTTGAATATACTTAATTAATAATTCTTTGGGTCCAGCCTGGACATCTTGTTACAGGGCCAGAGGTCTGAAGTGGAGTCTATGATCACTGATATGGGAGTGAGCCAGGCTGCTGTGGAGCAACTCTCCATCTACTGCATTTCTCTCAAAAAGTAAGTAAAGTAAGGCAGTAGCATGACCCTGTGTGGCCACCCCTCAGCTACAGTAGCTTTATACATTTGACTTGTGCCACACAGAGAGTATGACAATCTGAAAGGGAGCCTCAAAAGTTCAAACGAAATGTGTGAAAAGCTCAAGAGAGAAGTGCTTTCAACTAACAACAAGGTATCTTTATATGTTTCAAATTATTCACATTCAGTGTTTCATTCTCATCGTAAACCAAACCATATTGTTGCAGCTACAGAAAGCCACAGTGGAGGTGAATCAGACTAAAGAGGATATGAAGTCTTTACATAAAGATCTGAGTGCTGCTGACAAAGAAATTTCTGTAAGACCATTTTGAATTTTTATGTGTTTTCTGGTGGAGACTCACTTAATTTAAACATTTGTCTTTAAACAGAGCCTGAAGAAGAAGATAGCGGTGTTGCAGAACACTCTGAGCACACCATCTCGTACAAATGAAGCCCTCAGTCGTCTTGTGTTTGAAAGGTAAAGTTCAAAACTGCCTCTGTCTATTTGAACCTGTAGTGTGGCGCTCACCTGCAGTGTGGCGCTTACCTGTCTGTCACAGCCCGGCTCCACTGGAACTGAGACCTCCTCAACTCCATCAGCCGTCAGACAGTGAGGACATCGACCTCAACCTGACCTATGACATCGCTACACCAGAGGATGTGTCCAAAAAGTCATCCCAGGTCCCATCCAAGAAAATGCGCGTTGACCCTCTATTGTAAGTTCATGTAAATCAGTGAATAAGAAGTAGTATTTTTTATTACTTATTTGTGCTGGGGCTACGTGTATCTATCTGATCCACCAGATATGAAGATTCCTTAAATCAAATAAAAGTATTTCTTTCAGTATTAAATATTAGTTGTAAATATTTTTTCACTGCCAGTAATACTTAATTATTCAGATTATTCCATCATATCATTACTTGCATAGGAGCAGGGACGGCACTAGCTACAGACAAGCTTGGACATTACCCACCCAAATCAAATTTTTGCCAACCCAATAAAACCTACTACCTAATAAGAATACACATGTAATAGCTCTATATTTGCACAATCTAACCCATCTTTGTGATGATCTTTGCTTCCTTCCAAAATTACTGAAAAGTGTATGCTGTCTGATAAGTTTGAGCGATAGTCAAAAGTATCGCTACACAGGAAAAGATACATCAGAAGTTATTGTGGAAATGTTTATCTCTAAATAAATCCTGATATGTGGGATACTTTGTTCTACAGAGCAGCTGTGGCCAAGCACAATGAGAAAAGTATATCTCTAAACAAGGCAAGTATTATTGTTTTTATATTATTTATGTCTGTGCCCAAGAACATTAGGCTCACCAATCATTGTGCTTTTATCTCAGGTACGAGATGAAGATGATTCCACAGATCACTTTTTGAAGAATTCCCTTCTTTTCCGAAAGAAAACTTTTGGAAGCATGTTGGACCCTCAGAAGAGCCGTATCGGAGCAGTAAGTACCACGAACGTTTTTGCTGTAATTGCATTTGAACTTTTGTCATGTTGTATTCTAAAGGAAATTGTTTCTCATATTAGGTAAGAAGTGGCTACGATGGACTAGGTGGAAGGACAAAATTCATCCAACCTGTATCCTTTTGGTTTTCAAGGTTTTGTCTCTGTAAATATCATAATTTATTAAATATCATAATTTATTATAATTAGTCAAATACAAATCTTCAGTTCTTTAACCAGTCTATTCCAGTCTCCACTTGCTGAGATTCGCCCCCTGATGAAAGTAAAGAGGAAAAAGGTGACCAGGCCTGTTCCCAAGATTTCACCTTGTCTCACTTTGGATAACTTCCTGGAGTAAAAATCCAGCATTCTTCCCATTTTTAAACAAGCTTACTGATATCCGTGACACAGACAGGTTCTACTTGTTGTAATATATTCTTTTGTATATTGTATTTTTTTATTCTTATTTAGTAGTTTTATTTGTGTGTCATGTATCAAGTCCCTTTCAACATAATTTCTATTTTGTCTTTGTCAGTGGGAAACAAGGATTTCATTCTTCTGAAAAATAATTTATTTCAATAGTCTACCAGCAAACATGCAGAAAACATTTCTCATTTATGGCTAAGTGTGAACCCATGTATAATAATAAACAATATTTTAATTTTGTTTTGTGGTGTCATACATGTCACATTTCCTTTTCATTGACTGATCTATTTACCATCATGTCACTGTTGTATGTTTTCCAGCAGAGGGCAGTAGATGTAATACTTTTATCATATAAGCCCTCCACTCAGAGTATGGTCCCTGCTAAAATGCTTTATATAAATCTGAGACCAATAAGTGATAAATGTCACGGTCAATCCTTGTATTCAGTGATTGCTCAGATTGTTTAATGGCACGTAACAGTTTTCTATTTCCATGCATACTTGTATGCAGCTGGGTTGTAGCCTTAAAGTGGCCTTGAATTAGATTGGCATTCTGACAAACAATATAGGGAAATTCCACCCATATTTGTATAGCTGCTTTGATGCACAATGCAAATGCTTATTTACAATATTTAAATGCGTTTAGATTATTGAATGAAAATGACCCTTGTACCATTATGACTTCATACTACAGAACTAATTCAATACTTTATCATTGATTTACTGATTGTGCGCTTAAAGCCAGTGTGTGGTTACACTTTGATGGTGATTGTTACTTTCCCAGGGGTCTCAATCAGGAACAGTAACAGGATACAGTGCATTTAAAGCTACCTTGAGTTACAACACCCTGAACAAACATTTCAAGAAACATTTGTGGACACAAAACTACACAGACCATGCAGTGCTAGTGGAGCCAACAAACAACAGGATTTCATTGACCCTCTGGGACTCCTCGTACTCCTTGTGTACATTTTTCTGTGGGGCGAAGGTCGTCATTTAACCAGACTCTTCTTTTACTTAAAAGCATGTCCCAGGGAGACAAGTACAAGTTTATACATAAGTGTTAAAAAAGTTAAGAAAACTAACTCAATGCAATAAGATGGCTCTGCAGCCTTAAAAGTGTCTTTAGTCAGTTATTTGTTGGTGAAAAGTTTTGTTGTCAATAAGAAATTTGCCTGGCCCCATTCATCCTCATGCCATGGTGAAATGTGTTTTCCTTCCATAGTCATTGCAATTTTAAAACGTTTTTTAAAGCTGTCTCGATTGGTTGAGGTGTTTATTTCAGTTGAAGAATGAAAGAATATGGGAATAAAAAACCCTGACCAGTCTAGAGTTTTAGCTGAGTAGTGAAACAGTGCCTCCAGGTATCCTCAGAGCTAGTTCTCAATTCAAATAAATAAAACATAATTCTTCTTTTGTTTCATTGTGATCGATCCGGCTCCATCTTGGACTCTCCATTCTGTTTGTCATTGGACTTCTGCGAGAGGCGCGTGGACACAGTGGCCGCTTGCACCACGGCTTTGAAGCTGCGTTTCCTCTTCTGGACATTCTGCTCTGGGTGGAAGATGATTACATACACTTTGGGGATGTAGAGCATTCCCAGGGACACGGTGGCGCTCAAACTCATGGACACAGTTAATGTAGTGGTCTGGATAAACATCTGCGGGGCAAAAAAAAAAAAAAAAAAAATCTGTAAAATCTCGTCAATATGCACCTGTCCTGCACTTTAAAACATGTTCATGAAAGCATCCAAGCTGTCACAGACAGCAGCTTGTACAATTTTCATTTCAAAGCACAGGAGATAGTGTTTTCCCCCCGATGAATGTTTTATGGCTTCTATGTGTAGTCAAAAAGGAAGGCATCTCTGTTTATGGACAGTTATGTGTATTCTATATCTCTTTGAGCTGTATTAATGATAATAACTCATACAACCAACCCTTGAATAAGTTATGGAGTCATTATTTAAGATGACTGAACCGGCCGTGAAAAAATCAACCTATACTGGTCATGAATAAGATATATTTCTGTTATAAATAAGTCATCAATTGTGCAAGTGGGCTGTATATCCAGCAGAGCCCCATCGGGCAGTGTGACAGCTTCACTGTCTACTATTTTCACATCCAAAGCTTTGCCTTAGCTCTTTATCACCCTTACTGGAAAATGTACTAGCAATATTTATTTTTTTCATCCATATAGTCTAATCTAATGGCTCTATTGTCACTCCTTTTGAGACTAAATTCAGAAAAATAAAATTAGTTCTAGAAAATGTTCATCAAATGCTTTTAAACTGTGGATTACCTGACTAAGAAAATATCTATCTATCTATTTATCTACCTATCTAGAAGAGCAGGCTAACTAAACAAAAGTGTACGTATAAGTAATATGTAATGGGGGAACAGATGCAGAAAGAATCTGGGATCCTTAGCACTACACGTGGGTTTGCACATGACAGGAAGAGGTCTGAGAAGCCGCACAATCGGTTTTACGGATGTCTGTATTGTCTGTGTTTAACTGAATAGGAAGGCTGGACTCCGCTCAGAGAAAGGCCAAGCTACTGCACCCCCCCTTTCCTTAATTCACTTCATTCACAAGAAGCAAAGAGACTCTGAAAGCACCTCAGGGTCTAATTGTTAAGGCATCACTGATTTTTAATACAGTTCTCTTTTAGTCAAAGTATAGCTGTTTTCAAATATTGCCTCGTCTTTTACTTAGTGACAGTAACAATAGCCCACAAGTTAAAATGAATCTCTGCCTTTCCCTCTACAGTGCTTTTAGGATGTCGGGTGAGCACATCTGGTATGACATGCTCCAAATTTCTCTTTGAATATCCTGAGATTAAATTATAACTGAATTATGACCATTGCTTACATAATTCACCCAATTAGTTTCACTCAGCGCTGACCTGAATTTCTTGGTTCTAACTGATGAAGGAAATGACAATGTTCTATCAATTACCAATAGTTATTAAAATATTAAATATAATGCATTTAGAATAAATTAAGGAATAATGCATTTAGAATAAACAGTACTGAGTATTCATAAAAAACAATCTTCCTAAAACACATACTTAACCATTTATTAACTTAATGGTTACAGAATGAGAATGGAGAGCAGACATGAGTGGGTAAAAAAGGTAAGAAGGAAGCCCTTGTCAGTTGAGCACAGTCCAGACTTGAACCCACAATTCTACCGACTATTTTCACAGACAATTTTAGATTTTCCATTTGTCACATTTGCTTGTTAGTGGAGAGTAGCCACCTGAGGCTCCAGAAAGGGCTGTCTTGCCACTAACCTCCTGCTCCTCTGTGTCAGGTCTCCCCCTGTTGAGTCTTAGTTTGCTTAGTCCACTAATTGGCACAGAATTGTATGTCCACATATATACTTTTCCTTTAGGGGGTCACCACAGCGAAAATACTTCCCATGTTGTGGTGTTTCGGCAGATTTTTACACTTAATGCCTCTTGTTGTTTAAATTATTTTGTTTGCAAGTCATTTATTTTCCATACTTTTAAATTATGGTAAACATCTTTTGACAGTATTGATACTCTTTTGACAATATCGATACACCTGGGCAATCTTGTTTTGGTCAGAAAGAGGATGGCTTCTGACTACTACTGGACAGCTGTGGCCTATGCATAAATAAATGGTTACCTTTTCAGTGGACTGGGCTGTGCCAAAGAAGATGGGCACAAAGGCGAGCCAGATAATACAGGTGGTGTACATGGTGAAGCCAATGGGTTTGGCTTCATTGAAGGTCTCTGGGACCCCTCTACTTTTGATGGCGTACACTGTACACGTGATCATCAGCACCAGACTGTAGCTCAGACACAGCATCAGAGACAGGTCTGACATGTCGCACTTGAGGATTCCACGGGCAAACTCAGGGTTAGGGGGCTTCTGTTCCTCATAGTCAATGATAGTGTGAGGGGGAATCACGCCGAACCAAATGAACACCCCAAGTAACTGAAGATAAAGAGAAAAATGTCATTCACAATTGCAGAGCGGCATAAGAGCGACATTTTTTTTTTCAGAATACATACCTGGGCTGAGATGAGGATGAACGTGATAATGAGTTGAGAGGTAGGGCTGATAAACTTAGGGGGTGTGACGGATTTCTTGCCCTGTTCAAAGATGCGATAGATGCGGTTTGTCTTGGTGAGCATGGCAGAATTACTGATGCACATGCCCAGCCCCAGGAAGAGTCTGCGGAAGGCGCACACAGCCACACTGGGCTCAGCAATCATCAAGAACGTGATAAAATAAATTAGGAAAATTCCCGTCAGCAACACGTAACTGAGCTCTCTGCCTGAAGCCCTGACAATCGGTGTGTCATTGAAGCGGACAAAAGTGACGATGACGCCCGTGGTCGCAAGAATGCCCAGGATTGCCAAAAAGACAGGGATGATAGCCCAGGGCGAGCTCCACTCTAGTTTGATGATGGGCGTGGGTCGGCAGCCTGTGCGGTTCTTTAGGGGTCTCATGTCAAAGGGGCACATGTCGCAGGAGAACTCGTCCAGAAGATACTGGTAACCATCACAGAGCTCACAGTGCCAGCAGCAAGGAACACCCTTCACCATCTTCTTTCTCTCTCCAGGCTCACAAGGGAAACTGCACACAGAGTCAGGGATTCTGCGGTCACCTCCAGACCACTGCATGTCTTCTGGCTGTGGAAAACAGAGAAGTTCATATTTTCACAAGTAAATAACTGAAATTGAGTATTAAAAGCATGGGAAACAAGTTTTAAAGGAGCCGAATAGGTTTAAAAAGAAACATAGAAATAGTGTTAATCCAAAATCCACAAAAATATAAGAGGAAACAATTTCAATACCAGAAGATTAAAAAAAGAAATCACCAGATTATATAAAAATAAAATAAATGATATAAAAGCTGTTCACATATATCCATATTTCTGATTAGGTGTTAATAGTTTGTATCTTTTCATTGAATGGAGAATTACTGACAAGTAAGATTTTTTGTGTTTGCTTATTGTTGTGTTGTTTTTACTCTGAATGCTTGAAAACCAACATTTAGTTAGAGTAAAAGGCATGTGTTTACATTGAGTCGAAGGTGGTTGGTCCACTGGCCAATGTTCTTGTAGCCTGGAATGCTGACATTAGACATCTGGTATTGGAAGATGTCGTAGCGGCCTGGGGCGTCTCCATTTTCATTGAACATCACTCCAGTCCCTGCACTGCCTGTTAGGAGGAGAGAAAGACATAGACAGTCCAGACACCCACATGCTTTTGAATATGGCTTGTGTTGGCTTTCTACAGCCTTGTGCAGCGATGTGAAAGCTGAATACAGGATGCTCTTTAGTGAAGCCTCTGCTCAGTGCACTTTGCTCTGTTGCCCTAACGTAATTGAATGTTCCTCTCAGGTCCCTGCAGGCGCTCAATCAGAGACTCTTACATACAAGCCAAGGTCATCCAGCACAACCAGAGCACTAAATAGGATGCTTTCATACAACATTTTCATTCTTTTTTTCAAACTGTGACTTTTCTATGAAGAATGAGGATGAATAGCAGCAGCCTTGTGTATAGGGCAGCACAAGCAGGCAGCCCAAGGGAGGGGATGCGCACTGAAGAATGCTGCTAGGTACATTAGCAGAAACATTTCACGGCTAAAGACTTCAAGTTCAAATTCTATTTCTGCCTAATGCTTGTAAAGCGTAATTTCTTTCAACTGTGGCCAGAACAATGTCGGCTTGTTCTAGTTTTTTATAAAACAGTATTTTACCACAGTTCTTATTATCCCAGTAACATTACTAATATTTGGCCTTTAGTCAGTAGTCAATAGCCCACAAGAGGCTAAAAGAGACCCAACTTCAACACTGGTGTATATAATATTCAGTATCTATTTTCTGTAATCTTCTGAGACTAAGATTGAATGACTGTGCGGCTCACCATTGAAGTTGACAGAGCGGATATATTGCAGCAGCATCCTTCCTTCCACTGGGTCCATCTTCTCACAGACTCCCATTGAACCAGGGCAGAGGTCCATGTGCATGCTGTGCAAGGCATGCGCCATGGCATAGACTGCATCAATCACAAACTGCACTTTACCCTCCTGCTCATACTGGGAGTCGCGGCTGATTCTCTCCTCACCTGAGCCAATACACAGTGTCACAAAGTTACACCACTGTGGGACCATATATCATAATTTTATGAAATTATCCCCATAGAAACCTTACCTGTACATTTTCTTCTGCCCTGCTCATATTTAATGCCAGGTCGAGTAAGTTTGCACTTAAAGTCATCTTCCCAGAATTCAGCAAACCAGATATTTCTTCGGTTATTTTCAAGGGATCTTGACGTAAAGTACTGGTCAAAAGCTACAACAACAAGAGCATATTAGTATGGAAACATCACAAAAGTTTTTTTTGTTGTTGTTTTTTTTTTTTTTTTTTGAAAACTGAAGTGGTTTTATTTTTTACTTTTTCAATGGCAAATTATCTTGGTACTATCAAAATCTGTCAGCCAGTGTCATTTGAAAAACAGTAACAAAGAAAACAGCCAAAAAGCCTATCAGACATCATTAATTTCCTTGTTTGTTGTATTGATATTAGACTCATCCATCAATGTCACATGCTTCCAGCTGTAATAAATGTCTTCATGGACTCATTTCACCTAAATGTCACTTAGTGTTTTAATAAAGTTGGCCTACCATCTATAGAGGCTCTTTTAGGCAGGATGGTTACTGCGCCCTCTGCCACCTCCTCCTGGTCCTGAATTGGTGCAATCTTGGCTCCCCAGCTGTCAGAGCCCACAAACAGGAAATGGCCTGTCAGGTTGGCCTTTTTAGCTGCCTGCAAAACCCGTCTGAAAAAGCACACAGGGACATGAGACTGCCACAGTATAAAATTAGACCTGGGTGTCAGAGTATCACGAAGCGCCACTCACTTGATGTCATCCTCATTAGCAAAGATGATGACCCCGCGAGCATTTGAAGTCTCCATCAGTCTCTTGATGATCTTTTCAAACTCACCAGGTCTAGGTTCTCTTGGGATTTTAATAGACTGTGCAATACACAGACCTCCTACAACAAAAAACAATGAAATATGTGTCAAATGATAACTGCATAGATTATTAGTGTAGTTATTTACCACAGCTAAGTATTGCAAGACCCTGTAAGTAAAGTACTTTCTGTACTGTATGTAAAGGACCAATAAAAACAGTACAGTCAGTACCTATAATTATATTACGTCTTAGAGTATGCTTTAGTTGATGTTTTAGATCTAGTATTTCATTACTAGAAGAAGTTTCACTACTACTAGAGGTATTTTATTTAAATTTGCCATGTTGACATATACCTGCCCTCTTACTCATTTCATATTGATCACATTTTTATGTAGCGCTTTTCCACCTTCAAAGTACTCAAAGCGCATTAAAAAAAAAAAAAAAAAAAAAAAAAAGTCTTCTCAACCAGACACTCCACCTGCTTCTCTGGATATCTGCTGAAAGGCGTCCACTCCGCTCTCTCCGTAGTTCCCCTCTGAGGCCAGTGTGGACACATAGTTCCAGCCCATCGCTTTGACGATGTCCACCATGGCCTGGGCCTGGTACGAGTCTGGAGGCACCACTCGGGAGAAGAACTCATATCTGCTGTTGTCACTCAGCTCGGGGGCGGTGGAGGCGTAGCTGATCTGAGGGATCTGACACACACACAGATGGGTCAGAGGAGACAAAAGGATGCAGTCAAGATGAAAGCATGGACACCAGTCATTGTTAAGGAAATATATAAAAGTCCAAAAGAGGGACTGAGGCGGTCAACCATGTCTGTTGATGCTGCAGCACTTAGGCACAGACAGGACTTCACAGCCAGCTTGTGATATAATACAGGTTTCATACAGAAGTTTATACAGTAATGCACATGTGAAACGGAGACTCAATACACAGTCCCAAACAATGAGTACAGCACAGGTCACAAGATAAATACATCTCCTACTCTATTGTCTTGAAGTTTTGTAATTGCATAATGTTATCATGTTACCAGGGTTTAGTTTTTGCTTCTTTTTTACTTTAATTGTGCAATGTTAATAGCACTAATAGACTTTGTATTTAAGATGATGAGATGAATGAAGATGAATGTTGTTTTCTCATCAGAAAAACGACATTATAACATTTGTTTTTTTCCACACATGTTTAACACACAAGTCCAGCACACAAATCCTGCAGTTCGTCCTTCAAACTGAAAACACTCTGTTCAACCTTGTGATGTTATGTGGTAATACAGGAAGTGCTCCACTGTGTTTTTAAACTCCACACACCTTCTCTAAAATCATTTGGATGATTTCCAACCTGGAATTGCCAATCTCTACTGAACAAATGGAAAAAAGGAGCTGTTAACTTGAAAAGTATCACTTCATGACATCACAAGGTGGAACAGAGCATTTTGAGCTTTGGAGATACATACAGACTAATAATAAAGAGTTACTACTTGATTGAATGAAACAAAACACAACTCCAGGTATGTTTTTGATGAGGTAACAACATTCTAACATGGCTTAAAGCTCACAAAAGTCAATTTTGCATAATATAGGAACATAGGACCTACAATTAGGCAAACCCAATTTTTCAAAGTATTCCTTTTAGTTATGCACCTCTCCACACCCCTAAACGCAGCCCTGTTCAATAATAGAATTTATAAGAGAACCCAGTTCTGTTCCTGTTCAGTCTTGTCTCTCATTGTGAGTCACTTTGCAGTTAATTCTAGTCCGTGGAGAGGTATTACTGATGTTATAATAGACGGCAGGGCCCACAGCTGTAGAAGCATTTGTCTGGGAAAAATAGATGAAGAAGATTAATTTACTGGTGCGCTACGTCTTTTATGATACAGTTTATGTGGACAACGTCAACTCTGACCCTGCTAATGCCCAGCCCGGAGGGTGGCTTAGCATGGGGCCCTCCGGAGGAACCAGCAGACACAAGGGCTGGTGAAGGGAGAAGGAGAGAGAACCATTTCACAGATTATCTGGAAGGATTATGGGGGTTTTAGTCAAATTGCGTTAAGCACAGAGCGAGAGACAGAGATCAAGAGCCTAGCAAAAGGTTAGCAATTCTCAGTTGTAAGCCATACAATTTATTTAATTCTGATGGCCACATGCAGTCAAATTTTCCCACTATACTATTAATACTAAATTGACTGTTTAGAGTCGCAGTGTTACAGATTATATGCTAAAGAGAATGACCTTTCCCAAATCTGAACTTTCTTCAACTTCGAAAACACTAAAAAACACGTCTCTCTAGTCTATGGTGCAGTTTCAAACCAGTTAGGGCAATGTTGGTTCACAAATGTGTAATTAACTAGACAAACCATAATCCTATCCAAATAAATCCCTGTACAACATAACCTAATCACTTTCCAAATTGTCAGCCATATTGGTTAGCTCCTTTCTGAGGTCAGGAGTCATGGGAACAGGTCAACAATGTTTACAATAGATTTTGCAAAGCCAGGCTAATCATACGTTAGCTCCCGACTCATGAAAAACTTACTCAAAGCAAGGTTTTACAAATTATAGGACCAGATGCAAAAATGTGCAGAATCAAAGTGTCATATAATTTCATCATTCTTTAACTCTTTTGAAAATGTGCAAAAACATAAAAGAACAAACCCAGTGGCTATTTTCTACCAACAAAACACACAAATCTAATGAGGGATCATATTTTTATAACTTGAAAAATGGACCAGATTAAGAAAAAAAAAATCTAATAGTAGTAATAATAATAGTAATGTTTTACTTCATAACATCACTAAATAAAAATGGTGTGATATAACAAGCTGAATTGCATTATAAAAAAAATGTTAACTTAGAAATACAGGATTTTTGCCTCACTGCCCATTCTTCTTCCATCATTATTTCCTCGTAAAAAAAACTACTACTACTATATAAGCTGATGTTCTTTTACATTGATACAGATGCACTTGAATATGGTCCAGATAGTTTTTTGACAACCATAAGGCTAGAAATAAAACTGTAAAATGATGATATACTAATTTTACTGCAAAAATGAGTCTATGATCATCCACAGAGCACATATGGACATGAATCTACCCAGGAACCACTGCAAGTTAGCAATGTCATTGCTGTGCCCTGATGCTCTATTTTCAGACCAGGTCCTGAGCTGCTGAGAGGGGCTTAGCGGAGGTTGGCATCCGTAATGCTGTAGTTAACATCTGCCCTGTATCCAGCCTGCTTCACCTTTGTTAATTTTTCCCCCCCAAGAGTTTGCTAACAATCTACATCCTATAGTAACGTCTTCCTGATGTCTTGCTTCATAAATATGCCATTTGACTTAAATTTGATCAATATTGTGTGTCAGCAGTGGTGAATGAAGTACTCAGTTTTGTTACTTAAGTAAAAGTA
Organism: Taenioides sp. WSHXM2023; assembly: GCA_029959045.1. Classification (NCBI taxonomy): domain Eukaryota; kingdom Metazoa; phylum Chordata; class Actinopteri; order Gobiiformes; family Gobiidae; genus Taenioides; species Taenioides sp. WSHXM2023. The sequence goes on from CM057087.1 coordinate 33,664,268, forward strand.
CAGATACAGGCGCAAAAGATTCAAGTAAAAGTAGAAATTAAGTAAACTTAAGTAAAAATATTGAAGTACCTGTGTAAAATTGCACTTTAAGAGTAAAAAGTAGATGCATTTTGTTGAGATTTTCAAAATTCTTAAAGCCTCAAATGTAGTCCCATCCATCCATTTTCTTCCGCTTATCCGGGGCCGGGCCGCGGGGGCAACAGTCTAAGCAGGGACTACCAGACTTCTTTCACCCGGGACACTTCCTCCAGCTCCTCCGGGGGGACTCCAAGGTGTTCCCAGGCCAGCCGAGAGACATAGTCCCTCCAGCGTGTCCTGGGTCTTCCCCGGGGCCTCCTCCCAGTGGGACTTGCCCAAAACACCTCCCGAGGGAGGCGTCCAGGAGGCATCCGGACCAGATGCCTGAGCCATCTCAGCTGCTCCTCTCGACGTGGAGGAGCAGCGGCTCTACTCCAAGCTCCTCCCGTGTGACTGAGCTCCTCACCCTATCTCTAAGGGAGCGCCCAGCCACTCTGTGGAGGAAACTCATTTTGGCCGCTTGTATCAGCTCAAATGTAGTGATTTTGATAAATAATTCAGCTGATTTTAAGTGATTCAATTGATTTCTTTTCTAGCTGTTTTTGTGTTTTGTGTAATTGGTTTGCTCAAAGTTGGGACGTTAACTCAAATTAAATGTGGTAAAAATAAATCTAAGCAGGTCTCAAACCATAAAGAAAAGTACTGTTTACTTTTCAGTTCAGATCTAAAATGGGGTGGAATAGAAAGTACAGATGCCTGCTCTCAAATGTAGTGAAGTAAAAGTAAAAAGTATCTACTGTAAAATGTACTTAAATAAAGTGCAGACACCTAAAATTTTACTTGAGTATTGTACTTTTACTCTGTACATTGTTACTTTCCACCACTGTGTGTCAGTAAGACAATGAGAGCGTAAAATGACATAATAGAGGGATTTATACAGACTCAGTGTCCAATCATCTGTAAGCACTGTCATCAATTACCACAGGTCAATCAGCTAGAACAAAATAGTACTCTGAACAGATAATGTGGATTATGGACAGACCTCTTTTCAGGCGGCCATGGATAAAATGGTTTGTAGTACAGCCTTTCAAATTAGATAAGGATGACAATAGTTTAGGAACATGAACCAATGTAATATGAATCACTCTGGATTGGTCCTAATGGCAGAGTCAGAATCTAAGTAAAGTGTCTGCCAAGCTGAGAAATGTTTTAAATGATACAAAAGATGGAGTGAGACCAAGTTAAATAAAAAATATGGGCCAGACAGTTCACTCTGAGCAAATAAATTCAATGGCCTTACCAGAAACAGACATAATACATGTCTGTTTAAACAGACTAGTCGACCTCCTTACTAGTAGATTTCTCTTAGCTGTGCTCCTTTGAAAGCATCACAACAATAAAATCTTCATGTTTCATTTTAATATGGGGTGAAAAGCAAAGTGCATTTTGTCATCGTAAATGATGAACTTTGACCTCCTCTTTATAATCTGTATATAGGACAGTACAATGTCAATGTCAATGACAGGGGTGGAATGTAATACATTTCTTTCTTCCCACTCCTTTTCGAACTCAAATAAGAAAAATATATGGGAAATGTACATTAAGTATACTGGATACATGTATAGTTCATGTGTCATGATTTTGCTTGAAATAAATAAAATAAATAAATAAATAATGTATGTAATGTACGTATATTTAGTCTGGAGACCAATCTGACTTAAAAATACATGCATCATCTCACCGCAAACAGTCTGAGCACGTTGGCCACCATGATGGACACTGAGCTGCCAGACGCCCCGATCACTCCCACCACCCGCTCCGGTTTGGGAATGATGGGCGGCTCTCCATTGGAACAGCGCACATCTGAGTTGTCCTTCTGGATGAGGGCCTGGACAAAGGTGAGTGACTGCTCCAGAGCGTAGGTATCTCTTGAGCAGGTGTCTAGAATACGTGCCCCTAGAGTGATATTTGGCAGCAGGTCTGGGTCACTGTTGATCTGGTCTAAAGCGTAAAGCATCGCCTCTAAACGATGGATGCCTTTCTCTTTTTTAACTTCTCCACAGGGCACCCCCGCAGGCCCTCGCGAGTGAACAGGGAAGAGGCCCCCCAGAGTGATGTCACCTTCGATCTTGATGGACTGCGGTTGGGCTCCTTGTTGGGACTTGGAGCATTCGCTGAACCCAAACAGCAGCACCCATAGGAGCTGGAGACATGGCGGGATTGTGGGTACTGGGCTGAAGCGACAACAGCAATGGGACATCATAGTGAGGATGGGCGGATCTACTCACTGCGCCAGGCCACTCCCTCTACCTGCGCCACCTGAGAATGCAAAACAACAAGAAGTTCAAATAACTTTATCTTCCAAAAAGTAATGTTTGGCAGATAGATTTGAGTACAACGCAAGTTACAAAACCTCCTCATCATAATCATTACAGAAATGTGTATCAATGCACCTTTGTTTGAAATGTTCCATGAATCATTTATGCATCTAAAAAAAAATCAACTCAAAATATAAAAACAAATATAAATATAAAATTTAACAGTTATCACAATCCAAAGACAGTAATGATATGACTGATTTAGATGTAAGTGGAAAAGGTCAGCGTATTAGAGGGGGTAGGGTTTGGGGCTGGAACCTTGACGTTGTTTAAGGTTAGTTCAGTACTGACGAGCTACATTAAATACTCAATAATGGTAGTCATGTGGACTAGATGGCATTACAACTGCCCCTGACAGGTCTTGACTTCAAATACATGGAACCTTCTGGACAAATGAAGAATTATATTGTCATTCATTTATGATAATGAAGTGAGTGTGATGTTCTAAAACTGAATAAACAAAATCATTATAAAAAGACAGGTGCTGATACAAATGAGACAGATGAGGTTAGTTTCAGCATCTGTTCATCCCTGTTGTTTTTGTTTTGTTAAAATAAAGATCTCTTTGTGCAGTTAGCTGTAGTGTTGAAGTGGAAGTGGAGGGACATATCTTTTATTTTTGAGATGCAGTTTGTCCTGATGCACACTTCCCATATATAATCTCTAATTTAATGAACGGACAAAATGTTTTATCATGAATATTATATGACTGTGACAGCGTATAATCTGAGTTTGACATGATAGTGTACGTCTTTTTGGCATATGAAATTTCCCTAATACAATAACAATTCATAGTCCAAAAGGCACTTAATATAATTAATGAATGTAAGAGGTTTAAAAGTTGGTCAGTACAGCTAAGCATACTTTCACTTAAAGCAGATGTATTTGAAAAGTATGGAGGAGATTTTAGGAAACATCCAGTCTGACATGAGTGACTGTTGGAAGCTTTTATCATGGGCTTGCAGAGTGCACAGTGATGGAAAGCTCTATAAATTTTGCAAAACAGCAAACATCGACTGAATCTTCACTTCATTTCATGCTTCAAAAGCTACAGTAGGTTCATTATATCAAGTAATTCAAAATACGGGACAAAATCTATTCCATAAAGATATTATGTGACATTTTACATAATGTAAAAGCAGAATGTATTTAGAAGTAAAAATGTCCAGGTTTTTTTTTTTCATCAGAATTCTATTAATAATTAAATAATGATGCATTTTTCTCCATAAAAATACATTAACCTGTTCAATACTTAATGTTTTAAAGGTTTATCTATGTATTACCTGAGGACTTTTCCCTCACAGTTACAGGAGGAAATATACATTTGAAATAAAAAAAAAAAAAAATGAAAAGAAATATATATATATATATATATCGTTTATCTATATCTTTTTTTTATCTTACCTGCCCATTTTTCATCAAATGCTCTTGATCTGATCCATTGTTGATTTACTCCACATGAGATCTCCAACCATCCATGCTCCAAAAAAGACTCAGGGCAAATCCAAACTAAAGTAAATTCTGTATCATCTCAGTCTGGCAATCTGACAAATAACTCAAAATAACAGTAGCAAAACAATAAGGACTTGCACTTTGAGTGAAGGCAACAGCATCAGTATCAATGCAGAATCTAGGGGAAAATCTAGAGAGAAAAAAAAGACATAACAGTGGTGAGATTCTACAAATCACTGCCAAATCCCTTAAAAGCTCTCTCTCTCTCCACGCTGTTCTTGTTCCTCAGTGAATCTCTGTCCATGCACTACTCTACTCCACTCCCCCCTACACACAAACACACACATGTTCACTCACTTACCCTCTCTCTCTTTCTCTCCTCCAACTCTCTCCTCGGATGGTTCTCTCAGCGCACTAATGGCCACAGATTGGGATTATCATACAGGCTTGTGTGAAGAAAGCACTAGGTGGAATAGACCCTCCCCCTGCTCTTCTTCTCGTATGATGGAACTCTGTCGTTTTGAGAGATTACATGAGCAGCCATTTGATTCAGAAACAAAACGGCAAAAACCATGCACTCTCTCACACACACCTGTCAGCGCACGGCCAATGCAGACTTTGGGAGCAGAAAATAGGTTTCTGTGTGGCTAAATGCGAGTTGAATTAGATTTATTATTGATTGGAGTTAAAGCTATAGGGAATAGAGACCCTGGATCAGTTTGCAGCTCATCATCTCATCTATCAGTCACTATACTGCGACTAGTAACACAACTGAGTCAGATAACCATCTAATGGAGGGCTTGTGATAGAACAGTCTTCATACACCACAAGTTCAATAATGAATTCACCCACTTATCTGTAACGAGATGTGGGGCTGAAGACTGTCCCAACACCGTGAGCATATTGTACTCCTGACAATTGAAGCATGCCACTTGAAAAGGCACCAAAAGTATCTATCTACTACCGCTAATCTAATGAATATTATGTATTGAATATGTGAAATGTGAAGTTATTTAGGCTCAACACAATAGGGTTGTCAAAAATATTGATACAATTTGATACTAAAAGTAGTATTGAAACTAGACACTCGAAGTAGTATCAATACTGAAAAGTACCACATAAAAAGGACATAATTTGACTTTTCCTGAATAGTTTTATAGTGGTCTGGATCTGTATCAGTGCTAATATAAGACCACATGGTAATTTGTGTTGAAAATTCCATTCTAATTCTATTCTAAATAAGTAATGTTTTTTTTATTACCATGCAGTGCATTATCAAAAATGTCAAGCCTTTTCCTTGGTATCGAAACCAAGTCGTGACCCCATTACAACACAATATACAACAACAATATATAACATTTCAATCCAGATTTTATACAGACTGAGTACAGGTTCACACAGCATTAGCATAAAAGGGACAATAATTTAACTTTTGAAAGCCTACCCCAAGAACACAGACTTCTCTAGACCATCGTCCTCTTGTGTGTACTCTAAATGTGATTTGAAAAATTTGCTCTTATACTGCGGGCTGTTCCTAACATAGTCCAGGTAATCAGGAGTTCCAGGGCAGATGACATTGTCTGCCAGCAGAATGGAGCCAGTCTTTAGAAGTCCACACTTCTGGTATAACATAAATAAATAAATAAATTGGGTGTTAGTCACAGATTGAACATTACAAGTGGTTGTGAGGATAACAAACTTACCTCAAGCAATTTAGTGTCTGGGAGGTAGCGATCTTTCCAGTGGTCCAGGAAAATCAAGTCAAAAGTTTTAACCCCAAACTCCTCCTTCAATCTGGGAATCCATTCACCTGACGCTCCTTCCACAAGTTGGATCTGAAATAAAATCACACTTTTCATTAAATTAAAGTATTTGGGACATATTTAAACACTTGTACACATGATGCTATCAAAACTGTTTTGCATAACTGTATGTATTCATAAAGGATAAAAGTAAATGTCCAGATAAGGGCAGTTGGTTAAGTGCAAAAATCTATGCAAAGTAAACCATTTTAAAGAAATGAGTAAAGATATATTGTATTTAAACTGCATGGTAATTGGTGTTTTACCTTATCTTGAAGCCCAGCCCAAGCTATGACCTCTCGAGCAATCGCAGCATAATCTGAGTTAAACTCAAGTGTAATGAGTTTGGCATTAGGAGGAAGGAGCCTGGCGATGCGCACTGTGGAGTAGGCACAGTAGGTCCCCAGCTCTAACACAGCGGTGGGCTTCACCTCAGATACCACAGAGTCTACAATACACCCTGTAACAATTAAGACAGAATCCATGCATAAGACAGACACACATTATGCCTGAAAAAAAGGTTTTTCTATATGAATACATACCAACCTTTCTCATCCCCTACGTTCATGGCCCACTCTTTATGTCTGCAGTAATCGTCAATGGCCTTTACCACGCTGCAAGGGTCCCCTCTAATGGCGTTCTTCTGAACTGCATGCAATATTCTCTGCAACAAAGTAACGCAAAGGTACATTATGGGTGTGCCAAAATATCAATATTTTTATGATTTGTTGATGAGTATTGATATTGGAGGCTCCTGTATGGGTATAGCATGAGGTTTTTTTGTAACATTTCACAAAACTAAGTACTATGATGTTGCTTATTTAGAGAAAGTAAACCTATAATGTATAAGGATGCACCAATACAATACTGGTATCAGATCTCGCCACCAATATTGAACATTTTGGTGGATTGGACATCCAGTTATTACCTATAAACTGGTGTAAAAAGACGACTTACCCAAAACATCTCATAATATTAAACTTGTATTTTTACAAAACACATTTGGATCATTTTTTTTTTACCTACGCTGATTGTGTTTAACGGAAATAAATAATATCTTCAGTCTCTGCCCTAGTATTGATTGATATCGAGTATTGGTAAATACTTAAATCCAAAGTATCGTAATTGGTATCAAAACCTGAAAAACTTGACTCTGCACATTATTTGTTTTTGAGTGTATTTCAAAAATGAAATGGCTGTTCCAAACCACTATGGTCTGACTAAACTGTATACTGTATAGTAGAATATGATATGCAATGTATAGATCATCACAGCTATTGCCATATTCTGGTATTATCATATTATTATTATTAGTAGTAGTAATAGATCTAGAATTAACAATCAAATAGTACTTATTAAGCGTTATATAATATGATATCACATACATCATAGCATTCAATTTCAACAAGTGCTAGTAGTAGTAGTCTTTACTATAGCTGTATCGTAATGGGATTGGGACTAATAAAAGGGAGAATTTGAGAGATGCTAAAATATATATATATAATTTTTTTCTTTTTTTTTTCTCTAGCACAAATTTAGAACATTCAAGGGTTTTGTGGTGGGTATTTGAGTATTATGTGTGTTTTTCCGTTGTAAGAAGTGTTAAAAGCCACACTATTTGTTTAATCCTTTAGTCTCACAGAAGGTTATTGGTACCTTTGTGTTTGCCATTTACATGTCTCCTGTTTATTTCACATGTCTTGTTTGGTCATCCTGATCTGTACTCAAATGCAAATATAAAATGTGTTACCTGTGTGAGCTAAGCTGGACTGACCTAAATGCAAACTGTTCTCGGGGAAGGGCTTGGACCTCAGACTGTATTTAAGTGTTGTTACCCCATTGCTCTGGGCTCACTGCTGGCAGAAACTCTGTTTGTCAGTACTGGGACCATTTGTTACAGGTGCAAACATAACAAACCAACATAGACAGTCCTCTTGCATGTTATGGTATTATTTTACAGGTAATTTCCACAACAGTTTCAAGTGGATATGAGGGTTGACCCAATTTTAATCCCCCACTTTGTTTGATAATCCTGGTGTACTTCCTGGATATTTATTTTCACTAACCTTATCCGCTTAACACTTAAAATTTGTGTTTTTGGTTTCTGTTTACACCGCACAAGACTGATCCATTGACTAAAACTAAAAACAAACACAAAACAAACCAGAAGCAGGGCTAAAGATTTAATGTGACAATCACACACCACATAAAACATGGGACAAAACAAACTAAAACTAAACCTGGATTAGACCAGGACTAAAGCAGCACTAGAACTGGACCAAACCAAGTCTACATTAGGGCTAAACTGGGAAATGACAAGTGTTGACGCACACTTAAATAAATGCACAATGTGTAAATGTATATTTGTTTAATATAATGCTCACTGTATATTTCTGTCTAATATAGAAGTAAACAGACTACAGAGTCTAATCACATATTTTAAATTGTGGTCAGGCTTTCATTTTGTGTTCAATATATTTCAGTGTTTGTTTATTAATAAAATGTGTTGTATTAGTGTACATCTTTAAATCTATCTAGAACCAGGTGAGACCCCACCTGTGGCCGAGTGGAGCCTGTTATCCAGTCCATTAGCATCTCCAACAAGACGTCGTGCCACATCAGCACAAGAGCTTGGCGAACTGTAGCCGGGACCACCCATCTGTACAAGATGTACAGAATGGCAGCTCCTCCAATGCAGAAATAAACACAGGTGATCAACATCCTGTAAACAGTATAAGACCACTGTGAAGAATACAGCTACAGAAACAATAACGCACAGGAAGGCATTAATATTATCCATTAATAAACTGGTGTTTTCATCAGCACATCTGCATCACCTGAATGAAAGCTCTCTACCCGCTCCTTTGTATTGGCCTAATGAGATGGGTGTTTATTATGCAGTGTACAATACACCCTCAGCTCTCCTATTCAGAGCCTCTCAGAGCCAAACTGCACATCTAATCATCATATCACTACAGTGATTAGTAAACGAAAAATCACTGTTTAGAAATGAGAATAGTTAGGATAGAAAACCCTTTGTGCAATACATGGTGCATGATTGCAACCAGCTGTAGGTCAAACTAAAGTAGCTGTGAAAGACTACTGGTGTTTGAGGTAATTCCTTTTGATTTAGAGTTGGAGTTGCATGGCAACAGTGGCACAAAAGGCACATCTCCAGGACTTTAACCTTTACTTCAGTAAACACAGTAACAGCATGTGATCAGAGAACATGTTGATAATGTGTGTAGAATCCCTCAGTCGTCCAGGTAGAATCCATGGCAAAAGGAGAAATTCAATTTGTCAACTGGACAAAAGTTTATTTGGTCGAATACGTTTTGCAGCTCATCTAAGATGCTTCTTCAGTTCTGGTCATTGTAGTTAGCTCCTCCCTTCAGATAGATATAAAGCAGTGTTTACCAGCGTCTGACCAGAACTGAAGAAGCAGCTTGGATGAGCTGCGAAACGTATTCGACCAAATAAACTTTGTCCAGTTGACAAATTGAATTTCTCCTTTTGCCATGTTGATAATGCTAAATTAGCACATCCTGCAAATGCCAATAATGCCATTAAAACTGTAGTGCAGACTATATAAATAATAATTTGACAAAACTAAAATCTGATTTCAAACCAACAGAATACAATAATACTTAATTAAAAACAGCATTGACATTCTCTAGTTATTTTTTGCATATGGGACTTACCTATGTTTGCGTGTCTTCTCACCTCTTCCTTTCGCTACAAGCATTCTGGTGTCGTCACACAGCTGCATTTAAAATCAACTAGCTCCACCCTCTCCAGGCTCCAACCCCCTTCGTGAAGCACTGATGTAGCATGTAAGGAATGTTGGGGAACCCAATACAAACCACGCTCACTGATCCAGCAAGACAACACAGAGGGGATGGTGTGCACACCAATTTATTCATTTCAGTGAATATGTTTGGATGGTTTAAAAGGAATTTAAAAAATAGCTTAATGCCTGGGGTGATTTATTGAGGCATCTCTTGTTTTCTTGTGTTTCTAGAAGACTGAGCCCTGTCTGAATAAATTACAGTCATACATCATTCTTGCTTCCTTAGTGTCATATATGCGCTCTTTTTGGACTGTGTGAGAAACTGTGCATACAAATGTTTCTTGGCAAGGAGTGAATAAAACGTGTGGAAAGAGAATTAAATGTATACAGTTTTTAGGAGGTGATCCATGGGTGCTTGAGACATTGTGCAGCAGTGGCTCTCCTCTCAGGCAGAATCTCCAGCATGGTCTGCAGGAACAAGCTGAATTGGACCGCCTCCTCTCTGGGCCACTCATATTTATCCAGCAGGATCTCCAATAAACTCCATGGCTTGAGTTTTGAAATGCGCCGCAAGTTACCTAAAATAAAATATATCTGAGAATTGCTTACTACTGTCTAATTCTGTTTTAATTATTGTCTAATCATGTTACCTTTGCGGTTGAAGTACAATTTGGAGTTCTTTCCCGAAAGAGCAAATTGGGTGGGCAGTGGTCCGAGCAGTTCTATTATGTGGGCAATGTGATCTATAAGGAAACAGGTGAAGGTAAATTTCACCAGTATCTTAAAGATTTTATCATTTTATTAAGCCTGCTGCCCCCTAGAGGCACAAAAAAGATAAACAAACCTTCCTCTCGGGAAAAGGTAGCTCCTCCTTGCGGGTCGAACAGATAGTCCCCCGTGGCCAGCTCAAAAGCCTGTATGAGTACATATAATAATCATTAAACACTGTCTTCGTCTAAATAAAGGTTGGACAATAGTGACCCTGATCCTACCACACAGGCCGTGCTCCATATGTCCGCAGGCGTGCTGTAGTCAGCGCCGATAAGAACCTCCACTGAGCGGTACTGACATGTCTGAATACCATCAGTGAAGTGTTTGTGCTGTGGAAAACATAACAATGTCATTCTTCTATACAGCTGTGCTAAAAATCTATTACCGGTAATCATTTTTTACATTCATTGTGTACAGTAATGTTACAATATCTCTCTGTTCATTAAAATCTATTGCATTTGCTTTAATGCTGGACAATTGTTTTAAAAATATCTAATTGCAATTGTGAATAGATTTTCAATTTATCCTTTCAAACTAAATTCTTAAAGGGCAATGTGAAAAATGAACTGCTGAACTAAATTTTATGGATCGAAAATAAATTGTTAGCTTGTGGCGAGTAAGCTTGAGTACTCACCACCCAGCAGGCATTGCCAAGATCAGCTATTTTAGTTTTGATTTTATCAGCATTCTGTGGATTCAATAAGTCCAAGTCACTATCTGAGTCTTCAGCATCTAGAGGACATTGAAGACATAGAAATCGAATGGTAACACTCGACTCACCAACACAGATAATACAAATTTAATAACGTAGATTAAATCAACATACTATTCGGAGGTGGCTGTTTATAAGGTGGCTGTTGCAGTAACATAGATCTTGAGACAGTAAAATGTCTGCTCAGGTCTGGTAGAGAGCACATAGACTCTCTGTAGCTGTAAGGAGTGGAGTCGTGGCCATCCTCCAGGAGCAGGGTCTGTCTCCTGAAAGAGAGGCCCAGGTCTGAGATCTTTGAGCGGCCGGTGCAGCTGTGACTGTGGCTAGGCACGTCAGAGAAGGGAATGTGAGCTTTGTCTTTGTGCTTCTGTCCCCGCCGACTCCTGTCCCTCCTCGTCAGTCGCTCAAGTGGACTTTTGGAAACTTTGTTGGACTGTAGGGTACAACCAAAAAACATTCAGTTGAAATATACAGTCACAAGTGTCTCCTCACAGCAACATCATGCCTGTTTGTGAAGTGCAGCGTAACATGCAGAGTGCAAAGAGCATAACATGTGTTTATAATTGTGCATAAAGAGGTCGTAGACACTGTTTGATAATTTGGTCAACAACTAAAACTCCTCTTCTTCTTTTGGCCCATCATATTTCCAGGTAAGAACAGCCACAACAGGGGGAGATCTAGGCCTGTCACAATACTATATAGATTTATCATTCAATATATGAAAGCTGGAACAATGTATTTTTAGGCTCAGTATTTATCGTGGGTAAATTGTCTTTGCAGAAGTGGGGAGAATTTTATTTTCGTTGTAATACAATTAGATTTGAGCTGTAGAGGGTTGAATAAGTTATCTTTATGGATATTTTTTGTTTCATTCTGCTATTTATTTGTTGCGGCTTAAGTTTTTTAATGAAACTGTCTATTTAATAATGGTTTTCTTATTATCTTGCTTTATTTTGATTTTGATTAGTGGCATAAAGTAGTTTCAATATTATCGTTTATCGCAATATTTGTCTGTGGCTTCAAAATTTGTTGTTGTGACAGGCCTAGGGATAGCGAATTAGAAATGAGCAAGCAAGTGAAAGCATCCTTGTGCAACGGCAACTCAGGCCATTAAAAGACAATTTTATAGTTTCTTGAAACAGGCCAGAAATCACAACCAAAACTTCAACACAAATAACATTATGCTGCTTAAATTTGTATTGGATAGGATAAACTGTGTGTGCCATTAAAGCGCAGAAAGTGCTAATCAAAGCAGCATAGCAGTCATCATCTTACCCACTCCCCCAGAGAATGGAAAACCCCAGTCAGCTTCCCCCATAAGTTGGACAAACTCTTTGAAAGTCATAACAGAATTTATATTAACGATTTATAGAAATCTACTCCAAGTAAGAAATCTAAATAAAATGTAGAAATCACAAATACTGCTTGCCAACCTGTTTATCTCTGGGGGTTTTGTTCACTGGCAGAAATTAAAATCATCACCATGGAAAAATAAAAAAAAATTAAATATAGATGAAAGTTTGTTTTTTCTAACACAACCACAATTCCCCCAAAACCAAACAACCCATAAACAAGTGTTATTGACTAAAAAACACAACTTAAAAACACATATATATATAACAATTCTAACCTGTGGAGCTGGGTGATGCAGGCTGCACTGGAAGCTGCCATAGTTTAGTGCTGGCTGCAAGCTTTTGTATGTACTTTTCATCCACACTCAGAAGAATGTTTTCTGGCTTGATATCTGTATGGATGATCTTGCATTTGCTGTGCAGGTAATCCAAACCTTGTAATACCTTTAACAAAGAGGAAATGTTATTTAGAGCCATTTGAACTCTCAATACAAAAGAAGGGAAGATACCTGTCTGACAATTTTCTTGACGCATGGCAGTGGTAGACCAGTGTAGTTGGACTTGATGATCCATCTTAACACTTGGTCGCCCAACACTTCAAGAACCATGCACACATCTGAGAAGCTGTTAAAGTATGTTTCATGAAATAATAAAACATATTTCACAATTTATGTTTCTCTCTAAAAGATACGTTCCCTGTTTCCGCCAGCAATTCTAAAGTCATCAAGGAGATGAACTATCCTTTCCCTTCTGGGGTCCTTGGGGTCACTCTCCATCACCTGGGAACAAAACAAGGATTAAGTGTTTTAAGATGTTGCATTGTAGTCAAATTCATTCAGTTCCCACACTTGATACTGGTAAGCTCCAATGGATGGCTCCAAAGGATGGCTGGTGGTCTGTGACAACGAGCAAATCATGCAAAGTATCTTGCACACAGACACAACAACACTATGAATTTGCTGTAGCAGGATTCTCAAACCATTAAACGTCTTTTTGTAAAACAACCAATTTTCCACCTCAGCCACTGTCTCCCCACAGACAGCAAATTGTACTTTTTGTGGCTTCAGAAATTCAGCAGTGGAGAATAATAAATGGCAAGAACAAAATTCCTGTTCCAAAACAAAGTTATACAATGAAAGAGTAATTTTCACTTACACATTTAAGAAGCTTGATCTCATCTAGTGCCGTCTCTGTAAAGGTCTGTGCACTCTTTACCACCTTCAAAGCAACAAATTGCATATTTCTGAAAACAAAACAATATTTGTAATAGTACATATTATCAGTACTGAAGCACATTATATCCCAATAGCTCAGCTTAAGCTTACACCATATCCCAACAGAGCCACACTGTTGAGAAATGACCCCATCCTAACTTCTTGACCACTTGGTAGCGATCAACAAAAATCTCTCCAGTTTCCACAGGATAATAACCACCTGCAAGCAAAAACAGCAACAAACAATTACGCAATAAAATAATTGACCTCACCATCATTGACTAATAATAAATAATATTCCAGGTATGTGTATGCTTGTACCAACGCCGTAGTCTTCTGGATTCTCCTGTTCCTCGATGGGGCATGGAAGCTCTGGTGGTGGAGACTGGGTCTGTGCAGACTTAAGGTGGGGAGCTGGCTTACTGTGTGAGCTGATTTTGTCAGTCTGGGTAGTTTGTGGCCCTTGGGCAGAATTGGCCTGGTTGGGTGTATTTGAGAGACTGTTTGTGATAAGAGCGGATATAGCAGCCGCATATGCGGACGACATATCCACCAGTTGCCTGTGGAATTCAAGAGACTGGAGGTGAGTCCAAGCAAACATATGTTCACATACAACAGCTTGTTTATTCTTGAACATAAGATGTGACTTAAAGTACCTATGAATACTCAAGAACAGAACACTGTATTTAAGATTTTACTAAAAATGTAAAACATTTGGGCCAGATTCAAATTTGACTTCCTGTTTGGAATTCATAACATCACACTAGGGAATTACGTAAGTGTTACCTAGCAACCATGTCAAACACTGGGCCAACTCCTCCATTGTACACAGAAATTATGATTAGACAAATAAAAATACAAGAAAACACCTTTATTTTGTTGAAATAACGTTTAAAATATAGGAAAAAAATTGTTTTTTATGTGTAAAATGTGCTAAACTTTTGATAGAATTCTCTTAAAATTATACATATATATTATATGTATTATTACAGCCCACAGGCTGCAATACCTGTATAATAACGAATGCCTGTGGCATGCCTCATTTTGGTCACTATTGGCTGAACTATATCTTGATATAAATAATTTGCCTTATATTTCATCAGTCACCTGTCCTATGCTTGCATTGTGTTTGGTTATCACAGTCAGAGCACAGCGCACAGCCAAATGCAATATTTACATAGCAGCACAACCTGATCCATGTGGGTCCATCCATCCAGGACTGAACCAGGACTGAACCAGGACTGAACCAGAACTAAACCAGGACTAAAACAGGACTAAACCTGCTCCTGCGACCTGGCCCCGGATAAAGTGGAAGAAAATGGATGGATGGATGGATAGCCTATGGTAGTAAAATGCAGTGGAGAGTTGGGGCTAGGGCGGGAGAGAGCTAACAGGCTGAATCATAATAGGAAAGGTGTGTGATAAACGTTTATGAAGACGAATCACTTGATTTGCGTGGCCCTGACCAATGCCACCAAGATGTACTTCAGAGCTGCAATGTAAAGTAATGAGCAGAAGCACCAGATTTTCTTAATACGTAGAACCAGAACCCCATCCATGATTTTGCTCTGATCCGGCGTGCTCAAAGGGAAAACAATCAAATAAAGTGATATGACCACATTTAACATTATAAAACTATATCTATGCAGATACATGTTAAATTTTGAACAAAATACAAAACAACGACTTCATCCACTTTTTATCTAGGTCAAGTTAGGGAGTGACCGGCTGCTACTGTCTTCAACAAATCTTTCAACATTTCTTTGCAAATTGCTTATTGATCGGTATAAAACTATAATTTATATTTACAACCGGTATTATCCCACTAAATGAAGTCAAGGAGAATCATCAAAACCTGCCATATTCACTTTAATTATAACGGGTTGTTAACTGTTGCAATGACATTTCAAAACGAGCCAAAGACAGTGGATGGTTATTTTTAGCTGGATGAATGGCATGTCAACATTAATAGCTCCTGACTCTGGCCTGCTGAAACCAAACTCTTTCTACTTCTACTTACTGTGTTGTCAACATGGCCAGGCAGGGGAGAGGGGCTCATTTGGTCATTTAGAAATATGCATTAGGTTTATATTTTTGTGAGAAGGGGTTGGTGATTTTTTTTTTTTTTAGAGACTACTTACCAAACATTGTACTGGCATGCTCTACAACATTGCGCAAACCAGCAGACACATTTTGCTCATTTACCCATAACTCCTCGCGCAAGAAACTTTTTCTTCTTCAGTAAACTATTGGAAGTATGTTATGAAGCTACTTCCGGTTGGTTTTATGTAAATATTTTGTCATAACAGCCATTACAGCTCAACTCTCAAAGTCTCGAAAATACTCTGTAATAATAATATGTTTCTTAAATAAAAATCACTTGTAAGGCTCACCATCGTATATTAGCTTGAGCTAGCTTTCTGATTATGAGTATTTTGTTTTGATAGTTTCGAGCGAACACGTTCCTCTTTTTGTGAAGTCCAGAATTCAAAAGACTATAGCCTATTGTTTACAAAGAAATTAAGAAAATTCTGTGAGAAATGTGTGGTAGTTACCTGTGCCGTCGTTTGCTGTCGTGGCCCAGTTTGTTTTGGAGACGGGGGAGAGGGAAAATCACAGTAGACGTGCGTATTTTCTCCTGTGCCACACTGGATTCAGCGCGCACTGTCCAGAGGCTCTCAGCTCTGTCCAGAAATAACGCCTGTCTGCATGGCCGGCCACTAACCTACTTTTATCTATAGTCAATGGCTAAATATTATTGCTACCATACAAAAAAAAAAAAAAAAAAGATTTTTGATAAGAAGAGCCTCGTTTTATTTATTTGATTAAAGTGCGTATGACAGGTTTTGATGATTCTTTAATTTCTTCTTAATTTGGTGCTATAATACCTGTTTTAAATATAGTAGTTTTACAATTTATACTTACAAAGCACATTTTTCTGATACTTTAAACATGATTTCAACAAAAGAAATGCGTGTTCATATATTTTTATTTGTCAAATTATCTCTGTACATTTGAGGAGTTTTGGCCTGCATCATGGTTGCTAGGTAACAGCTATGGAGTTTGTAGTGTGATGTCATGATTTCCAACCAGGAAGTAAAATTTGAAACCTAAAAAATTGTCAGACAGAGAAAGTATAAAATGTTTTGTAAAATCTTAAATATAATGATGTTAGCGGTGTTTTAGTGAAATGTGTCTAACCTGTCATAGGTATTTTAATTTGCTGCATAACCACACAGCCTCAGACTGAACATGACACTTTATTTTTCACACTCTCATACAGTATAGGACAGGCCGACCAGAGCCTATCCACAGACCTGGTATTAAGAGACTTAAAGGAAATAACAGTTTCATCACTTAATTATAAAAACTAAATCAGATCAAATATCACACTGCTGAGTAAAATGATGTACACACATTACCAGTTAAGTAACGAGATAGTTACAAAACACTGTTAATAAATATAATATAGTTTGAGCTTCAGAGCAAAATTATAGGCTAATTTCTTTTAACTTACAGAGTACATTGTATGAAAAATACATTTAGGGCCCCCATTGCACAGCAGTTTGGTCTACAATATCAGCTGGAAGAAGCTCTATAATGCAGAATACAGAAGATGTTATTACATACAAAACAGTTTCAATATACAGACTATATAATGGATAAGAAATACACCCCAAAATGTGCACACAACAGAGAACATAAAAACAATCATTATGCACTGGTTTGCATATTTTGCCACATTTTTGGACCAAAAATGTGGCAAATGTGAGACAGACAAATCAGTCAGTATTTATCCAGCAAAAGGTAAAGGTAACATATTAATTTGAAATGTTAATATTCATAGCACAAAATGTGATTTCTTGATATTTGCGAACCATTTCTTCCTGTTTCATGTTGTAAACTGAGGACAAACAATATTTATCAGATTTCTGTCAGTCCAACTATTTTGAAACTTTATTTTGTACAATAAAATAAGTCAAAATATAAATCAATTAAAATACAACAGATTAAAATGACATACTCACATCACAACATTTGCTTTTATCGACTAAACTAAACTAAATGGTGAATTAATATAAATATCTTTCCTGAAAGACAAATTCATTAAAACAACATTTAAAAAACAAATTAAAATTGAGTGTGAGACCCGCTCACACCATCATTCAATACTGCAGCAGCCCTACCTTGATTACACAATTCACTTATTAATTACATAGTGCTCACTTAAGGGTCAAAGGTCAAGAAAGGGGGGTAATTGTGAGTAAATACTTGCAATATGCTGTAAATAATATTAGTAGAGAAGTTAAAATATTATTCTAAAACTCATCCTACTCGTACTACAATCCACACTATATACAGACTTATGCTCAGGTAGACCTTCAGGAGACAATCTTGCTTCTTTCAACATTTCACCACAAAGGTTTTTCTCAATAGCTTAAATGGGTTCTCACTCTGAGGTTCATCAAACTAGGATCATGTGACCTTAGGAATTTACCACCTTCTTTGAGGACAATGTAGAAAAAAAATTAAACTGTCTTGGTTTTATGACAATTGTTCTCTGATTTTGACCACACGTGGGGGTGGAGGGTATTAAAATTTTACTGACTGGCTACACATTCAAGACTTTGGCTGACTGACTCCCAGTTTGAGTGAAACTTGAAAGTGTTTTTTTACTGGTGCCCTAGTTTGCTCTGAGCATCCAAAGACACGCATACACAAGCATATAATGATATGGGCTCCATCAGCTGGTTGGTCTTGGATGGAGGAACATCACTGCGTCACTGTGTGAATACTTGAAAGCACACAAATACTGGAAAATCCCAATTCATTGTATTATTACCTGTGTGATATTCATGGGTTGCATGCCAAGCCATTGAGAAAAACTGTGACCCTGTCAAAACCTGTCACCCTTTTTATTTATAGGGATTTAAGGCTCAAGATGTTCATAAAGTGCTTTATATGACACCATGCCCCTCTACAAAAAGCATTTGAACATGAGCCATGTGTCACTGTTAGATTCTCAAAAGCCCTCAAATTTACTTTAAAGTGTCTTTCAAACAACAAAACGCTACATATATGGTCAGGAGCAGCCTGAATTACCATCAATACGACATCTTTCCAAATCCTCTTTAGTGACATCTTGAACATTTTGTGATTTTTGATTGAAGTCAGTTTGCCGAGGCTTAATTCTAGCATTTAATATTAATAGAAAGCACTTTAAAGTTATCAGTTTTTCTTGATATAACATTTAGGCACTCCCATTCGCTACAGCTGCGCTCTACAGTTTATGGCCTGTTAAGGTTATTTAACAAATAAATTAAAAACTGAATGAATGAGGAATTAACGGCTAATGATGCCGTTTTTGCTCTTACATAAAACACATTCACCAGTGTTAATATATTTCAAATTATGAAGTCATATACCATAGTACATCACAAAATTAATGAGCAATAAATTACCTCTTTTATATAACTGTTCTTTATAGGTCAGACTGTACAAAATAGTAATTTAGACTTGAATATATTCTGTAAAAAAGTATATCTGGAGATTCCCATGGTTACTAGTAAGAAGATAGTAATGTTTGTGTACAGCATACTGTCATAAATAAACTTGAGCGTGCATGACAGCACTAGCATTGCACACACACACACACACACCTCTGACATCAGCAGAGGACTTGCCAAGGCCTTTTCACACAGTGGAGCTACAGTTTATCACTGACTACAGTCTGTTTCTGCTGAGGTTGCCATGTTTTGTTTTTCTTTTGAGGTCACACTGTATCAACATTTGGGCATGTTTTGTCTGAGGTGTTATTGCGTACAGTCCTATTAGACCAGGGTGCCTGGGTCAGCGTTGGGTTCCTTAGGAGAGGCTTCCTGTGCATTCTCCTGGTACAGAGAGAACTCCATCGATCTGCAGAAGAGAAAGGCAAAACAGATCAATAGTGTTGCATAAATGAGAGACAAGAGCGTAAAACCACATCTCAACAAGCTATTAATTTGTAATGATGAAATGAGTGAAGTAAAACAAGGCTTGATGGCAGCATACTAAACTGTAGACGGTACATGGTTTTTCTAAATATTACATTACAAGACCTAGTTCAACAAAACTGGGTTAACTCGGTGATGTATATCATCACAGAAACGTAAAACAAACAGTAGCCGAATGAAATATAGCGGCTTTAATTTTTAGAATTTACAACTGATGCCTGACACAGAGTAGATGAGAGTGCAACTGACCTTCCGTGAAGTGGATGCCCATGGAAGCTGGCAGACTGAGGCATATGAGGCCTGTGGCTGTTGGTAGGGTCACCCTGGACCGACTGGGGCTGGTGCACCAGAGGGTGGGGGTGTGAGAGGCGAGAGACCCCTGCTTCATGACCTTTAGAGGAAGGATACCCCAGAGCGTTCCTGAGGTACCAGTCCCTCAGCCCCTCCAGTGCTAGGGCCTTGTGGAGGCTTCGTGTAGAGTCTTCCGGTGTGGGAAGAGAGAATTGTGGGGGTCTGCGAGTGAATGGTGGACCCAACAGCTCAGCTTGGTAAGGGTGCAAGTTGGGAATGGATGAAGTGGTGGCTGAAGAAGGAAGGGGTGACTCGTACGCTGAGAGTAGAAGAGCATCATGTTGTTGCAAAGGAATAAATGGACCACAAGATTTGGTTCTAGTGACTTTGACCCTGCGTAGTTCAGCTTGAGATCCTCGTAGGACCATGGGGCTGAAAGGAGGTACAGCACTGGGGAGGTGCACCTGTGAGTGGGAGAAGCCATTGGCGTGAGACTGTGGTGCAGCAGTAGATGTGTGAGGGGATGATGTGTCCTGCCAGATCCTGCCTGTAGACTGATACAGCTGCTGCATCTTCTGCTGTTTGCCCCAGATATAATCCATCAGCTGCTCGCTGTACCCTCCGGTCCCTCGACCACCCATGGACAGACGCATTTTTGCCTGTTCCACAGAGTTGTCCACGCGTCTTTCTGGACTTTCTAAATTAATCCGGCGCAGCTTTCCATCAGTAAGTGTCTCAGAGCTCTTGTAGGGCCCTCCTCTGGGGGGCATCCCATTACGAGGAGGGGGATCATCAGGCAGACTAGACCTGTCCAGCAGGGCCTCTGAACTGTTACTGCGCCTGGCACGGGAGCTGTAAGGGCACCCTCTGCGCTCCGATGAGGAGCCTTCTTGAGACAGGGGGATCATGTATGGTACATCCAGGCTGCCAGACCACTGCTTAGTGCCATTACTTCCTGATCCATCCGACCTGTCATTTAGGAAAACACAACACCAAAGATTAATAATTGATTGATATTAGAAAATTAATTTCACTGTATAAAAACTGTGATTTTACAAAACTATAGGATTACAGAATGACAAGTCATTTGTTAACATGACACTAATCACCCCACTGTGTCTGACTCTGGTATGTATTTAAGAAATTATCTCATTTGAAGCCATAGTTATCTCTGTGGGTGGCAGTAGAAGCTGTGCTGTAGCACACAGAAGCAGCATCACAGATTACCTGACATGAACACTGATGGGGGCCGTACGAGCCAACAGAGGAGTCGCTGGAACACTTCTGCCCTCAGGATTTGATGCACTTTGTGGTAAAGAGTGAGAGGGGCTATGCGAACATAAACAGAAAATATTATAAAATATTATAAAGTACAGCACAGGCAAGCACAATGTGACAATGTTATAAACTAGTTTTAGTCAATACTAAGGATGCACCAGTACTGGTATCTAATAACAATCCAGAAGAAAATGCAGTACCGGGTATTGTTTCAGGATGAGATAAGGTATCGGCAGTTACTTAATCAAAGTCAATAATGTATGGTTTCCATACAGTATACAGTTATACATTGTAAGTTTTGTGGCTGTATACTGCATACTGCCTCAGTCAAATTGACTGACTGAGGGGAATGGCGTGTTAAAAGAGCTTTCCATGGGTTGCACTTGATTACATTGTATTAAATGATATAATCTCACACTCCACTAAGGACAAATCCAGGTTTTCATTAGGTCCACACAAAAGAAGACATTACCTGACAGAGCTTGTGGCTGAGTTGCGTCGTGTCCTCATCTCGTAGTAAATCTCGACCGGTGAGAGCTTCCTGCTGATTCTGTGGTCAGGACTGCCCACAGTGAGACCAGGCTGTGACAAAGAGCGCTGGTCTGCTGCCACGCTGGGAGAAGACTCTTCAGGAAAGGAAGAAAAATCATGTTTAAACATGCCAGCTTCATGTGCTATTTTCAGCTTTAGATGTCTGGTCTTATTATTGGGCTATAAAGTGAAAAATTTAGATGCTAGTCACTACAATTAAGTTGAACTTAAAGCACATATGCCAAGTTAGACTTAAACTTCAGAGAATTTTGTGAATTGATTATATAGAAAGAGTTATTCCTTTTTAGAAGCTGCCGCTACTTTCTTTCAACTTCAAAAACGGCAAATTGAAAAAAACTATAAATAATTTAAATGAATGAATTTACAACAGCCACTATCCCACCAAACAAACAACAAATAATAATTAGAAAAACTTGAACTCACACTCACACTAGGACTTTAGAACCGTGCCCAAGCACGAATAGCCCCTAAAGCGCGGTACGTTTGTCCAGTGTGAGCGCAATCGAACCGTGCCCAGGCACGGACCGGTTGGGACTTTGGCCCGTTTGGAGGAGGTGGGCCAAAGCATGGCACAGTTGCTCATGTACGCGCACACGTACGACTTCACTGTGTGTGCGCAGATGTTACTCATATGAGGAAAACAGTGAACAAACTCTGCTCCAAAACATACAGCGAATCCGCGCTTACCTTCAGTAAAGACTGACAACGACAGAAGTTTTGCATCCTCGTCTCCGTCTGTCCTCACTGCCCCGCGCTGTTATTATATCCATAAACTCACAGAGGAGCGCGTATCGCAGCAGGACTCGTATCTGCCTCACTATTTAAGAGATATTTCGTGCCGCTGCACTTATTTTCTCCGCTAAAAGCGTTAGCTCTGCTGCGCGACATGTAAACAAACAGCACCGTGTGATGACGTCATCGGGCCGTAGCCCAGTTCGGTTGTACCGGTGTGAGTGCAGAACATAAAACCCACAGCAATCATGCTTGAGCACGGCACGGTTCAAAAGTCCTAGTGTGAGTGCACCCTTAGATGTCTAAAAACATCATTAGCACAGAGATATGAGTTCTCTTTTGTCCATTACCATTTTCATGGGATGTGGTGTCTGATGTAGAGCTCATACTCTCTGACATGACTGCATCTTCTACAAGAAAAAAACATAGGTTAGATTTGTCCTTGTGAGCCAAATGGGACTGTCATTCTAGTCTATACAGAAAGTCCATCAGATATTGCCCCATAAAGTTAAATTTTTGATCCATATTCACATATTCTATATGGACCAATATTATTTGGAAACAAGTTTTTTAGTCCCTTTGGATTAATCATTTTCTTCTATTTAGTTATTTAAGATGCTGTGTGTTAAATAATGGCTAAACTCATGTTATTACAATCAAAACAATATCACCTATGATTTTTGATTAACATAATTTACTGGGAGAAGCAAGTAATGTCTACCTGTGTGACAGCCTCGGTGTACTGTCCTCTTGTTTTGGACATTTCTGTCTAACTCTGAGTTGCGGTAGAGTGCCCCAGTGAAGATGGTTTTCATCTGCTTCCTCTGGGCAGTCTCATCCTGTGGCCATGAGACAGTGGTTGTTGTTAGACTTCAGCAGACACAGCGCCACACCAAAGCAGTAAACTCAATTGATATTCAAAGAGTTGACTCACCTCTATCTTGGTGTTGGGTGCCAAGTGAGCTCTGCGCTGCACCAGTGGGGGTTTTTCTCCCGATTCCAAGGGGAAAACCCGAGGCAGCTTCCCCGTCAACTCCTGCAGAGGACAGCAATTAACCTCTACTTTCTAAATGTGTATAGAATCCCTCAGCCGTCATTTACTTTCTAAAATGTATCTTGCAAACGCTTTATCAGCACTATACCAATAACTAATCTACGATAGAGTACAGATCACAGATGTTCGCTGCTCACTGTCATAAAAATCTTGCTGTCTATCTAATAATAAATAATAATAATGGATCCGTTTTATATAGCACTTTTCTGGACACTCAAAGACGCTTTGCAGAGCATTATTCATCCACTCCACATTCAGTGGTGGTAAGCTACTATTGTAGCCACAGACTGACGGAAGCGAGGCTGCCAATCTGTGCCATCGGCCCCCCCCCCCCGACCACCACCATCACTCATGCACACACTTTTATACCAGGCAATGTAGATGAAGTGCCTTGCCTAAGGACACAACAACAGTTTTTGCAACTGGCGCCCCACTGTGGCACCTGATTTTCCCAGCAGTCTCCCATCCAAGTACTGACCAGGCCCGGCTTTGCTTAGTGTCTGAGATCTGACGGGATCAGGCTTTGACAAGCCGGTATCTATAGCTATTGTTGGATGAAATCTTGATTTGTCGAATGTTATAAATGCAGTTATAGGAGCACTTTATCATTCTCCTAGATTGAACGCTTAAACCTCTTTGGTCTTTCTTTGATCATACTTCCTGCATGCAAATCCAAACCCTGTTAATCTGTACTCTGCATCATTTAACCCCCCTCTGTCATACTGAACACAGACCCAGTTCTATCCATCCCCTGGGGTCATTTTGTCAAAACCTGTATGGCTTTCTTGTACTTTTCTTTTCGTTATTGTAGATACTTTTAATCAGAATAAAATTAAAGTCTTTATTCATACATGTGATTAAATTTGGTTTGCAGTGATTAAGAGGCATTAAAAGGCAACATACATCATCATACACCAGTTCAAACCTTTACAAACACATCAGCTCTTGTTACCTTTCTCTCTTTTCTGTCACTCGCTCTTTCTTCACGTCAAACTATAAATTTAGCAAGGGAAATGTGCTAATTAAGTTTCATGTAGCTGTGACTTCAGGGGTGATGAAAATGTCTGACGCAATCAGGCAAAGTCTCTATAAATACACGTATAGTACAAAAGATGAATATGGGCTGCTGTAAAAACAGGTGTATACTCACTGCCTCCTGCAGACAGACTTGCTTGAGTTCACCCACTCTGTTGTTGAGGAGGGCCTCCAGAGCTTTTTTCTTTTGCTGCAGAGCTGTAAGCCTCTCCGCCTGAAGCTTGCCATCCTGGCACCCTTGAACATCTGCAGACAAACACAACAGCGCTGTGAGCTGGGAATTGTAGGACAGCAATAGGAGATAAAAAAAAACTAGAGCATGAGCAGATCTAAAATTATGATCAAACCCTCCAGTTTTTTGTTTTGCTTCTCTGTGCCTGCTCTGGAAAGAATTTCTGACAGCTGGGGTGACATCTTGTTATGAAGGTGGCTTCACAGCTGTTCAAGCACTTTCTCTTTGTTTGACAGAAGTAATTGAACTTGTCTAGACATGTGACGATGTTACATGAAGCACACCCTCACCTGGTGACCCCAGACCCATGGATGTTATTAGTTGTCCTTTCACCTCCATGTGACAAAATCCTGGGACAGCTCTGTCTCTCCCCAGCACCTCCTTACCTGCTCAAAACAAGCATATACACTCACTACAGCTCAAGAGAAGTGTGGAACAGGCATGTTTTTAGTTTATTCTGGCACTAACCTTGCAGTATCAGCCATGTTGTTGGAGGGAGTGCATTTGCGGCCAGTCAGCAGCAAAAAGTCATTGGAGTTACACCCAGATGAAGTAAAGAAGCATCAGGAGTCTCCTCGCCTCAGCTTCTGTTTTAGGGTAGAATCTAAAAATGAGATTGTACAAGCTTTAAAAAATATATATATACACAAATACATAAAAAGATACAAGTACTTCTGTAATTAAAATGTAAAATAAACTCAAGTAATAACACATGATATTTTTGATTATTAAGCAGTTTGTAAAATTAGAAATAAAATACATGGATCAGTCTGTGTTACCAAAGGAATGGCAAAAGTTCCCTTTTAAGCCAGTTAAAAAGTGTATAACTTTACTTGATCCATAATACATTGATGGATCTAAAGAGGGGTAAATTACAGAAATTCCTTAGCAAAATCATATTTTTGATTTCATAAAGATTCATGCACACTTTATATTAGCTTTATATTGTGTATTGCTTTTAAGAGAGAAATAAAGTCATCTGCTTCTTCTCACTCAGAGCCTGAAAGAGTAGGATAGAGTAGAGCCAGTATATTGGTTGGCCAATATTTGCACTTTTTAGCATTTCGGCTATTGGCCTTAAATCTCCAGCAGAGGTCGATATTTTGTTTTGGCTGACCTACTGCAAAATGTGAGTAAATTGCTGTGAGTTTATGAGGATATCTCCAAAATAACAGATCATCACAGAGATCAGATCACGATTTGATCGTCCGGCCCTAGCTCCAAATTCAGCTAAAACTCAAGTAGTCACTATGGTAGAAATTTGGATGTTACATTTTAGTTTTACATTTGCCCTTGTCAAGATTTAAATAACAATAAAATCTTTGCCTTTCCAAGTTCTACACCAAAATGTTGGTGTATGTTGTACCTTCAAATTCACCTTTACCTTGTAACTGTTCACAGTTTTTGACATAGGAATACTATGTGCAGTTTGTATTTATGTTTTAGATGTCTTTTAGAGTTTACACATTTACTGTCTGATCAGTTTTACTGTACTCAGACGCTTATAGGTGTTGCCTCTCTGAGCTAGAGGAAGGACAAATGGCCAGACAATGACCTGCATACAAATTGTGCTCCAGGAGAGGTTGGGACAGAGACAGTAAACAGTGCGGTTAAAGGGACAGTAGGCAGTCTCTTACAGTTCTTTTCAGTATACACACAAGCCATACCTCATGTGAAAGCTCAGAGCCTCCAGAATTCACTCACTGAGCTGCAGAGGCTGCACTAGCACTGATTAAGCTGAAGTGCTGGAGTTTATGTAGTGAGGAATCAAATCAGAGAGGCACTTTAGTTTTTAAATCATCTGGATTTCAGCATCGACACTGTCAACCCTCTGCTTTCTGACTGGATAATCATCTTGAGAAGAAGAATATTAACACTCAACTTGGTCATCACGTCCAATGTTATTTGTAATTAAGATACATCAGTATTAAAATTACTATCAGTAAAATCAATATGTATATTGCCTATCACTATTTAAAGTATACATCTAATAATTTGATGCTTTGAGACCCTAAAGAATAAAGGTGAAAATTATTATTTTGAATGAAAAATGATAAAATTAACAAATATTGAGATAACAGCAACAAATTGAAAGAGTTTCAATAATTCTAAGTGTAAACCTTCTTGCCTCATTAGATCTCAGTGTAGCTGAAAAGCATGAGAGCATGGTATTCAACCGTAACAAACAGCAATGTTATTTTTCTCAGATAATGAATCCAAAAAAAAAAGTCTAATGCCCAACAGAGACACCTCAAAATAGAAAGCCTCTGGCAGAAGGCCCTGCTCTGAATGGCTGGAATCACAGTCAGTTCGTGCCAGTTAACTAATGACACAACAAATCTGTTCGCACACAAGAAGAGGCAGACATTTCAGGGTTTAAGTCAAATGTCAAAACTCAAATATGTTGGAGTGGTCAAAGTGTAGTGTTAGCCACAGAGCACACAGTAAGCATCAATTACTTCAAAAATCATAATCATACAGCAAGCAAAGTGGATGAAATAACAGTTCATATGTGCATGACTTTGCATGGTGGCAAGATGCTCCTGGAAGGCACCCAAAGTAACATACGGACGACATGCAGACTAAGAACCACTGTAGACTGTAACATTATTGTGAAAACCACAGAATGCTGACTCTCATATTCTTCTTGGAATATTATTATTGTCATATAAAAGCTGGGATAACTGATTTTAAAACCATGATTGGAGGAAGAGGGTAAATCCTGACTAACAAGATTCTAACCCTCAAAAACCCGTGGCACATCGCTATTTTTCACATAGGGGCACATGCACAGCTTCTAATTTACTTTGCAACTGATAAAAGACTTTAACAGTTAGATGTGGACAGCGGGTAGCAGTGGTCCGATTTTGTCTGAAAATACTGCTTTGCACTGCACATTAAGTGGGGAAGAGGGACTTAATGTACTTACTTAAGAACTTACCAGAGAAAAGTTAGCTAATGCCACTTTAAATGTTCACCTGACTCTACTTATATTAATATTAGGAGATCGATGTCTAGTTTCACCTTTTATTGGGAAAAAAAAAAAGATTGGAAATTTCACAGTTGAAAGAGGTATGTTTTTAATGAGGAAACAACTTCATTACATAGATCAGAAAATTACATAATATGGGTCCTTTAATAATTAAAGGAATGTTTCTAATGTTCATCCAAAGTCTGACTGTCCTTTTCTCTGTTTTTGTTTCTGAAATCCCAGTGTACTTGTCCTCTTCGCATGCAGCCTACTTACAGACTCACAAGGTCGGCTCTGACAAAAGCTCATCACTTGAATCTTTATACCTTTGCATGATCGGAACTTCATTTAATTTAATGGGCCCATATTAGGCTATTTCCTGATCTATGTTATAATGTTGTTTCTTCATCCAAAACATACCTGAAGTTGTGTTCTGTTTCATTCACACGTTTAACACACAAACCCTGCATATTTAGCCTGAGTTCTTCACTCAACTGGAAAACACCCTGTTCCACCTTGTGATGTCATATGTTAATACAGGAAGTGCTCCACTCCATACACTTTTACTAGAATTATTTGGATCATTTCAGCCCTGGAATTTCTAAACTTTACTAACCAAAATGTAAAAGGTAGCTGTTAACTTGAAAACTACCATTTCATGACATCACAGGGTGAAATAGAGCATTTCTGAACAGAGCTTTGGAGAGAGAGAGAGAGACAGACTAATAATAAGGGTTACTCATGGGAATGAAAAAACATAACTTCAGCTATATATTTTTGATTAGGTAACAGCATTATAACATGATTTAAACTCACAAGAGTAAATTTTGCATAATATAGGGCCTTAAATGCACGGGGCAGGACTGGGCAAAGTACAGTTATGTGGTTGGTTGCCCTCAGCTGCAAACAAAGCTGTGCCCGTAAAACTAAAAAGAAAGTGGACATTTGGCATTCATGTTTGTGGACGGTCGCTGGGCAGCTGGGGCCAAAAGGCTGTGGTGCCTCTTAAGAATGCCATTGTCTATATGGTAAGGGTCTCCTCTCTTTTCACAGAGCAATAGACTTCCTTCCTGCTATAAAATTAATGCAGAGATACAGTATGAGATCACCATGATAATAGGCCAGGTATTTTATTTTTCATTACTAATACATTTCTTCTACTCTTCTAAATAAAAATTGACCTTAGCTCTCCCTATTTGTCTTTTGTCAATTCGCCTCTGATGCCAATAAAACCAAGACAAATGATGTGACAAGCTGTAACATGCCTAGTGTCAATGCCAGCTTTGAATTAGTGTTTGTCGTTCCTTTGTTGTTTCTATATCTCCTCAAGTGGTGAATCTAATTTTTGACCATTGTAGTGAAGATAACAATGGTGATACATCCAACCTAGCACTCAAAGACATTTGCATATAACAAATATAGATTGATTGACAAGTTATTAGTTCAATACATTAAAATGCAATATAATAAAGATTGTATCCACAGTAAAGAATGGTTGTGTTGTGATTAAAATATCGAGCTACTTTGTGCCACTGACCTGGACACATGCTGTGTGTAATTATAATGTCATTATCAGTGTGGAGTCCTGGTGTTGCTTAAATATTAGCTCAGCCTTCTGCCATTAGCACCTATATCTCTTAAAGGAAATCAGCTGTGCACTTAATATTCAACCCTGAAGCCTGTGAGACTGGTCCTCTCTTATACCACTTGTGTCCATGCTGGATCCTCAGAGATTCATATTTGATCATAGTATTTGTTGTACTGCTATACTCCTAAAGGCAACAGTTTTCTCTTCTGCGTTCTCCTCCCTGATAAACACTGTGCCTTCAAGCTTTTAAAAAGATTCACGCTCTCAGCTGTCAGCTTTTATAGGGCCCGAGAGCCCTGGGAATGGGTAGAGCCGTCAGCATTTACAGAACAGATGTATTCATGACTGGAGCGACACTTGGTCCTATTTAAGCCCTTTCTGCTTTGTGCTATATGTTCATAGAAGATCATAAGAGCATTTGCATCATCTTGCAACAGTAAGTACATTTGAAGCAGCTGTCAGCTAAAAGAGCAGCTGAAGCTGAACACGCGTCATGCTCCATGAGGACAGGTGTAACTTTTGTCCACAATTGTTGACACAGCTGCCACTGTCTGGGGTTAGAACGACAGCCTTTAAAGTGTTTTCCAGAACTTTATAAGGCCAACATTTCAAAACAATTCTTTTTTTGTACTTTTTCAGTATTCTGTGATTTGGAACTAGTAGATCTTATTATAAATATGCAAATGCAAAATGTATATTGTCTTGACAATGATAGACCAAGAGTTGTGGTTACATGGTTACAGATCAAACTAATGAAATAGAATTGACTGAACTGTCTAGTCTAGTTTGTATATTGAGTTAATATTTTAAGTTAAGTAATTATGAGTTCAATATTTTGAGTGTGCCCCCTACCCCAAAAAGAGAATATGTAGCCTAGGCTGCTGAGACAGGGTCTTTGTGTAAAAAGGAGATAAGACCATTTAGTGCTGAGGATTTACTCAGGGACTATCTCCACCTGAATAACCCCTACCAAAGATCTGTGAAGGGCTCAGAGAAGGTCAGCTGATCTCTTCTCCTCGCATGCACTAATATCATCTCTCCTTGTGCCCCCATACCCATGAAATGCTGATTTATAACAAGCTTATCAACAGCTAATGGTTCTCCATGACCACTACACCTACCAAACTATCCCTTCGGCCTTGAAGCTCACCTTTGCTTATTTCACACAAAAAACAAGGGTATAAAACAAAGCAGCCATTGCAATCCACCTGGCCTGTGCAGAAGCGAGGAGGGGCCAGTAATAAAGATAGGAATGTGGCAGGAACTTTGAAGGGGATTATTTCTATAGGTTTTTCTTTGCTGTGTAACACCTGCGGGGATATCACAATGTGTTTTCATGTTTCACTATGGTACTAATCTTCTTTGGACCAGGTTCAGAATTGCTTATTATGTGAAGACCTTGGGATATTCAGAGATATTTAAAAATCCTGTCCTTTATAACAGACAATGTGGGAAAATGTAAAAATCTGGAAGCACTTCAAGCTTGTGTTGTCAAGATAGAAAATGTTTTGAGTTCAATACCAAGGAATAGACTCGATACTTTACTCGATACTAACACTATTTCTTTAGACAACAGAACATTAAATCATAGTACTTTCTTTAATATTACCATGGGGCCTTATATCTGTGTAATCCCTAAGTCATTCAGGTAGGTTCCAGTGGTCCATGGGGGCATACTACTATATATGGTCTCATACTTGTCCTGATACAGCTCAAGATCATTCAGGAAATGTTAATTTTAGAATCGATACCTGCTCAAATTAGTATCTAGTTTCAATACTAATTTAGTATCTGATTTTCATCATTTGGACAACCCTACTTCAAGCACTAAATGAACATAATTATGATAGTATCAATAACCTTATTAATGGAGAGGTTGTAAGTAGGCCTAAGCCAATTTTGCTTTCACACTTGAGTTTGAATTGTGGCTACTATAAACAAATGATTCTGAGGGATATGGCTTGGGGTACAGTGAAGAATATAATGTGTAACCTTGTAAGATAATATAAATACATCAATAACAGCAGACAATTGTGGAATGTGGAGCAAGCAACAGGAGTTTTACTGTACCTGCGACATTAGAGGTTAGATAGAAAACAAATGGGTGAGTAGGCAAGGGTGTCAAACTTGCAATTAGAGATGATCTGTGAATAGGGCATGACAGCAAACAGCAACTCTTGTTCTGAATCTAAGTGGCATATTTTCCTAGATGAAAAATTGCTGAGTCAATAACTTTCCAAACCCATGGTGTGATTTTAAACGCCTGTGGTAAAATCATAGATGAAAAAATGCGAAAAATCAGCAATGTTTCAGATCAAAGATGAAAAGCTCTTGAGAAAACAGTGAGGTATTTCTCACATACATCAAAGGTGGGCCAGCATCAACACCCTGAAGACCCACTGTAGCGTGCACGAGGGAGTTTTGCAGGTCCATTATACTGATGGGAATTTAGACTCGGAAGGGCCAATGTCAGAATAAAATTGGAAGGCCAGGACGAAAAAAAATAACGAAAGACAACTTCAGTCTTAGTGCATTTACATTGCAATGGTATATTTGGTTATTTACAGTTGACACGGACTGCCATTATCTGCGGATATGTTTTATGTCAATGTGCGTTCATTTTACCCAGTGGAGTTCCCTGCAGCATGTGTCCCTCATACATCTGAATAGCCTGTGCAAACAGCCCTATATAAACTGGATTCGTTAGAAAAAAGGGAAGGGACTCCATCACAGGTGTGTCTGTGACTAGACACGATGAGAAAATTAGTATGCGGGTACACGTTTACAACGCACATGCCACTGGTCCACATGGGTTATTACTGATGCTAGCGTTATAACACAAATGTGACACGTACTGAACCTCGACGTGGCTCGTCTATACGAAACAAGAAAGGAATACGCTTACCAAACGGCATGACCAAGGGTTTCCAAGGTCTTCATGGTCCTCTGTGACAAAGCCAAGGCTCAGGCTGTGAGAAAACAATTCCTGCAGAAAACGACGCCGCGGTGGAGCGGTAAACCACGCTAATTGTAAAAGCCAAAAGAAACCACCTCTTTATAAATGTGGGCTTTGCATCCCAATCATAATTCAGCACGGCAGCAGCAGCAGTCTCTGGACCGCGGAGGAGCTCTGCGCATCTCAGCGGCTTTCACTGAAGAAGTCTCCCTCCTGCACCGGATGAGACTCGGTTTACTCGACCAGCTGCCTTCACACTGTCACAACAACGCCCCTCCCAGATGTGAACCCTATCCAAGCGCACTAAGCTATAGCAATTGGTTCAGTTTGCAGTCACAGGTCTCCCAGCAGCCATGAAATAGATTGGTTCATTCAATCCGTACAAATGGCCCGTTTTTAGATTGCACATTGATAAGCCCAAATCGTGCAGAAAATCTCAGCAGGCAGTCACCTATGGGATCCTACCAGAGTTATTGTATTGTTTCATTATTGTATCATCTAATCAGAAAAATGAATCCTTAAAATACCATGTGAAAGGCTTGAGTAATTATCCTATTACCATGTCATTTTAAATATTAATATGTGAAATTACTGGTTTCATTGTCAGACCCTTTCCTGTTAGCTGGTCTCCCACAAAGCCTCTGTTTAAATATGTAAACATAACAGTGTTTCAAGTTACTTGCAGATTGTAGAGTAGACATTAATTAGGCAAACTCAAGTCACCTTTGGGTTAAAAAAGTCCAAAACATTTTATGAAAACAATGCATTGAGAAATACAATATTTATCATTTCAAACAATATAACTTTTCATTTCAAATAGCTATAAAACATGGAATTTTGATCCCATAAGTCTGGGTAAAATTCTACACATTTACTTGAGGACAACAAGAACATAAATAAATAAATAAATTCCCTAATCCGCGTATACAATAGAGACCAATGGAAGCATGATTTACCCAGTATTTACCCAGTTACGTCTTGTGTCTGTTTCATTTCTTCTTAGGTTATATTTACAATGAAATACAACAGCCACCAAATGAATGCCTTATGTTTCTTTGCTTTTAACGATAAAAAACAATACAATTTAAAACACACTGACTGAGCCTGACAGCATTTCAGACAGCAATGCTCTGTTACTATCATAGAGATATTATAGATAATTTTTATTTACTTCCGGCATAAAAGGACATAAAAACCATAATCTCCTCCCATGGTTCCATTAATTATACTCTTCAAAAAAGAGGCTGATTCCTGTAAAATTATACTTCAATACTATCAAATAATAATAATAATAATAATAATAATAATAATAATAATAAAGGGTGAAAACTACCAATGTGAGATTTTTATTTTTTACAAAAAGGTAAAATAAATATAAAGTAGCAAAATTTAGGATTTTGACAATTTTAGGAAAGGAATCATGAATTTAAAAAATATGACTGAGTCCTCAAGTAAAAGTGTTGATAAACCCATAATAGATTGTGTCCAAAATTAAAAAAAAAAAAAAAAAAAAGCAGCCCTCTGACATCACAGGTCACCAACAGGACAAAATATATATGCTTGTATTTTATTGTTACAGCTCTGGGAATGCTGTCAAATTCTAGTACCACAAAAATCTTAAAGAAAATGGTACAAAGTTCTACAAATCAAAGTCTCTGTTGTCTTGACTTTCATTCACACAGCACTCTGCAATTCTTACAAACTGTCTCATTCTTTTTAATCAAGAACTCACAGGTGGGTGCCCGCTCAAGTATTATTGGAGTTCTGGTAAGTACAGCTTCAATTGGTGGTACACCATGGCATACAATGTATTTGTCCATGTCCAACAGCAAATTTACGACTTGTGTGACAGAGTTCAGACGCGAGGGGTGGGCATCATATAACGGGTGTGTGGGCAGCAGCGGATGTCTCTGCACTGAGATCTTATAGTTAAAGTCTGTGTCAATTTGCACTGTGGTGTCTGCCATGATGGACTGCTTTGAACACTGCACAAGCTGCAGCTGAGGCCCCTCTGCCATAATGGCATACCACAAGATTGGCAGAGCAGACGAACGCAAAGAGTTCAACAGTTTCATTACGTCATGTTCCTGATTCAGATCTCCTGGTTCTGGTTCATCCGCCAAACTGTATATTTGTGTAATCTAAAGTAAATGGAAAAAAGCAAATAAGACATGCAAATCTTGATACAAATTATACAAAGTAATGGATAATCACTTACAGTAGGATAGTCTTCCTCTTCAACATCTGCTTGTATTTGAAAATTACTAGTGACCTGCGATCTGCTTTCCATCTTGTTGGAAACAAGAGTGTCATTTTGAAAAATTATAATCACTGTTGGTATTGGTATTTGTAGTAATACTTACCAGATTTGCATTATCAGCACTATGGTGATCTCTGATAAACACTCCGTTCTGTTCTTCATACACTGAGTTATTTAACTGTTGCATGAAGAAAAAACTAGGTCTGTTTCCTTTGTCAATAAATGTGTATTGTGCGTGTATCCATTTTATGGCTCCTTACCTGCATAGATGATGGGTGTTTTCGGAAGTTTTGCTTATATGAGATCTTGCCGCCACTGGTGTTTTCAGTGCTCCAGATCTTAAAAAAAAAACAAACAAAAAAAAAACTGTTACAAATCCAATTTTAATATATACAGAGTTGTTATGAAGATTGCCTATATAGGATTTTTTTTACATTTTGTGTTTTGGTTCTCAAGGTTTTCTATTATATGATGTGGCCTAAGTATTTGACAGCTAATGGCATCCCAAGCGCAGATGTGACTGCACTAGCTTTTTAAGAGATCATGTTATAACTATTATCTTTAACCAAGAGATGTAATGGAACCTTACTGCCTGTTGGTTTCTGTCATCATCTTCATCTTCACTTTGTGGCGCTCTTTTCCTTTTTCGACTGTAGGTATATTGGGGTTTTGGTCTGCCAATGATTGATATACCATCAACCTCTGGCCCCAGCTGAGAGGGTAATAGGTGTCTCTATCCAGAAGAAGAAAACTGTATTAAAAAAATAAATAAAAAAAAAAAAAAACAAGAAAAAGTTTAAAAGCTAAAATACAAATTCATACCATTGCCTGCCTTTGACATTGCCGTAGTCGACATTTCTGTCTTTTTTTGTTGCTCCCACCAAACTTGGGCTTGTCTATACAGAAATCACATGTGCCACAATCTGTGCTGTAGAGACATGCTGGACATTCTCCACAGGAACGACGCTTCCGCCTCTTGCGCTGAAAATAACAACAACAATTAATCTACATATATTATATTATTATATTTATTTACTATATTGTTTTTGGCATTACATTATTATTTCAAAGTGTACTGTCCCATATTAAGTGACACTTAATCCCATAGGCCACTCGAGTCATATGGTTGCTAGTGATAGGAAGGGCATCCAGTGTAAAACACATTAAATCATTGTTAATTGGCTCACAAAATCTGCTTACCCTTTGTGTTATACTGTACATCACGTTGTGTGGATGGTGCACATCTATAGCCTGTACATCTTTTTTTGTATTTAATTTTGACATCAATTAGCTGTGGAAGCACAGCTATTCTTTTAATTACTCACCATTTTCTCTCCTGTTTCCTTCAGACTTTCCCTGGTATGAATTTTCTGCCTGCTCTGCTCTTTCACTACAAAAGCTACCTGAATGAACTGCATGACAAAGATAAAAAAACGTTTTTTGAAACAAAAAATGTCTGACATGCACTTACAGTATGAAGAATCAACTTCCCGTTCGAATAACACATTTTGCCGACACTGAACGCACCGTTCCTTCTTCTACATTAACCCTGGCACTTCTTCCCTACTTTCTCTGCACTACTTGCTGATAGGATGTTGAGAAATCAGCAGATAATAAATGCACAAAAAGGATGATAAAATACTCAACTATTGTGAAGCCCATTTTACCATACCTTATAATTATTAACATTACAAACAGTCACACAGCAGGCCTAAAGCCAGATGTCAAAATGACAGTAACACTCACATCTTCATCGTCATCTGTTGACACGTCATCATCCTCATCCAATTCCAGATTGATTAAGTTCTCTGTATCACTACTTTTAACATTTAGATGCTATGAAAAAAATACAAAGAGAATGAGAGTTTGCAATTATACAAATAAAGTTCAGATAAAAAAAAATACCTGGTAATAGGGAATGTCCTGCTGTGAGATAAGATGCAAGATCATTTAAATAATGCTGGTTAATAGAATGAAAGAATGATTTTGAAACTCACAGTGCTATCTGGTGGGTCTACTTTTGGCTTTGGCATTACAAAGCCTCCCGGACCCTGATAAAATGCACACAGGGTTAAACCTATGTTAAAACCACTTAAAATCAGAATGTATACATTTGTCTCAATTTACCTTACGAATAGGACATAAACATTTACGTTTGCGACATATTCGTTTACGAGATTCAGGTGTCCGCTCTTTACAGTTACTACACTGACCACAGTTCACTTTATTGTGGCATCCTGCACATTGTCCACATGGAATCCACTGTTAATAAAAAAAATATAAAAAAAATATAAAAATATAAAAATTAATGATTTATTAGCAATATGGGACGATTTCCCCATATATCAGTCTGATAATTTAAATTTTAAGCTTAAATTAGAATTTTTTTTCTGCCCTGCTCCAGCCTGTGTGCCCATGTGATACCCTATCCTCAGTGCATCAGATTTGTTGAATAGACTAATTAGTAAATTATGGTTATTTACCTTGCAACAAATAATTTTCTATCAAAGTATTATTTTTACAAAAGCAAAAAACTTTACTTTTGAACTTCACTATAGCTTAACATGAATTTGTGATCTGTGTTAGCATAAGATTGGTATTGGCAAATATTGGTTATAAGCCACAAAAGCATGATTAAAAACTATTAGATATAATTTAGATATTTAGGTATTAGATATTTGCTCAAAAAAAAAATTAAACAGCAGGAGATATCAGACCATTCCCAGATAAAACAGTTAACATGAATTAAAAATGATAAATGAAACAATAAAATTATTTACCTTTCGAAACCGAATCAGTGGGTGCTCTTTTGTCTTAAGTGCTATTGAAAAAAGAAAATCTTAGTTTGAAGATTGCACATTAAATGTTAAGGTGTATATGTAATGTGCAAACACTTTAAAACTCAACAGAAGTGGACTGTTTTTTTCTTTTTGTTTCTACAATCATAAAATACAAATATGCCAATTGCATTGCATGGGTACACTCTACTGTGCCAAGACTTCCAAATGCATGGATCAAGAAAGGAGGAACCAACTCTTGGTAGTCTAGTACAATCCTTTTCATTGCAGCATAGCAACTGATTATTTGCAATAATAATTTTATAATAATTTCTGTTAATCCAATTATTAAGAGTGCAGCTCTAAATAGAGAAAATTTATTAAGAGCTCAACTGAGATTCAATATTAAGTGATGTATTAAATATAACTGAACTGGTGCACTAGGTTTGATGAAACTCGTCAATAAAAAGAAATTTAAAAAATAAAAATATATATTTTGAAGCGTGTAAATATAGTTATTATACTGTGGCAGCTCATTTGTCACATACATACTGTAGCTGCCAGTGTGAAACACTTTAATGCCATGTTACCTTATGTTTGTGAAATTAGTCGTCCAGGTAGGATACATAGCAAAAGAGAAATTCAATTCTGTCAAGTGGACAAAAGTTCTTTTGATTGAATAAATTGAATGAGCTACGAAACATATCTGATCAAAAAACTTTTGTCCAGTGGACAGAATTGAATTTCTCCTTTGCCATGTTACCTACGCTCTTTGTGACGTCACTGTCCACTGTCCATATAGAAATAAAAGACTTTAGACATGCACAGTTTTTCACCTCAGACTAAATTTAGTCTTGTTGTTAATGTCCTAAATAGTCTTCATAAAACCACTAAAAACCAACAATTCAAGATCCAAGAAACATCCTTATTGAATGATAAATGTTGACGTACCCCAGCATGATGGACAGAGAGGCCTTTTCCTCTGTTTATCATACCATGTTCCAGTAAATGTAAGACCGCATCTTGAACAGACTCTTTAAACAAAATAAAAGTAAGTACCACTGATAGCCCCAGAGTTTTCTAAACAAAAAAATATCAAAAGTAAAACTCACAGAATGCTGTCCTCGGGTCCAAATTCTCCATTGATGGAGGGAAAAGAGAGTGGTTTGGATGATGTGGGGCCTGGAAGCTTAATTTTGCCATCAGGAGGCTTCATAGTCTCATCTTTTGGAGAAGAGGTTGTGATTTCATTCTTGATTTGAGGTTTTGTTGGGTTGTTTGTGGCAGGTTTGCTTGATGGAATAGCTGCTGGTATGGAACTCACAGTGGGAGTAAGTCTATGGTGAGAGTCTGGTGTGTCTGCTCCCTCTCCTCTCTCAACAAAACTGGAATCTGATGATGAATGTTCACGGGGCTTTCTCTAAACAGCACAGGAGAAAATGATAAACCCATTACACATGCTCAGTAAACATTTACACATTTAGATCAACATTTATACAAATACTACAGTGAAAGAAATCTTCTCACCTTCCGCCTTTGTAATGTTAAACGTTGCTGACCATTTTTAAGGAAAACTCCTGTTTTGAATTCAAAACAGCTTAAGTCACGATTCAGCATAATGGATAGTTCTATACGACTACGGGCTCTTTCACCTTGAGGGCTGTAAAATAAATTGGTTTACAACATTAACCAGCTATTGATAATATTAAAGCTTAATACAAAACCTTAACCATACAACCCTGTTCATATTATCAGATAACATTTAACAGTAATAAAAATACATAGATTCATACTAAGTAAAGTAGCCTCTGCTGATGGATAAAAACGAACCTCTCACATAAACTACATAAAATAAATGTGTATTACCTCATATAGTAAACATCACTTTGTCCAGATCTTGTACCACTCTGACGTATACTTTCTTTCCGCTTCCATCCTTCTCCTAAAGACGGACAGTCTTCCCAACCATCATCATTATTGATTCGTTTGCGTCGTGGTCTAAAAAACAATCAAAAGTCACTAACTAAATCTCATCAGACATCCATTAGTATTGTAACTTAGAGTAAAAGCAGCATCAGCACAGCCTACCGTTTGCATTTTCTCCTAGCCTTCTCACTGCCAGCCACACTGCCACTTCTTTCACTTTCACCTGCTAGGCTCTCCTCTTCTGGATCTTTATGACCCAAGGCACGCTGCTCGGTAGAAAACTCAAAGCTATTGGCGTCGTTGTCGTCGTCATCGTCCTCCAATGGTTCAAACCAGTCCGTGGGCTCTTTAGTCTCCTCGGACTTCTCCTCTGCCTCTGCTTTGGTGTCTGTAGATGTGACCTGTGTGTCCGTCTCTGGCCGAGGTTCACCCTGTTGTTTTTCGGCATGTTCCTCTCCTTCATGGGTCGGGCTCTTTGGCTGTCCTTCCTCCATCAGTGCACAATGCTGTGATGTTAATGCTACAGAGTTCCAATATAAAAGAGTCAATATAACCGATCAGGCATCCCATTTACTAAGAGTATGTGCCAAATGTCAGTTCTGCATCTTCTTCTTTGCCTTTCACGGTGACACGATCAGCCAACCCTGATTATCAGATGAGGCTCGGGCGGGCATTGCATAACCTGGCAAATAAAACAACATAGAATAAAATCAGAACTAATGTGTCGAGGTAGACAGACTCTTAAACTGGTGGCTAAGTGTGATGTTAGCTTCAAATAATTTACAATATCGTGGTTTTAATGGAAATGAACACAAAACCACGCAGGTATTCAAACAAAAGAATAATACACTAAGTGCATCGTCAGAATTGTGCCGTAGAAAATGTATACTGTTGCAAAAAATATTTGTTTCCGAGTTAAAATACATTAGCCACCACTAGCCAGGTCGCCCATTCGTGCATGAACAGCCAAGGGATTAGCTAGCTTTACAAGACCTAAAATGGGTCCTGATTCGTTACATGTGCCACAATTCACACAGTTCACTTGTCCGAATAAAAACATACATTTAGAATACAGTTACATACCTCCAATGTGTCTGAAATCTTACATTCCTGATAATATTTTATAGGGTCGGCTAATGCGGCTAACGAGCTAGCACGTAATTACAGACGGTAACAGCGGAAGCGAAAGAAAACAGTCACACCAATCAGGCTCCTCCGTGTCATTCATGTGTGTGCTTCCCTGTAAACACACCGTCCTCATCACACAGCACAGGCATCACACTCACCACAGGGATAATGAAAGTGAACGCACATATTTTCTCCAGCGTGCAAGATTTTGACTAGGGAAATTGAGAAAAACCATATGGTCATGGAGATATCAAAAGAACGGGCCAGGGCAGGGGGAATCACTGCAGACAGAATGAATATATTTATTGCCTACTAAAATCAGTTATCCTCTGAGTATCCTAAACACCCCTATTAGATATGAAAGGCTTCAAAAATTGCTGAAAACATATTGGGTTATAATAAGATGTTTATTTCATATGCCAAAATAGCATTCAGACATTTAATTCATGAAAATATATATAATAACATCTAATCAAATCTTACAAGTTGATTGCAGTAGAAAGACATTTAAAAATATTTATTAAATATCGTGAATCACTGCGAACAATAAGCCACTCTATCTATCCTTGTTACTGCGAAGATCAGTAGTCAACGGGTCATGTTGAATTGTTTGGTGCAGCATTAAGGCAAGCAATCCAGCTCTGTTGGTCATAGCAGTTCTTACATTACGTTCCTGTTCAAACAGTTCGTCCAGTTTGTACCACTGTGGAGAGCAGAAAGCACCCATAAGTAAAAAATATTTCATAAAATAGATTAAAACAATCCACAGAAACAATGTAACTTACCACTCTGACACGCTCCAAATCTACCTCAGCTCTTCTGAGCTTTTCCCAGTTGTAATGTTTGTTACATTTTCTTTTTGACACTCTGCAGTATTCTCCAGTTAGCTCAAATACATTTTTAACAAGAGGACATCCACATACCTCATCTACTGGCACCTGAACATTAAAATAATATAAATGTATTTTTTAATCTGAAATATCAGTATTTACTCTACATATCCTCTTTTACAAACCTTGGGATCCCTTGAATGTTCTGGGCATAAAACTTGAAGCCGTTTACAGTAAGTCTTGCTTTGGGGATTGTATACATCACAAAACAGTCTGGTAGCACTGAAATAGAAATTAGGGGAAGATTAACAAAATGGAAGGATGTAAACAACTTGTATATTCAGATTCATACCCTTCAATTCTAGTGGGATACATGGAACCAAAAGATGTTTGACTCTCATACTGTGGGAAAACAAACAAAAGATGTGCGAAAAATATTTTATATATCATTCCTTAAAAGTGTCATAATTTATAATCATTTAAGAAAGCAATACTTTACAACTTACCTTTGCGTAGCATCGTTCCATGTGTCTCAATGCCACCTTTGGATTTACTGGATGGCTACATGAGACACAGAATATCTGTAGATCTGTATCCTCACTATCCCCTTCATTTACCTTAAAAGTGTTACAATTGTAATGTAAAGTGCAATAAAGATATTATTAAACATTATTTAACAACAGTCTACCTCTTCATCTTGCTGCACAGCCTGCTGTTTGGCTTTGGCAATAATTCCTTCTAGTTCATGAAATCGTCGTTCCATGTCTGTGAGTCGCAGACGAGCATTTTGCTGCTCTCTGCGGATCCTCTCCAACTGCTTTTTACCATGTTCCTCTGCAATACAAGGACTTTGCTGCCACTGCTGGATTCTCTGAGGCAGGATCTCATAAATCCGACTATAAAGAAGAAAAAATGATCATTTCAACCTTTTGTATGTCAAGTTAACAATAGATAAATAGACAAAATATAAAATTGCTAAATGTATGCGTTAAAATATAATACTAACACTAAACCTCAATAACAGCTACTTATATCAAATATATAAAGGCCAATATATACAGCTAAATGAAGTAAATGGCTGCAAGTGTATATTTCTCAATCCATAAGTACTCAGAGCATTTATTGTATGACCAGTTGTATCGGTACCATCAATAAAAAAAACAGTTCCACTGCTTCCCACTAGGTGGCACAACAGTACATAGTAAAACAGTATTTTACAGGACGCATCAGTAGCTCAGTATCAATATAAAAAAAAATAAATACTTACTTTGCAGCCAACTTCATGCCACAGTCCTCAGAGCAATATTTGGAGTTGGGTCTGGCTGCCTCTACACAGTTGGGGCCAAGACATTGTCGCAGACCACCATTATCTCCTCTTTCTCCTCTTTCACTATGTCTACTCCGGTCCTTATGCTTTTGTTTCTGCTTGTGACGTCGTGACTCTTTCTAAAACAGTCAAGAACATTGCTTGTTGGAAGGAAATATCTGCGTTAATGACTTTTAATAAAACGTCCTACCTTCTTGTCGATTTTCTTTTCTCTTCTCTTAACGTGCTTGACTTTGACAGCTTTTTTACGCATCACTGGACTAAATGGTGGTTCATCATCATCATCACTGGCCCATGCCTGAGGGGAGGGGAAGTCTTGAGAAAACTCACTGTCCCCTCCAGTAATGATAATAATAAAAACTTGTTTTACCATGTCATATTTTCCTGCTGCTTTATACTGTTGGTACAGATCAGCCTCACTGTCATAATCATCAGAATAATGACGTCGTCTGTGATGGGAATTCTCTCTTCTTTCCCTCAAGGACATCTCCTCCTCTTTCACACGCAGCATTTTCTAATACAAGAGTTTAGCACAATTTAACGCCTACAGTTAAACTCAGAATAAGGATGCAACCATTTGTTTATTTCTTACCCTGGCTCGCACTTCACATTGTCGAAACCTGCACTTTTGTCTGATTTTGTTTGGGCCCCCAAACTTCTTCATATCCTTGCAGAAGTCACACTGAGCACAGTCTTCTGTCCTTCGGCATGGCTCACATTCACCACACATTCGCACAGATCGCTTTACCTGGACAATTTAAAAGCAGTTTTTGTTTATGTACTGGTGTTTCTTCAGTTTATGTAAGTGTTTACTTAAGCTACAGAAAATAAACAATTATATACTACAAAACACAAACTTTTGATCCTCGTCGCCTTTCCAGTCTGTAGTCTGGAGTGCTCGGGGTGCTGTACTGTTTGTCTGATCTGTTGTCATAGTCTGTGTCCTTATCCCGGTTTTTCTTTGATCTGAACTTGATTTCTAACAAAGGATTTTCATCTGGTGGCAGAAAACACAAATGCATGCAATATCATTTTATAAAACGTCTCAACGTTTTGTATAAAACATATTTTGCTGTATTTACCTCTGCATTTCATACAATACCACTGACGTATTGCTTTGGCCTGTTTCTCTGTGATGTTTATGCAGTGTCCATGGAACCATTCGTTACAGTAATCACATCCACTGTTAAAGGAGAGAATATATAAGCTAAAGAAAAAAAACAAAAACAGAATACAACATGGAGAAACAGATATTAAACTTGCATCATAAAACAATTAATGTCTGGTTTCCTGCAGATGCAGTACAGTGGTGCATTCTCCCCTTCCATATACATTGTTTGAGGTCCAGGTCCATGCTCAATATCAGACATTTCACTTTCCTGAAAAACAACAAACAAACTTAAACCTTTTTCATAAGTTTTAGTTGAAATCAATAAAGATCGGGATTGTGTCGTTCGTCTAATTTTCATTTAGTCTAATGTTAAAGCAATGGAGAGTGTAGGAAGCCAAATACTAAACTTTGCGTTTATTAAAAAATAAAACATCTGAGTAAATGTATTTACCAGTAGTGACCCCATGATTTCGATGTAATGAACCCGCATCTTATCGGGTTGGTCGATGTGTTTGTTTACATCTCAATATTGTTTTTGCGAGTGCGTCTCTATGAACGTTTGGTACCCATGATGTATAATGTAGACGTCTTTATGGATAACGTTAAATAAATTTACTATTAGAATAAGCTGAACAACTGTCAATTGACATTTACATTTCATATTATGTTAACCATGGACAGTGGCTAACGCACATTAGCTGTTTTGAGCTCAACACATCATGTACCGAAGAGAGGAGCATGTGGCCTCAAAACACAAACTTTAACGTGATCAAATTCTTACCATTGTACGGGGAAAATTCAGTGGGCCAACAAGAGGGTGTTAAAAGTATAAGCTAAATATTTTTTGACTTGCTAGTTAGCGAGGGATTAGCGAACAAAAGCAACACGCTAATAACAAGCTAAGCTCAGCCGTTATTGGTCAGGCCTGCTTCTTCTACAGGAGGAAATGAAAGTCTACAGTACTCAATAGCGCCTCCTATGTTTTGGTTTCATTCTCAAGAGTAACTACATTAAAACTGTTAGAACAGACTTTCTAATAAGTAATGTAGGCTTATATGGTATATCTGACTTGTATTTGAGTCATTTAAATGTGGAAATGTGGAATGTGATGTTTTTAAATGAAAGAATGGGAGAGTGCATGGTTTGATTGCAAATGGATGGATACGTGGATGTATTTTAATTGTTTGTGTGTAAGATGTGTGTAGAATCCCTCAGTCGTTCAGGTAGAATCCATGGCAAAAGGAGAAATTCAGTTTGTCAACTGTTTGTCAACACGTTTCGCAGCTCATCCAAGCTCATCCAAGCTGCTTCTTCAGTTCTGCTTCTTCAGTTCTGAAGAAGCAGCTTA
Organism: Taenioides sp. WSHXM2023; assembly: GCA_029959045.1. Classification (NCBI taxonomy): domain Eukaryota; kingdom Metazoa; phylum Chordata; class Actinopteri; order Gobiiformes; family Gobiidae; genus Taenioides; species Taenioides sp. WSHXM2023. The sequence continues at coordinate 33,709,146 of CM057087.1, forward strand.
TTCGACCAAATAAACTTTGTCCAGTTGACAAATTGAATTTCTCCTTTTGCTATTTTAATTGTTTGTTAACCTGCCCGAGGACTGCAGATGGCTTTAGCTAAATCTGGTGTAAAGCATCTCTTCTTCTAAAATAAACTAATCAGCTAAACTTTTTTGCACATCTCATATACTTCTAGCTTCTTTTTTTTTTTTTTTTATTAAAGCCCCGCTATGTAATCTTTTTGCAAAAAAAAAAAGAAAGAAAAGAAATGTTGTCCTTACTGTGAGTGTGCTTACATCTTCACAAACCGAACTCGTATTTGGCCTGGAGAAGTTTCCATGGAAATGTTGTTTATTTGGCCATAATAGGCCTATTTTTAATAAAACATATCTATCTCCATGTAGAATGCTCCAAAGTATGGTTTCTTTCTATTTCTATGTAATCATACTGCTCACTTTGCACCCTGCAAAAAGTTACATACTTTCTATTCTTGCTTAAAAAATGAAAGAACATTCTTCTTTTTCTTACATAGTGCAGAGGGACATTCACGCACACACACGCATACACACACACACACACACACACACACACACACCCACACACACACACACACACACACACACACACACACACACACAGACACACACAGGGCCAGCTGAAAGAAAGGCAGGTCTGATGCACTTACAGCTCCGTTACTAGTGTTGGGTCACTGAAGGACGATAGATCTTGTCTGTGATTAAGTCATCCTAAAGTGTCTGCTCTGAAATCCACTGGCTTCACTATGAGAAGTGAGTACATTTTACATTATTTTACATTATTAAGTTTTATATTCAAAAGTCTTTTTTTGGCAGGCTGGCTATGATATGTACTAAATTGTTTTCCAAAACAAAACTCTAGCAATGAACTTGAAAAAAAAAAAAAAAAAAATATATATATATATATATATATATATATATATATATATATATATATATATATATATATATATATATATATATATAGTATCTTTTGTTTTATCTGTGCTTGAACAGATCATGTTGTTCACAGTGTGTTACCTATAGGCTAGATATGAATTATAGATGAATCAAATCAATCATGCTGTCCATAAAATGTGTGTATAGCCTTTTTACATTGTATCAATGCTTCTGAAATGGAGATTAATAATAGATTAATTTCTCTGCCATTATCAAGATGTCCACTCAACTTCTAATAGCTACAAAACCACAGCCACACAAGAACTGAGAACTGTAACTACAAGTAATAAATGAAACTGTATCAAAAAATCAAATTAATTACAAATGATTATTATGTTATTATTATTATATATGGTATTTAGAGATAAATGAAAGATGCAGCCCATAAAAGAAGTTGCTGATCTAAATTCTGTTGACATAAAACATGAAGAGTCGATGTCACCTGACAACACAACAGAACGACCAGGTATGTGATTCTGGTTATTTTTAAATAACTGTGACCTTAAGCTCCCTTTGCTTTACAGCCTTGATGTGAAGGTCAAGGATACTTTTCTAACATTACTCTGTTTCCTTAATTTACTTAACATTTTTAACAATGACATGATAGCATTGATGATGAGAAGAATTAAATAGATTTTTTGTTTATTACAGATGTTCTTGTTAAATGTGACATGTATAACCCAGAAGGTGAAGTGACAATAGCCATGTCATATAGCAGTTTGTGCCCAGTTGAGAAAGAGCAACCAAAGTCTCTTTATACACTCCTGCCTCCTGCATGTTGCACAATCCAGCATGTCCACGACACAAGCCAAGTGAGGAGTCAAGACAGTCTTAAAACAACAACAGTGCATTCAATACCCCCAGATGAAGCAGGTATACCATGAAAAATGTGTGTTTATATTGTCCTTACATTGCTGATAAGTTTTCCATTGACTTTCTTTGTGAGGTACCTGTGCTGCTGTGCTCTTGGCCTGCCTCTTTTGTCAGCCACTGGATTGTCTGCTTGCCACAGTCAGAGGGTGTAGAGAGTGCATCTGCTGGTTTTGCTCGTCATTATGTGGCTGTAAACCAACTCTCTTGCAGCCCATAATCGACATGTGCCACCACTGTGAGCTGTGTGTCTGTTCTGGGGCTCGATGCTGCCTCTGCGACTGTCCCCTCTGTGACATTTGTCTCCAAGCAACTGAGTGTCTGGACCTCGCCATGGAAATCTCACAGATGTTATACCACTGAAGTGCCCAAAAAGGAAAACAAAAAGCAAAAATACACATAAGTTTAATAATCACTTGTTTATTTATGCATTTGTTAAAATCATTTTCAAGTCAACTTGTGGGACAAGACACAAAAAGCTTCTGATAGGATTTTTAAGTTAAGTCAATTTAGTACTAATGTATCTACATCTTAGAGTGGGAATATATATATGGATGAAGCTGGACAAGTAGAATACAAGTTATGGATCAGTGAGTGAAGCATACCTTTGCTTAAGGATTAGCAGTGTAAAATCTGACATGCACATGTCAGCTTAAAGAAGACACATATACACACTGAAATCCAATCATAATTACTCTGTAAAAACAAAGCAAACTACAGTACAGAAAAATGCAGGTTTTAAACACATTCATCAACTCATCAAAGCTATGTGAAGCATTTGAATGGTAAAAATGTGACTTTAGCTAGATCCTTGATTAAAAAGTAATTTGATTGCAGGTCACACAACAGTTGAACATTATTTGACAAAATGAGGCTTGTGGTTGGCTTCAAATGATCATTTATATATCAATAGAATTGCACAATTATAGTCTATATAAAAAGCCACATCATAGATATAGCATGCCAAATAAGGATCGGCGAGGAACGACTCAACTCAATGCACTGATTAGTCAGGAAATATAATGTGTTAAAATATATAAACTACAGTACTTGTGTGTATTGTTCACTGTATTTTAAATGCTTTCATTCAATAAAAATGCTGATTGGTAAATAATAGCTACTCCGGAAGATGTCCTGCTTTGGCCAACTAGCTGCAGCAAGTGATTTTCCACTTAAGTTTTAACAAAACATGCCACCTGGGTATTAGTTTTAAGTTATAAAAACAGAAAAAAAGCTTATATATATATATATATATATATATATATATATATATATATATATATATATATATATATATATATATATATATATATATATATATATATATATATATATATATATATATATATATGCATAGACTGCCATAAAAGAAGGTGCAATTGAATTGCATATAATATAATAAAACATTCTGAAGTAAAAATTCAAATAAGAGTTTTTATGTGTTAACTCACTTCCCTTGTGCAGCTGCTGCTGTTTTGAACAAACTCTTATTGGTCAGTGAAATCATGGCTTTAGCATGTTATGCCACTGATATTTTAAATAAGAAATATCATAAAACAATCTATATTTATATCCCTCATATAATCTATGTTTTAGTAAATTCTATTTTCATGCCAGTATTTAACAATACTTCAGAATAAAATTTCATTACAAAATACATATTTTTGACATCTGTTCCCAAAGGGAACAAAAAAAAACTTTTCAGTGGCAAAATATTTATTTGATAGAATATCTTACGTTATTTTTATTCTAATAGAAGCACTTTTCAAACTACAGTCCCATAAATAGAGATTTTTGCCCTTGACAACAGTGCTATATCACAAGTCCTCATCCATATCAAAGCTGCTTCGACGGCTGCTCGTTTTGGAAGCCCCAGGGGATAGAGGAGAGAAGAGAGGCTCAGCTCCCCTTTCAGGAGACAAGGTGCAACCATCGTCCATTAAAATGTCTCCTAATCCTACATCAGGATAGAGTGCAGAGGCAGAGGTGTCATCCAGCTCTGCAAAGCTCAAGCTGCCCAGGTCCAGGGGGCTGCTGATAGTGACACCAGCGGGAGAGTCTGAAGAGGGCGGAGACAAGAAGGAGGGGGGCAGTGCCTGTCCAATAGCAATGCGCTCCTGGAGGTTCTGAGCATTGACTACCCCAGCAGCCAAAGGCACAGACTGGCTGCTCAGAGAGACTGGCTGTTGGAGGGAGGTGCCAGGGGGAAGACCGTGGAGCCGTGCCTGCACTTCCAGCTCCTGAAATTAAAAGAAACATTTGTTACATAATAAATTGACAGTTTTCTTGTGTGTCATTGTAGAAAAACAATAAATCAAATCAAATCTTCTTTTTACAGGTGGGTAACATTGATATTTAAAGGTACCCTATTCAACTTTTTGGGGGGGCTGTCCACCTGCTGCTTATCTCCATAGAGAGGTTATTGCCCGAGTATTACTGAAAGTTCCACAGTATGGCATAATCCATGTAGCATTTATTCAGTCACTGATGTTTTCATAGCAAAAACATAACTTGAAAATCATGCATTCTAAGCGTCAGTGCTCCACAGACCTGTAACTTGGGATAGATAAGTTAATGCCATATTGTGGATTCCAGACAAAGCAATAACAGCTCCATGTAGAGGAGCAGAAGGCAGACCCTCCACCCAAAATGTTACATAGTGCACCTTTTAAAAAAATCTAATCTGAAAAGAAAGTGATTATTCTGATGACAATACTACATCAGAAATGTGCTAAAACATGACTGTAAAATTACCCCAAATCTAAAAATAGAATTTTATCAATTTTATCAAACCTGGATGCGTAAAAGTAGAGTATGGTTTGCTTGCTCCAACTTTTTCTGACGCATCTCGATATCTTTAGCTCTCTGTTGCTCCTTCTGCAGCTTCCTTATGTAGTCTACAGATGCCTTGAGGATAGTGCCCTTATTCCATCGCATCTCTCTGTGATACAGCATTTACAAGAAAATATTTAAAAAAAAAAGATTCTCATTTGACTTTACCATTGTTGAAACTTACGGATCATTTGACTTTGGTATTAAAGTTCCCAGCTCCTTTATTCGGTCATTAATGTTGAATCGTCGTCTTCTTTCAACTGTAGAACAAGTCAGGAATTTTATTAAGTAAATTAGACTGTCTGTTATACAGCAAAACATAACATTGAACTGACTTACTGAGGTTGTGGTTGTCCTTTTTCTGCCTTTCTTTAAGTAGTGCTTTGGCATCTGCCTCTAAAAGAGTATTATTGTTACAAACAACATTCTGTAGCTTAAATGTATTTCCCCAAAATATGATCGTACTGACACAATAACACACCTGTAAGCATGATAACAATTACATTATTCTCTGTAAAAGAGTGCCTCTAACATACCTGTTATTTCCCTTTTAATTTTTGGAAGATCTGCGGGACATGAGTTGCTGACAGTGAGTGTAGGTGCAGTCATTCCTGGGCTATGGTAAACATCCAACAAGTTTCCAGGGAGCTGCGAAAAACATAAAACAGTATTTCTGTAATAAAGCGACCAGGGATTTCTCCCCGTTCTTATCAGAGAGTGACAGCAACCAGGTCCTGCGGAAAAAGTTTGTTTCTCTTTAGCAGCATAAAGAGCTTAACTGTTTCTGCTGAACATCCTCTAAAATGAAAAAGTACAACAAATGAACACAAAATGTGAATTACCTCTTTGTGCATTTTTTTCTTTTCCTCCAGTAACATAACCATAATTCTCATGTTTAGCTCTAAGGCTTAATTTTAGCCTGCTGTTCCAAGTCAATATTACGTTGTTATCCTGTCAGCTCTACAAAGACTGAGACAGTTCTCTTGCTTCTCCCTGATCTTCAGATATGGGCCTCCCACACCCCGCCCTGGCAGCACTTCTGCAACGAATAGTAGTGCAGTGCCAAATGTACATGTTTACCTCTATGACACCACTGAATTTCACACTCAAAAGACACAGTCCATTCACAGAAAGTGTAGCTGGTTGGCTTATTTAGAAACCAAAGCATTACAAGAGAGTAAAGACAAATGTTAAAAAGAAAACAGTTGTGTTTGTTGTTTTTACCGTGCTAGGCAGTTGAAGACCTGAGTCAATCAATGTAATGATATCATCATTGAAACTGGATTCAAGACTGATGATATCGTCGATCACATCGTCAATCTACAACAAAGACAATACAAGAACTCTGTGACAAAATCACAAAGCATATGTCAATGTGAGGAGAGGACATTATATACACAGGATTATTCATTATAGGTATGAAGATGCTTCCAAAAAAGTGTCATACTTATGTGTGTTATCAAGTAGTATTGTAATATTGTCTTGCCAAGGATAAATTGGAAAGGTTTATATATTTTTTTTTTGTATAACCATGTATTGAATAAACACAGTAAATGAGATCAGAAAGAAAAGTTGAAAGAGTGGTGCAGTATTTAACAAGCTATTGTGACCCTAAGCCAACAAGACTATGATAAAAGGCAGGCACATTCACAGCAAGGCAAATCGGACCAAAGCAAATAGAAAGTAATTAGGCAAGATGTGAGCAAAATCCTCCAAATTACTCAGGAATATAGGGTTGACTTGGCAGGATTGTGTAAACTGCTGTAGCAGCAAATTAAAACAGAAGCAAATTAGCTAAACCACCAGTTCATGACTTTCGCTTACTTCCTCTTTGTTGGAGCCAATGTTGAGCAGGGCCATAGGACTGTTGGGGGCACTGCTGGCAGTGGGAGCAGCTTCAGGGGCAGAGCTGGACTGAAGCCCTGGTGAGACACGCAGTGTCTGAGAAACAGCCTTATTGCCCAGCGTGGTGGACAAGTACTGCTTCACCTGCTGTCTCTGTGCTTGCTGGATGTGATACTTTGTGGGGTTTTCCAAGTGGGTTTGCACCTGTTTAAAAATAACTCACACTTTAATGCACAATATTAATTATTTTACCAACAGAAACCATATAAAACACTTACTTTTAGCACCTCCACAGGCACCTGAGCTGGTGGTGGGCGGGCAGAAGCTGGGGGTAGGCTGACGGAGATGGCTGGAGTGGAGTCACAGGGCCGCAGGTGGGATACAGAGGCCTGCTGCTGGGCCTCTCGCCTCTCCTGCTCCTGAGCCTGCTCTCGCATCAGCTGCTGCCGTAGCAACACCCGCGACGACATGGCTCATCCGACTTGGCAGATATATGAATGAAACCTAAAGAACACAAGCCCGTTTATATTTACACATAAGTTACCAGGTGTAAAAAGTTAAATAACATCTGAACATCTAATTTGATAAAACCATTACAATAGTATACTTTTTCCCAAAAAATCCACTTATCCACAAACCTAAAGTTGTCAAAACAGACCTCAGCTCTGGCACGCATGATACAGTACACGAGGCAGGGAGAGTATGCTCCATGTGGTAAAGATGGTTTCACAAAGCACATCCACAATATATTCAAAGATTGGAAGTACTTGCATTTAACTGAGTAATGTTTTCTTTTAAAGAAAATGTACTTCTCTGAGTACATCATTTTGTTTAAAATAACCATATTCATAGCAAAAGGAGAAATTCAATTAGTCAACTGGACAAAGTTTATTTGGTCGAATACGTTTCGCAGCTCATCCAAGCTGCTTCTTCAGTTCTGCTCAGATGCTGGTGGACACTGCTTTATATCTATCAGTGTCCACCAGCATCTGACCAGAACTGAAGAAGCAGCTTGGATGAGCTGCGAAACTTATTCGACCAAATAAACTTTGTCCAGTTGACTAACTGAATTTCTTCTTTTGCCATGGATTCTACCTGGACGACTGAGGGATTCTACACAAAACATATTCATAATTTTAACAGTATTCTTACTTGAGTAAAAGCTTTGTTACTATGTGAGTCTAAGCAACAAAATCTTTATATTGGCAAAACTAAATGTTTTGAACACTTTTGTTCTCTCACACAGTTCTCACAGTTCTTTCAGATATGATTTTGTTTTCTTCAATTTTGTAGTGGTCCACCAAACACCAGATTTCACTGCCTTATTTATTGTTTTGTCCATCCAATTAAATTAACATCAAACTATAAATCAGATTTTAGTTAGTACGTCCTGACAGAAATTTCTAGAATCACTACTTTGTACTTCTACTTGAGTAAGATTTTAAGTAATGTTAGTACTCTTACGCACTAAATATTTGCCTCCCTCCGGGGATTTTTTTAATTCATTGTGTTTTCATTGTGTTTCCATTATGTGTGTGTGTGTGTGTGTGTGTGTGTGTGTGTGTGTGTGTGTGTGTGCGTGTGTGTTTTTTTTTAATTGTGTCATTACCCACTGTTTTCGATTATGTGGGAGAGTCCTGATAGTTCGTGATGATGATTATGTTCTTTTGTTATATCGCACAATAGTGTTCATGACATTAGTAAAATAATAAGTTAAACGGAGGTGGACATGTAAACCCTGCGTGGGCGCACTCTTCTGTTCTTCTATTCTGGTATCAAATGTCCCCTTTGCTCATAAGTGTCTTGACGAAGAATATCCACAAACACAAGCCGACCTACAGCAAATATGTTTAATGTTGTTATGTTGAGGTTATTGTCATTTGGACCAAATATCAAATAATCTGTGGTCTTAATTACAGCGCGGAGTCCACATGCCAAAGCAGTCTCCTAATACGAACACATGTCGTAATCATTTGTAACACTAGGTATTTACATTTGTGTGATAAATACAGTTTACACCACTGGTTTCATTTACATATATGACGCTAGTTTAGATCATAGTGATAAACTCTGATCAGTGGTCATCTGTACTGAATAATTTGACGTTTCTCACAGGGGCCCGCTCCTGCACGCAACGTTATTCAGACGCAAACATCAGTGTGTTATTCGGAAGTTAAGCAACTTTAAATTATATGATATTAAGTTAACATTAAAATACTATAACCGAGGTTAATACACATAAGAGGAAGTAGCGGTTGTCCAACTTAGCTAGTTGCATACCACAGATGCTAACGCTATTGCTAGTTAAATTGTTATGTAATTTCACAAGAAACAAAACGATACATACGACAGTTAAATAATGTCACGCCCACAAATCTCCTCAGTGTTTACGATCCTTTGCCATTTTCCTTCATTTGAAGACCACACCGAGCTTCAACAATCGCTCGCCTCGATCAGTGTTGTTTACCCCAGGCTGACAGCTGAGGTCACCCGACGTAGCTACATCACCCGGAAGTGATCGAAAGCTGCAGGCCAGGTTCCTACCATGGATCCATTAGGGGACTACAGTCACAGGCTTCTACCATCAAACAGTTTTTAAAGATTGATAGTTTGGACCCATCATTAATGCATCAAAATAATACTATGACGGTGTTCCGAAAATGTATACCAAAACTTCTACAGAGGTTATTTTTTATTCTGTGTATCCCAATGTATCTGGACTCAAAACAAAGGCACATTTCATTCAAAACAAAGAAATTCAAAGAAAAATGAAACAAATACATGTGTGGTATAATTTAATTTAAAGTCTCAAAAAAAGTTCATGGCCGAAGTTAAACTGTCTGAAAGCTTCACAGCAATTTTATCTAAAGAGGAACAAGATGAAAAAAATTGAGAAATTTAGTTTGAACTCCAGCTTATATAACACAATTCAAAAACTGACTGAAAACTAAACTAAATACAAACCAGCTCGTTTCTGTTGCTTTTTCCTCTTCTTGTTTGCAGCCACAAGAGCCTGTCCTTGTTGCAAAGGATCCATACTCAAAATATCTTTCAAATCGGGGGCTTTGAATACACATGCAGGAACATCACTCTTGGATTTTTGAGATTTGAACTCCACAGTCATAGGCCCAAACTGTTAAAAGACACAAAAAGTAAAATTTCCTGTCAGCCTTAATTGCCATTAATGAAAAGACCTACCTCTGGGTCTCTGTCATCCTCCATAGATTCTGTTTCATCCTTGAACTCCGTTGTATTGTCTTCCATTTCTCGATCAAGAGTCGCTTCACACAGGTCACCCTGGGTCATTCCGGAAGATTCAATGCAGAATCCCATTTGGGCATCTTGAGCAAGTGACTCTGAAAGAAACAATTTGAAACAAATTAGTGTAGGCCTACAAATCTACCCAAACAATTGCTACTATGAGGGGTCAGCACTAAAAATACAGAAAATACAGACAGAAGTTGCAAAGACCATCTGAACGAACCCAGGTAGAGATCCTTTATGTGTGGCAAAGGAGAAATTCAAACTTGTCAACTGGACAAAAGTATATTTTGGTCGAATACACTTCTTCAGTTCTGGTCAAATGCTGGTGGACACTGTCTTATATCTGCCTGCAGGGAGGAGCTAACTACACTTAAACTACTCTGAAACTAACTAACACCTCTGGACCTGACCTGGCTAGTCCTATTTTCCTACAGGCAGATTTAAGGCAGTGTCCGCCAGCATTCTGACCAGAACTGAAAAAGCAGCTTGGATGACAAATAATTTTGTCCAGTTGACAAATGTTAATTTCTCCTTTGCCATGGATTCTACCTGGACAACTGAGGGATTTTACACACATCCTTTATGTGCACTGAATATACTCACATCTCGTTACACAAGCTAATTTCTAACAGATATCGCTGACATTTGTAAACAGATTATTCTATGCTTTAGCTGCCCATTGAAATCAATCATGCATAGACTTCACATTTTCATACCGGCAAGAATCTCTTGATTTCCTTTTTCCAACTCATCCCAGTCGAAAGCTTTCCCCATTTCTGATACAATCTCTGCACTGACATGAGTAGGAAGGGTATGCGTCTCTGGAGGGTGGGTGAAGTAGCTTATTCTTCCACTTAAAACAAAATAGTGACTCATTAATATAAAATATTTTCTAATGATCTGTATTATAAACCCCACTCACCCTGTCCAGTCCATTAATACACTCTTTGCAGCTTTGTCGGTATCAGGTAATCCTCCTTTTCTTAGTTTGCCTTGACGGCGAGCAAGAAGTGCCAAAAACTCCAAAGCTGTGTGAAAGTCTGGTACTCCATAATGTTGCATGATCTGTAAACACAGTTGACAAATCACAGCCTTATACAAATTAGTCCCCATTATAAAAGGTTAGGGTTAGAACAGGAAAAAACTCCCAAGACACTAACAATAAAACATCTATATAAAAACACAGATTTTTATTAAAAATGGAAAACAAACGATCTGCAAAAACAACTTTAAGATTAAAGCTGCAAGCAGCATCGAAAGGCCCTCGCCCAGTGTGCACGCCACGCCCCACTTGCCCCTACTGGCCAAAAGTGAAAAATTCCCCATGTTCGTAATATATCTTTTTGCTCGTAGTCATGCATCAAATTTAATTCCTAAATTTGGTACAGAGCCGATAATGTAGGGGGCGCTGTAGTGTACACTCTTCATATGCTTTATAGTGTATTATATTCAGGCCAAGATCACGCATTAGTGATTCAAATTTCAGCACGATCGGACTAAGAATGTGCAAACGGGCAAATCTTGATATTGAAAATTGTCAAAAATTTTGATTGAAATTTACGGCTTTGCCGCATGTAAACCGTGACAGTTATCAAAATAAAATGGATAACATTTGATGCCCCACTTCTCTAGATGATGTACGGTGATTTTCAGCCCCGTCGGTGAAGCACCTTCAGAGGAGTGGCTCTATGTCAAACTTTATGTCGGGACAGCTCCCATAGGCGTAATGTATTTTGAGTTTGTAGGTGGCACTGTTGTGCCATTTTTTTTTCCTCGAGATTCCCCACGTTGCGCGCTTGTCATTCGCCATCATGTCGGGGTCGCCTATTGACACCCATTGATTTCTATTGATTTTTAGCAGTCATAAATATGGCGGGACAGGAGCACTTCACGCTACTTTTGTCAACATCGAGTCCGTGTTAGCAAAAACAAATATGCATATCTAGGTGCTACGATACTGCTGTTCATGCAGGGGGCGACTGTGCATCGCCCACGCACTCATCGTTGCAAAAGCAATAGGCACTACGTTCTGTAGGGGCTCGGGCCTAATAATAATAATTTGAGCAAAAACAATATATCCATTAACATGGGAACAGCATATTATACGTTTTTTGAAAGCGCTTGACCTTCCCCACGTCACCGTGGGGTCATTGATGTATGATGGATGCGTCTGCATCATCTCGTCAGGGTCGCCCCCTATCCTCACTTTGACTTCCATTCATTTTAGCATTTATAAATATGGCCCAGGCCTTGGGCACAGGTTACTGGAATACTGCTGTTCATGCTGGGGGCGACCGTGAGGACGAAGTTGCATGACGTCCTCTCGCATACGCCCATGCGCTCATCATAGAGAAAGCAATAGGCCCTACGCCCTGTAGGGGCTTGGGCTTAAATACTGGGAAACAAGTACATAATTTGTATTTAATGCAGGCAACATCCAGTTGTCTACTATTGTTGGGCTTAGAAGATTGAACTTACTTGAGCTTTGTTACAGCGTCTAAGTATAGCTTCAACTGGTGGAAGAGGATCAACTAGCTGTTCAATTTTTACACAGTTACGCAGAATCATTGCAGCATCTGAAGTTGATACTGCCATGACAATGCCAGGGCAATCCAGCAGTTTAATATGTTTATCCAAATGTACTTCTTGAAGGCACCTGTGAAAGAGAGCACAGTGCTGTGAGTGACCATTATCCTATAGTGCAGTTACAACATACAAAATACTGTGATGTAAACAAGAAAACATCACTGGGCCTTGATACACTCCATAGGTTCTTGATTTTTAGATGCTTTGGTTGCATAATACATTGTACTACTTACTTGGTGACACCAGGAGTAGCGCCAACATTACATGCCCGAGCCCGTTTTAAACTGTTGATTAAACTGCTTTTGCCCACATTAGGAAAACCTAGAACCAAACTGAGATATTACTATATTATTATAGACATAATTATGCTAAAAAAAAGTAGGGATATGCTACTTACCAACAACACCAACAGTGATGGCAGTCTTTATGTCCAAGTTGCGGCAGTAATTGCCAAGTAGTTTCATTAAGCAGTCTGCACCAACACAAGCACTGCTGCTGAGAAGCTCTTGAGTGGCTTGAGTTATCGGCACATTACTGCGTTTCTGATTAAGAACCCATTTTTATGTTAGAGGTATTATATTGTTCTTAAAAGTTATGCCTTTTGTTTTATGCTGCCCACATTAGCAAATGTAGTTATAAAAAGGTGGCACACTACACATTGTTGAGCAATATGAGCATGCATTAAACACAATTACGAAGTGAGTGTGTAAAATACGTACCAAATTTTTATTCTGCTGCTGGGTGGATGCTTTGAATGCCACAGTAGGGAATTCATTACGGAGATACTTAATCCATTTTTCAACAATTTCCTTTGACACCAAATCTAGAATCACATATCATGTACATTAGAGAGAACATTGAGAAAATTCCCAAGACCTTACTAGTATAACATCATAATAAAAAACATACACACCAATTTTATTCAGAACCAATACTATTTTCTTGTTGGTTCCACTTTGAATGACTGCTTGTTCTACTTGGGGACATCTGCAGCCAAGTGGATCACGCACATCCAACACCTCCAAAATAACATCAGAAGCCTCAACAACCTTTCGTATCACATAAAAGAAAACAATCAGGATTAAATACACTAATGTGGTACAATTTCAGAATTAAAAGAATATACTGAACATACCTTTTTGAACTCTCTGTAATATGCCTTACGGGAATTTTCATTTTCAAAATTAATGCTCTTTTCTAAATTCTGCATTTCTGTTTCCTGTGTGCAACCAAACATATTTCATTTAATCTGAAAAAAAAAAATATATATATTTCTGTGAGAAAAATCATCTCAAATTTACCAACCCTTAGTTCAAAGTCCCTCTGGCGTTGCAAAATATCACTCTGAAAGGTTTGCAAATTCCTTCTCTTCATCATCTCTCGTTCTCTGGACATTTTCTGTTTTTCTTGGAGGTCCTGAAGCTAATTAAGAATCAACAAGTCAGATAAATAAAATTTTAGTTTTTTAGTTGAAAAAAAATTCAACTAGCAATCACTTACCCTTTGCCTCCTAATTTCATCTGGATTTTTGTGCTGCTGAGATGCCTGCTCTGTAGATTTTGCTTGGCCTGAAAAACCAGTCTTTCGTCCGTCTTTGCCATGCTTTGTTAGGGAGGCACCATGAACCAAAAAAGTAAAGAAATCAATGTTGAATTAAATTGGCATTCACAATTGATACTTTGCAGTGACATCACACTGGGGGTGTTCTACATGTATCTCTATGGTGGAATGTTCAGCAGTTGCCTTGCACATTAAATCACTGTCAAAATGTTTTATGATTGACTGAAAAAACACATGGTTTTATACATTTTCAGGAGCCTATGATCAATATGGGCATTCATCAGTCCTGTTTAGGCATTTAGATTTTCAGAAAAAACACCCTGGGTGACTAACTGAAAAACAGCTGGCTAACGTTAGCTGGCATGTGAATGTAATTTTATGTGTGAAAGATTTGTTTCATAGCACAAATCATCTTACCTGTTGTAGTTCCAGTTATGTCCGTTCTTTATGGTCAGATTGTATTAAAATAAAGCTCAAATTAACGTCTAATAGAGATTCAGACAGAGTAGTGTCTACAGTTAGCGTCACACCCCCAGGGAATGATGATGACATCAGCTGCAAAGTATCAATACTGCATCATTCTGAGCAACACTCTCTACAACAGTTATATAACAGGTGCCACCAGTATGCTGGCTCAAAATAGGATGAGCTCAGGTTTCTTTTGATTGTCCCAATTTTATTGTCAAATGTGAAAACATGAAAACAACTCAACTCACGAGTCTCCTGCACTAACGCTGTTAAAAGGCACCATGTACTGTTTTGGTGGAGGGTCTGCTTTGCCTTGAATGTTCAACAGTAAGTATGGTATTAAACTCAAAGGAGACGCCACCAAGCCACATTACATCGAAGATCTGTGTAGCGATACAAATGCCTGCTTTTCAAGGTAACACTAACAATCGAATCAAAAGTTACATAGTGCACCTTTAAAATCCAGCCATAGTTGACACACTACCCAAGTGTGTGGGATTACCTTAGATTTCCCGAGAAAGCCCAACCGTCTAGCCCGTTTCTGTTCTGAAACAGTCAGAAAAATACACACTTTAGACAACAATGTCATGTCGACCGTGTTGATTCATGTAGTTCATACGTACTTGCTTTAGACATTACTTCTGAACGTTTTGGTTCTGTTACACCTTCACGTGGATTGACATGAGCATGCGCAAAAACAATCCGGATGACATCTTCTTCTGCTGTTGGTAGAAGACCTTAGAGAAATACCGCCACCTTTTGAAACGAAGTGGGAATGATAACTGCAAGTTCATAATGTTGGTAATGTAGGTAATTACCAGTCTGTGTAAAATAACAGTCCCCCAACATCAAACCAAGTGGGCAAGGAGGCTAAATTGAATGATACCACAGCTGAAAAAGTGGTAGAGTTTCACATGTATCTATTCCTTTTTTTCTACTACTCCACTCCTTATTGGCCCTCGCCAGTGACAAAGTCAATGGCGAGGGGTATTGTTCTTGCTCGGTTTCTTCTTCTTCTTATTATTATTATTATTTTTTATTTTTTATTTTTTATTTTTTATTTTTTATTTTTTATTTTTTATTTTTATTTTTTTTATAATTTTTCCTTGCAAACGATCGCGATTTTGACCCCCTGAACATCGACGAAAAGTCCCACATGGGGGTATCAGATCGACCGGTCCGGCGAAAAATTTGATAAAATGGGCATCGCGGCAATGACCAAAGTGACCCCACTCGACAGCGCCCCCTTGAAAATGCAAAATTTCAAAGTCTATGGGCAGGTGAGAAGCATATTTTGGCGTAGGCTGACGAAATTCGGAACAGTGATAGAGCTCAGAGAGACAAACAAAAAATGTCATTGTCACACTGCCCAGTGACGTACAGGAAGTCGGCCATGTTGGATCAAAAATTCGGCGCCGTTTTGACTTAGGTGTGTGCAAAAAGATTCAAGTCTTTAGTGTTTAGTCCAAATGAGCTCAGATTTGACATGTCACATCTACAGACATGGGTTCACAAAAGTGTGCATTGTTTTTTCGTAACTCTTTACGGTTTGCCCGTAGCACGCCATCGAAAAACGCCTTCATTTCCTGTTTCTTTGACGGCCTCTCACGGCCACAGGCATTGGCCTAGAGAGCTCAAATTCAAATCACAACTGCGGGACCTCGGCCCGAATGTAATGAAATATGAAATATAATAAAAGTGAACACTATAGCGCCCCCTAGCATAGACATAAAACAAGTACATTATCGGATCTGGACCAAACTCGGGGAATAAATTCTATGCATGATTCCAAGCAGATAAATATATTACAGATATGGGGTATTTTTCACGGTTGGCCAGTAGGGGCGCACGGACTCCCTTAAAACCATTTAAAGGTGCATAATGTAAATTCCTGATGGAGGATCTGTGCAAATTTGGGGATGAAATTCTATGAACAATTACAAGAAAAACATATTTTGGACATGTGGCATTTCTTATGGTTCACCAGCAGGGGCGCACTGACTCCTACAATATATTTAAAGGTGCATATTTAAAGGGGCATTATATAATTTTTCCGGCGGAGGAGCTGGCGGCCTGGGCGGCTGTCGGTAAGAGCGAGTGGTGAGCCGGAGCGGTCGTGGGTCCCCGGCGAATGCGCGGGGGGGTGTGCGAACCGGGGCGAGGGCCACCATAGCCGCGCGCGGCTTTAATTTTAACTTGGCTTTTATATTTGAAATAAGTATAAATGTATTTGAAATTAAAACATCAATCAACAACCGGACCTGTCCATTAAATCCCTTAGTATGTCGGAAACAATGGCAGCCTATAATATGTGAGTAGAAAAGAAGCACCACCTAACAATGCAAATCTTTATTAAGATGTATTTTTTTCTTGTTTTTCTTTTTGCCAGAAAGCTATATTTACTACAAAAACATTAAATGTCAGTGAACAATAAATATACTGTACAAATCACAATGGATGACAATTGTTCCCCAAAGTGTTAAACATTTATGCAGGAGCCACAGAAGAAACTTCTGTTTTTGATGTGGACACCTCAGAACCATCATCAACTTCTTTGCCAAACAGTTGCAAGATGCATGTGCGGAACTGAAAAACAGAGAAAAATAGAGCATAATCTTTTTGTCTACGAATTAGTAGATCAGATATTGTGAAGTCTTCTACCTGTCTGTTCATGAAGACATAGATAATAGGGTTGTAGATAGTAGCGCTCTTGGCAAAGTATGCAGGCATTGCTGCAGCCAGGGGGTGGAAGGAATATCCAGGGTTAGCCGCGGCAAAGCACGCAAAGAATGTGTATGGCCCCCAGCAGAAACAGTACGCAAAGATCATGACCACCACCATTCTGGACACGTCCCTCTCAGCCTTCTGTGTGGATTCAGACTCCTTCTGCTGCATGGCAACCTGCAGACATTAAAGCAAGGGATAGTCTAAGGCTCAGCTCAATTAAATGCATTCTAACAGGGCCTGCTTAATTAAATTACAATAACAGAGAGAGTATAGCAATCTATTTAGCAAAGATGTGAAGATTACTTAATATCAAAACAGATTAGACATAATAATTTACTCACAGAGTGAATAGCCCACCAAACGGCAAGGTAGCACAAGATGATGATAGCAAGTGGGAGGAAGCAGCATGTAACCATCAGAACAATCATGTAGGACTGCACACCAGGGTCTTCACTTCCACTGAACACATCAGGTCCACAGGAGGTCTTCAGTCCATGAGGCCAGTACCTGGTCAGAAACACTAGTTAGCCTGGAATCCACATCAGTCTGTTCGCGGTGAAGACATAATGCTACCTGCTCCATCCAAAGATAGGAGGAGCGCACCAGACTGCAGCCCAAATCCAGGAGAAAATGATTCCACTAGCGGCCCACTTTGCATCAAATTTAATATTTCCAAATGGTTTGCACACAACAATCCACCTCTCCCAGGAGATGATTGTTAGAGACCACAAAGCAGCTATACCTGCAGGTAAAAAAAGGAAAAAGAAAATGTTATGACCAAAAAAGAGCACATATCATTCTCTCATTGTGTTTGAACAGTTACCACAGACTGAGACTGTGTAGCCCTCAAAGATGCACATGGGATGTCCGAGGATGAAGTAGCCAAAGAACTGGTTGCACACACTAATGGTGCTGGCAAAAACTGTCTCTCCAAGATCGGCAATAGCCAGATTGACTAGGATCCAGTTGAGAGGGTGGCGCAGTTTCTTGAATTTGGCTGTGGCCACCAATACAAGACCATTGGTGAACACTGATGCAACAACCACAAAGAGCATCCAAACTGTGGAAATGTTGTACACCCATCGGGGGGCAATATGGTAGTTGGGACCCTCAAAGGGATCTGAAATACAATAAAGTAAAATTAAGAGGACTTCCATCACTCAAAAATGTTTGCATGCATTTTACATGTTTTTTGCAGTTTTAATGTATGTAATAATATGCAGAAATATGTAAGCATGGTGCAAACCTCTTGTGTTGTTGCTGTTTGTGTAAGTAAATGCGGAGCTCCTTGTTGTGTCTTCGTTGTACCGCCTGGCAGCGAACACCTGTTTGCCCCACTCCTCTGCCATGCTGATGTCTGATGGTGGAGGTCCTGTAGAAGCTGGACTTGTCAAACCTCCTGGAGCTCTGACACTCTCCAGACTTGAGCTTTTATATGCACGCCTCTTGAGGCCTTTCTATTGGATTAGCTCACAGTGCTTAATAACCAGTGTGAACGTTCATGGATCAGTAATTAAAAGTTACCTAATGAGCTTAAGATGTGCGTAAGATGTGAGATTAATCTCATTAGAAATAGGATTTCTGTATGTCCTACTAGCATTTAAGATGATACAAGAATCAAACTTTTTCCTAGAAGAGTCTTTAACAGTTGCTATGCATTGTGTGAAACTACCACTGTTTCACATGCCATCATGTAAAGAAGCAAAGCCTAAAAGCATTTGTTAAATAAGATTTACCATTAGAGCTGCTGACATGCCGCCCCTAATCTAAATTGTTCAGTGCAATGAAGAGCAGGGGATTTTTTATGCTTTGGTGTTCCACCCAAACAAGTGTTGTGAGGTACAGTATGGGAGGGTCACGTCTCATCTTGGATAAGACTGTTGTCTGGATTAACAAATAAATCCAAAGAACTTCCCCATGTTTTAGCCTGACTTTTTGATGCCTTCACAGTGCCAGAGATAACTGGCTCCTGTATGGGAATTTGTTCTGCTCATTTTAACAATATACAATTATTGCTCCATCATGATAACTGCACATAAGTTATATATGTATTTCTCCTGCCTCTTTAATTCAAACAGCCCTTATTTACCCCAGTAATCGCTAGCCAATATACTTCAGATACATTTGAATATAAAGAGTTTGGCCCAAACATGGTCACTTGGTCAGTTTTGAGTCCTGCAACCAGATGGCACCTGTACCATCAGTGATTAGGGAATTAGCAGTTGTAACTTAATTACTTCCACGAAACAACCAACAAGTGTCGCACCTAATTAGACTAGGCACTTTAAAGTAATGGATCCGGATTGGATCCTAAAATGTAAGAGACTTAAGCACCTTGAGATTACCATCTGCCCTAGTTGGAACATGCAATGCTTGCTGGGTCCACTTTCTTCACTCTTTTGGCAGAAGAAAGTGAAAAGAGAAATTAAATCTGATCTCAGCAACATGAACTTCATTTGGTACATGCTGGTAATCCATGTGACTATGTTTTTAATTATTATAAGGCAGTAATAAAAACACAAATTGACACAAATTCCTTCATTCATCCAGGCTTGTTCCATAGTTTTAGACTTTTAGACTTAAAAGAGTGCAAAAACCATTTTGTCATGTGATAAAAAATATAGCAATAACTGCTGGGCACAAAATATTAATAAATCCATATGTCATACATATCTACATTTACAGTATCAGTGAGGGCACCAAAGAGCCAAGCAGCAGAGCCAGCTCAGCCAACTGGATCCCTGCACAGTTGTTCAACATTCAAAAAATTGATGATATGGTCATAAAGCAGCCCAGACTATGAGGAGATAAAATTGACAAGGATGTCCTATATCATCCATTTTTTGAAAGTCCTGGATAAACTACAGAGTTACAGCATTTAATTATATAATTAAAATTAAATGCTCTAACTCTGTAGCTTACTCAGGACTTTCAGTTCATGATTATTTAGGCCTGTAGTAGTGAAACATTTGTGATGATCACATTAGGGAGCATCACAGCATTCAGATTTATAGTCTATTAATTTGAGTAAAACTAATTTCTAATTGCATGTATTAGGCCATTACTTGGCTCATTCCACAGTAACAAATCTGTCCTGACAAACCTTGTTTGTCTCAAAAAAGTTTTTGATGGATGGAAAAAGCAAAGTTTACAATGTCCAGTCTTTTGCATGCACTCATCTTATAGGCCTACCACTTTCTGACATAGGCCACTAGCCCAGTTATGCCTTTGTTAGTGTGTGCTAGTCTGTTCTCCGACCAAAACTTACCATCCGTCTCAACAGTGACTCCTCCATCTGTTTGAGCCGGTAATCACTGCAGGATTATACGGACTAAGTCTAAACGACTTTAGCATAATGAGAGGTGACATGCATGCATCCGTAAGATCCATAAGAGCTTTAGGACACTAGTTCAGGTGAGGGGAGGACCAAGGTTACATAAGGCTGAAAAGGAGCTACCTGTTAATGCCTTAAGGACATGTGCTTTATTCCACATGTGTTTTCTGCCTCACGTAACTGGCCTGCATATTTTATGGGCTCTCCATGGGACTGCACATCAAGAGGATGTGGATTGAAAAATAAAAGTTCTACAAGTTGCAGTGATTTTATTAATATTTATTTTGTTATTTTCTGCAATGCTCAGGTGTGATGCCCTGATTTCTCGAGGGTATGTCTGGAGTTCTGAGATACTTGTACTTATTAAAAGTTCACTACTAGCAGAACTCACTACATTCATACCATACTCCATACAGTTGTACAACAATTCACCCTTATGTAACAGATAATACTCCCTACAACTGTACAACAACTCAATCCTATAACGGATAATTTTATGTCCTGTCAAGCATCATATCATTGCACTGTCTTTCTTGTCTCTTGTATATAGCTGTGATTTAATATTTTATTACTTATTTTTCTATTTTATTCTGACTTGTACATATACATTTGTTTATATAATTATGTCTTATTTGATACCTCTCGCTTGCCATCTTTTTTTGCTACTCATTTAGAATTTATTATTACCATTTATTTTTAACTCTTTATTATATTATATTGTGATGAGTGAGCTACTGTGTCCAA
Source organism: Taenioides sp. WSHXM2023 (assembly GCA_029959045.1). NCBI lineage: Eukaryota > Metazoa > Chordata > Actinopteri > Gobiiformes > Gobiidae > Taenioides > Taenioides sp. WSHXM2023. Next base: position 33,730,330 of record CM057087.1, read on the forward strand.
ATAATTTCTCTTGTGGATCAATAAAGTTGTCTAAGTCTAAGTCTAACTCGGATTTGCCCCTGACTGCCAGCTGAGCGCTCCGTTTGACCAGTAGGAGGTTCACTTACACTGATGTGAACTGAACTCTGCATTTGAGACCAGTGTGGTATGAGTTCATCTCTCATTTTTCAGTCAAGGTTTGTATAAATATGCTTAATTGGAAATGTGTTCCTTGTCTTGGGGTTAGCTCGGCATAGTAGATCAGCCCGGAAGTAAAGCTTATTTGTGGACCTATATAAAATATGGCATATTTGGTCGTTAGCAATATTTAATGCAGGGTTAGCAAAAAAAAAAAGTTATCAAAAAAAGTAAAAGTTGAACTGGCCTTTTGTTAAGGCCTACCATGCCTTTAGGCCCACTTTGAGCTTTCAAAACCACAATATAGATTTTTCATCTAGCCTCTTGTTTTTAGCCACAAAATGCATTGTTTTTAGGCCATGAACAAATAATCCATATATTTTTAAATATGAATAAAAGTCCAAAATTCTACCTACATTATACTAGGAGGACCCATGTTATAGACACAATTTGCCAAATAGGTTACGTAGGCTAAAACATCATATTTAAAGTTGGCTAGTCATGTTAAAATAAAATAAACTACTTGCATCTGTCATATTGCTCAATGTAATGTTTACAGCTTTTGTGCTATTGTTACACAGGCAGGATGCTTATCTTTGTTGTTATGCATATTTTTTGCTTTGATCAGAATGGAATTAACTTCAATATACTTCAAAATAGCTGATGTCCTATATTTTACTTTTCCCATTATCGTAAAAGAACATTTCAAGAAATATTCTTTAGCCTACTAGATGATGCAAATTGTGTGCTTTATTTTAGTAATTACACTTATCATCACAAGCTTTGATGGTGGCTTGTTGATGAACAAATCTAAATCTCAGATTATTGCTACAACCAAAGTTTTGCTGAAAACTTTACAACAAGTCTAACTATTCAAAGCTGTTCCAAAGAAAAACAAGGTGTAACCTACTCTACTGAAATAAATAATCTTCTGATGGCTTTACCATATATTTTAACTATGTCATTTAAACTCCATGTAACTTCCTCATTCATAACTAGGCTGTATTAGAATAAAGATGCAACAATACAATAATAATTCCTCCAAATTCCCCTTTTGAACAGCAGAGGGCATGTTTTGTGCACTTTTCTACATGACCACTTGTTGCCCTTCTAAACTTCTCCCTGTGAACTGTGTCAAGTGTGTTCCAGTGGAACAGAGATTGCCGGTTCAGTGGTACTATTCAGTCAGTGTTCTGTATTTTCATAATGTTCATGACAGAAGTGAGGGGCAGGTGAGTGAGAGCAGACCCCCTGATGTCTAATCAGAGCTGACGGGAGAGGCAACGGTGGGAAAAAAGAGGGAGGGAGGGAGAGGCTTGTGGTTTAGTGTGATATCTAGAGGCAAAAATCCTATTCTGGTCCAGAACAAAAACAAAATATATGTAATTATGAGCACCAGTTCATTAAATTCACCCAAAATACATGTATGAGTTGAAGTGTTGAAATACCCAAAATGCATTCCTATTAGAAGAATGATGCACTCAACTGGAGACACTGTGCTTATAGTAATTCTTTAATTCAACCTTTTTCCACATCATTTTATTAGTTGCACATTCTATTTATATAATACAGAGTTTTTTGTTCATTTTTCTTTTGTTTTGTCTTGTTTTGTTTTGTTTTTTCAGTTCATTGCACAATATTTACAGGAATACACACAGTATTCTAAGCAGGTCCCACTTTGGAAACTTCCGTGACTGACGTAGCTGTGGTGGACTCCTCATCACAGTCACTCATTCCCAACATCTCTTTTATACACGAGCGGAACTAGGTAACAAAAAAGATGATGCATTTAATGTATTATAACAGGTTTATTATAGTATTTAATGTAAAGGCACCTGTTTATTGAGTAGGACATAGATGACTGGATTGTAAACTGTGGAGGCTTTTGAGAAACAGGAGGGGATAGTGGCTAATCTCAGGTCAAAAGACTCTCCACGGTTGTTAATCACCCACAGAGCAAAGGAGGCATAGGGCAGCCAGCACACCAAGAAGCCTAGCACCATGATCACCACCATCTTGGTCACCTCTCGCTCGGCCTTCTGGGTAGAGACAGACTCTGCCTGTGCTTTTGCTGCCTATAAAGAAGATATATAATTATTGATGAGTATGCTCTCAAATCAATTATGTTTCTTTATTGGACTTTTTTACTATTCCAGTAACGTTTGGTAAATTCCCAAAAACATCATTAAAAGCACCTGATAATGCAACTAAGATATTATCTTTTATAAAGAAAAGGTGGTATTCTGACGTAATGCAATTTTTTCACAGTATATGACCATTTTTTGCCAAATTTCATTCATGGTATTGGAAGTTTTGAAAATGAAATAGGTCAGCCTCATGCACTACAAATGTGATGTCTGACTAGACACACTTTAAACGCTGAAGCTTACCGATTTCAGTGTGAACAACAGCTGTGAGTAGCAAAATAAAATGGTGCAAAAAGGGACAGCAAAGCAGAAGCAGAAGAGAAACATCACATAGGAATCATTGTTGTACTTGTTGTTAGTGGTGTACCAGTCAGGACCACAGGAGCATTGCAGCCCCTCTGGGATGTACCTGCAAAGCATATGGTCTGTCACTATTTTATTTTAATACATAGTATTCAGTGAGTAATTGGCTCACCTGCTCCATCCCACCAGTGGGGGGACTGCAGCGACCAGAGCAAAGACCCATGTGATGACACAGCAGGCAATGGCGTGGCTTGACTTGAACATGAAGTTTCCTAACGGTTTACAAACCACCAGCCATCTCTCTAATGCAACAACAGCCAGAGACCAGAGACTCACCATACCTGGAGGCACATACTATTAATATTATTTACTTGCCAGAAAAACAATAGAAGAACAAAATAAAACACAGCAGCATTACAACATTGTGGCATTTCTGAGAACTTGATATACATTCTCTAAACACACCGTGGCCATCGGGTAATTTCCATCTATTGTCGCACGACTCACTCTCACAATCTTGTTGCCCCAGCATACATGGGCTCTCTCTTAGCTGGATCACTTTTAGTTTGCAAACCAGCTCTTGTTTGGCTCAGGTTTGTTCCAATGGTGTATTAAAGGCTTTCATGGAGACACTATATACCTCTTCAAATCAGGACCAATTAGTGGGCTGAAGAAGGTGCAAAACCATCACGGCCATGATAGATATGACACTTCATTGATCAGGAGAAACTAGAGGATCATGCAGTATATTTTTCTCACTGTGAAATTGTATGGTTTACTTTTTAATTTTTGCACAACTTTCTAATAGGCATTTCTGTAGAAAGCCACTGTATACAGGGATTATGACAATGAACACTATTCTTCAGCCACATGTGGATGGATGCAGGAAGGGCAGTCATAAAACATATGAACTCTGTACAACTGGTTTGCTATATGACAACAAAAAATTCTACGCCTTACCTCCAACGGTTGCTGTGAAACCTTCGATTTTGCAGGCCAGTGGTCCCAAGACCATGTACCTGAAGGCAAAGCAAAAGAAGCAGGTAAAAGAGCCGATGGTGGACACTAACAGGTTGGCCAGGGCCATGTTGACCAAGATGTAATTGAGATGAGAACGCAGTTTCTTGTACTGAAGCGTGCATGCAACAGTCAGCGTGTTGATGCCCGTGCCTGTCACCATCAAGAAAAACATGAAAGCAGACATAGCATAGAAGAGGCCTGCACTGCCCAGGTGGTCCTGGGGCACTAGGAACGGGCTGAAAGAAGTGATGTTGTTGCTTTCCAAAGGGATGGGGATCCAGAAGTCATCATGGAAATCCATTGATTGACTGTCCCTCATGTCTTTGCGCTGAAACATTGAACAAACCAAGGGAAGTACCTCCAAGCAATTATCAGATTGAAAATAAAGAGGTCTGCTCTGGCTTTGTGCTTTTGTGCTTTACCAGGTGAGTTAAACCTGCATTTGTAGGAACTTATAGGAATTTTATACTACTTAACCTAATTGGATTAGCAGAAAGCTGCTGAAGATTTGGTTTACAAAGAATCCATGAAACACACACACTACTGAATTTATCAGACGTATACTGTGCCACCTTTTGATTAAGTAGAGCAGTTAGGGATTATAGTTTGAGATGACAATAAGTCTATCTGAAGAAGATGAGCTGACTGAAAGTGGACTGAGGTCATCTGTGAAAGAAATGACTGCATTGAGCATGTCCTATACAAAATTCGAACAAACCTAAACGGATTGCACTTAAATATTAAAATGATAAAAACCAGAAGACATCTAGGCATTTAGATATCAGCAGATGCAGGCCCTGGTGACATGTGGATCAAAAGTAGTGTACATTTATCTGTGGGCCCAAGAAATAATACAAATGCAAAATGTCTGCACTAAACATTGATGAATGTACATTTATAGCTCCTCTTGAAAGATTATAAACTTTAAAGATTTGAAACTTTCATTTTTCTTATGATCTCATACTTATTGTGTGAATGACTTAAAACTCTGACCTAATCTAACTCCTGTAGCACTGAGCTTTTGCTGAAATGTAAAGTGCATTATAAATAGGCTAAAATGTTGAATTATTTTAAATTGTTAATTTTACTTTTTGCCAGCATTACTATATATGTACCTGTTTTGACTATAGGGATGTCCTGATCCAGTTTTAATAGGCCTATTTGCAATTCCCGATACCATTCCGATATCGATCTAATCCAAATACCGATCTTCTCATTTTTTATTATTTTATTTAAACCATTTGTATGCTGTGCGTTACAGTACAGCATCTTAAGAACATTGAGACATTAGGTGATGTGTTATCTCACTGTTTGTAAAGGCATTGTTTTTCCACCATATTATTTATGTTTGAGGCCTGTAAAAAGATGAGAAGTCTGTCCAGAGCACATGATTATTTAACATGCGTAAACAAGTAAGTGCAGTCGGCTTTGCTCCTCCATCCGATTTGTCCAAAGTTTTGTTTTCACTCTCCATGAAGATGTCGCTTGTGTAGGATGCGCTATATCTATTCACCAAATCTGATCCATTCACCAAATCCGATCCATTCCGACTAAAATGCTTAGTTCTGCGGCCGATACCGATACCAGTATCATACCTTATCAGTACATCCCTAGTTTTGACATTAATTTAGCCAAGGAATAGTGGTGCCCGCATCACTCAATATTATTTTATTTAATGAGAAAATAGCTCGTACTTAAAAGACTTGGAAATTTAAATGTATGTTGCCTTTGTTTACTATAATGTTTTAGAGGCAGTTAATCTGTGTAGCAAAATGCACTAACAAAATTCATTCATTCAGTATAGGCCTATTATATATTAACAGAAACATTTTCATACTGCAATACACATTTATGTTTGGCATCAAGCAATAACTTTAGCAGCATTGTGTATACAAGAATATAAATGTCTGTATACTATAGATACAGAATTTGGTCTGTGTATAACCAACATATATAACCAATACCTTTTAAACAGGTTAATCCCACTAGGGAGGATGAACATGGTGGATTTGTTTGCAGGTAATCTGACTTTAGACGCTAATCTGATGTGAGGTATCTCTTTACAATCCTCTTGTGGATCTTAAATCAAGCTGGAGGTTTGAGCCTTTTGGCACTTTGCCTTTTCAGTATGGTACAGATCTCCTGGAGTGTTTGATGTAAGGAATGTGTAATAATAAAACACACACACACACACACACATTTGTATTACTAAATAAGACCAGAAGTAGGTAATACTTGCCACCTAAACTTTAATATTATTCTTTTTATTTTTTTTTTGTTAGATTTTTTAAGTCTTGCTGTGCAAAAGAAACAGTTTCACTATCTGGTTTATTGCATAAATAAAACATACATTATATATTTATAAATGCAATAGTCAGGTTCCTGCAGGAAAGATTTAAGCAGGGCCAACCTTAGACACTTCTGTCACAGAAGAAGCTGCAGTGGAATCTTCATCATCTCCTCCACTCATCCCCAGCATCTTCTTCATGCAAGAGCGGAACTGAAACAGACAACAAATCATGATTTTTCTGTACAAGCTTAAAATAGGTATAATGTTCATAAAAGTAGTCTTGATAAAGAATTGCTTAAACTTCTACAACAAAATGCAAATGAATGTATATGTTATCCACAACAGCATAAATTCCTATGCCAGTTTTAAATATTTCAGTTAGAGTGTTGTGTTTACCTGTTTGTTGAGGAGTATGTAGATGACTGGGTTGTAGACAGCAGAAGCCTTTGAAAACACAGAGGGGATTGAGGCCAGTCTCAGATCAAAAGTTTCTCCTCGGTTGTTGACAACCCATAGGGCAAAAGAGGCATAAGGTAGCCAGCACACCAGGAAGCCCACCACCATGACCACCACCATCTTGGTCACCTCCCGCTCGGCCTTCTGGGTAGAGGCAGACTCGGCCTGTGCTTTAGCTGCCTGATAAAAGAGAAGTGCACAATCACAACCTGGCTTTCGTACATAATAAGCATCTCTAAAATTACGTTTAGAGGTGCCTAACCCACTTTTGACACAATGGAACGGAACGTTTTGTTGCTGTGTAAAAAGTGCCATGTATGATTAAATACATAAATAACATCCATTAGATCAGTAGCAACTAGATTAGTTAAATGTATTTAAATTCTGGATGTTTTTTGTTTTTTTGTTTTGTTTTTTTCCAGTAGTTAAGATTAAGTCTATGGACCAAGACCAAATGACTTGCCAATGGGGACAATTATAAGTGACTGCAGGATAATTAAGCTTCAAGTAAGAAAATTTGACAATTTTACCTCATTGACAAATTTTCTTACTTCAAGCTTAATTATCTTGCAACCAGTTATAATTGTCTTTATACCAGTGAATATTCTTCCTTGTATAAGCAATTAAATGTGACCTGTTTAAAAACACTTAAACCCAGTTTAAAAATCCATTTCAAGTCCTTCAAGTTTTTTGTTTGTTTTTTTTTGCACATGAATTGATATGAGGAGCTTATAAGTATATTGATCTGTCTTTAGCTGTCATCCTTTGGTTCAGTGTTCATCATCATGTGCTCCATAATGACTTCTAAGCAGTGTTTTTTTAGAACGTGATAATAAAAAGTAAACCATGGAGTTAAGATGGTCACTTTTGAAATGTAGTTTTAAGCTCAAAACAGTGTGGTGTCTTACCATTTTCATTGTAATTAGCAGCTGAGCATAGCAGAAACAGATGCCGAACAGGGGAACAGCAAAGCAGAAGCAGAAGAGAAACATCACGTAGGATTCGTTGTTGTACTTGTTATTGGATGTATACCAGTCTGGACCACAGGAACATTGCAGCCCCTCGGGGATGTACCTACAAGAGTAAAATTATTACCCCATAACAACAATTATGGCCATTAAACTGAAGAAAGAAAATTAGTCTTAAGATCACACCTGCTCCATCCGAATAGTGGAGGTGCAGATGCAGCTAATGCAATGATCCAAGTGAAAACACAGCAAGCTGCAGCATGATCTGGTTTGAAGGTAAAGTTCCCCACTGGTTTACAGATGACAAGCCATCGCTCAAAGGCGATCACAGCAAGAGACCACAAGCTCACCATACCTGGAATTGCAGAACATTAATCTTTGTATAGATTCATATATTCCATGAGTAATAAATTTGTATTCTTACCTCCAAGTGTCACCAGAAAGCCTTCAATCTTACATACAAGTGGTCCAAAGACAAAGTATCTGAATCCAAAAGTGACGCATGTAGTGGAGGAGCCCACCATGGACACAAGAAGGTTGGAAATGGCCAGGTTTACCAGGATGTAGTTGAGGTGAGATCGCAGCTTTTTGTATTGAATCGTGCACGCAACAGTAAGAGCATTAATAAAACTGCCCACAGTAAATATGAAAAACATGAAAACGGACATTGCATAAAATGTGCCAGGATTTGATAAGTGGTCCTGAGGAACAAGGAAAGGACTAAGAGAGGTAATGTTGTTTGTGTCTAGTGGGATGGGGATATAGAAGTCCTCTGGGAGCTCTGTAACACGTCCGTGCTTCATCTTTGTTTATTTAAAAGTGTCAGAATATCTACTCCGTATTCTGCTTGATCGCGCACCTTAGCTTCATGGCCTCAAAATATGGGTACAGGTACATTTATAGGGCTGTCCCACTAAACCTTTAATTAATTAAACCTGTTATCTCATTAAATAGTTCAGAGGTTTATTTACTAATAGGTCTCAATTATCTAGGGAGATTACAAAACAGCTGGAAGCCACAAATGGCTTTAATGGCACAAAACAGCATGAAGGACAATGATAAATTATCAGAAGGAACTATAGAAATAAATGAAACTACACACAAAACACACTGCAGTTTAGTTTGGAATGTGAGGTTATTTGTGTTAGTTATAGTGGAACTAATCTGAAGCAGCATTCAGCTGTATGCAAATCCAGTCAGCACCACTAATACTGTTGCTAATCACATTCAGTATTCCCCCAGGTAAACTACTTTCTGCTGGTATTAGGATGGATGAGCTCTACTTTTGTTACCCTGTCAGGAAAAGGATGGATTACAGATTAATAGCACACCCAAAGAAGTATCTTCCTTCATTTATTACAAGTAGTCTATACTTGTTTTAAGATAAGAGAAGAGAAGATAAGAGAAGATAAGACATGCCTTTATTAGTCCCACAGTGGGGAAATTCCAGTGTTGCAACGTACAGTTCAAGAACAGCAGGAAAATGGTAACATGCAATAAAACAAGATAATAGATAATGGCTTAAAAATAATTTAAAAATAGACTTAAAAATAGAATGTAACACACTGTTTCGGTGGAGCAAAAATATAAAATACCAAAAAACTATTATGTACAATAAAAGTAACAGTGCAGCAAATGAACAGAATAAATCTCAGTAAGTGACTTCAGCATAATATATAATGTTATTTACAGTAATATGACTATGTTTATATAGAGCAGCATTAGACAGGATAAATATCAGTAGAGTGACTTAAGTGAATTGTATCAGAGATGTACAGAAACAAGTAAGATCTTTGACAATAATAATAATAATTAAACATTCCGCTATACAAAGCCCAATGAAACAGACATAACCAAACAGAACCCAAAATATAAAGTTGGACTATAGGCCTATTTTTATGTTATTAAGTTAATTTACTCATTTCAAAAGCCAAAATCATAATATGAAAAAGACATAAGATAAATGTCTTAATGCTATGTAAAAATAGCCTGACATATGGAACAGTTCTGTCCACTTTTAAGCCCAGTAGGTTCTGGAATAGTTTGTGAAAAAATCAAATAATAAAAGTTAAAAAAAACAAAAACAAAAACAAAAAAAAAGAAAAAAAAAGAAAAAGAAAAGAAAAAAGAACATAGCCTGTTTAAAATATTTATTATTAATTTAGCTTTAAATAAAACTAAACAGAATGTCCCTTGTTATAATTCACCTGGTAAGGTTAATCCTGATCCAGGTTGTGGCCCATGACTTGACGGTGCCTTCATGTGATCAGTCTGCAGAATCTTTTCTAAGGCTCTTATCACAGCTAAATCCCTAACATTAGTTGCATTAAAGGTATTACACTAGGGCAGTTTGTTTGACTTAGACCTGCTTGCTTCCTGACTTGATTAGCAAAATAGGCTAGGGTTTTGTCAACCTTTTTTATTCACAAAAATGCAAATAGATAATATTTATGCCAGTGTCTGGCTCTGTTAACTTATTATAATTATTATTATTATTTATTTTTTTTTTTTATTCAGATGTTTGTCCATGTCATGTTTGTCCAAAACATCAAGGCTTATTCAGTTATATAGCCTGTTAATCAATTATTTTGTCAGTGCAATAGGTCTACATTTTTTTAAAGAGCAGTGACAAGAATTTTAATCTTTATGTTATGTTAGCATACCCTATTGCTGAGTTTCAGATATTCTACGGTATACATTAAATTCTATAGGCCACTAATATTCATTACAGATGGGGGTCAGCTAAAATTAATAACCTTGTGTGTTCTTTTTTGAAACATTTTATAATAGTAAACTGATGATTCAACAAAAATCATCAGTTTACTATTATAAAATGTTTCAAAAAAGAATATTCCGTGAGTTCTAGAGTAATTTATTTTACATTTTAATTTTTTTTTATTTTTTTTTTAATCAAAATACCTTAATAGCCTAACCAAAAGGGAAATCTTGCTTGCCCCCCATTATCAGAATCTAGATTCTAAAACCACCAATAAAGCTGTAGCCTACAAACAGCCTAGCCTCTGTCAAGGGGTTTCACTTCACTTGACTTAATTATATGTAATTGCATCATAACCCCCCTATGGATATAATTCTTATGCATTACTTAAGCCTACTAGTACTACTAGATCACTACTACATACGACCCGTGGAGGGCGCAGTGTAATGTGGGCGTGGCAAAGTCGCTGTGCGCGAGCCATCATCGGTGCGACAGCAAAATAATTAAAATAGCGCCAAATGCAACAGCACAGTCAAATCCCACGTCAGTATGTATGAACCACATCATGGTAAAGCCCCAAAATGTTTTTGCAAATCAACGTACATTTCTTCTTAAACGTTTGAATTTTAATTGGCTAGTGCCGTGTGCGGGTGTCGCCATCTTTACTAAGGGACAATAACCTTAACAATAGGGTTTTAGTTGCTATCATCATTTCAAAGTTGAAATATGTTCAGTGCATTGGAATCCTAGTGTTGTTTTGGAGTATTGTTTATTAACGTGACCAAATTGAAAAATGAACATACTTCAGTAATGTGTTCCCAAAAGCGGCTCTAAGCGGCTCTGTCGCCATGTTTACTTCGGGTGACGCCAACTCTACCATTTTCCTCCGCCTCTAGTTGTCAAGAAGATGGCAGCTTCCAGGCAGGCATGAGAGGAAATACTTCTGCAAAAATCGAATGAATTTGGATTATTTTTGCAAGAGTAAAGAGCCTGCCAGTGCTTCTTTGACCACTGCACCAAAATAAGTAAGTGAAATACGGAAGTGTTGCTTTTTAGAGGGTAATTATGCTTTGTTGTGGCAAACCGCCCGGCCATTTTTCTTGTGGGAGCTGTAGAAACAGGCCGATCGTCGAAAAGATGGCTGCTTCCAGAGACGGCATGAAACATAATAACACACTGTTTATGCACTCATGCTATGTTTAGCTGCGTTTTGGCTGTGTATTTGCAATTCTTTTTGTGTCAGGTGCATTGTGCATAACCCATAACCCCACAATACCATTGCACTTTATTGTAAATGGGGCAACATTTTGACAGATGCCAATCGTAATGCTAACGGTGTTAGCTTCAGCAAATTGGGTTGAGAAGCTAGCCTTTAAGGCTAACGGACTGTAGCACCTGAAACCGCAGAAGTGCTGCAGGCGGGCACATAAACCAGTTCATTTCAACAATTACTTGGTTGATTCATAGTCTGAAAGCATTACGGCTGCCCCAGTGTCTTTTAGGTTACACTGAGGTTGTAAATTGCTCCAACCTGAATGCAAAGACTACTTAGCTTACTAGCTACAATATGGCGACTCCCAGAGAGGCATGAAAATAGCAGGGTCTTGCTAACCCAATAATTCTGAATTAAATTTTTGCCCGAGTTGGGGAGTTCGTGAGATACTGAATCGATGCAGTTTTTGGCTACTTAAATACTGTTTACTTCATGAGGCTCAAAGAAGGTAATCTTTGTTATTCATTTGGTTCCGCCATTTTTTTTTTAGCTTTGCTAGTGTTAGCGGGGGTTATTTGATGCAAGATGGCTCCTTCTTTATAACGAGTTCATTTGTTAGAAACAATATTCGTTTTGTAATAATTGATTTCCTACTCCAAAACGTTTATATAGGTGTCGGCTACAGACAAAGTGTAATAAATGAGGCAAGGTGCACTGGTCGCATCTCCGGTGCTCGGAGACTTAGTAAAGTTAACTTTAATATCATGATTCGTTATAAAACCACGTTTTATCTCCCGACCACAGAGTCATGTCTGTCCCTGGCTCCGCGGTGACTGGGACCCCGGCGTCGGTCCTGCAGCCGCGGTGGAAGCGGGTCCTAGGATGGTCTGGCCCTGTCCCGCGCCCCAGACACGGACACCGAGCTGTAGCCATCAAAGAACTTATGGTTGTCTTTGGCGGCGGAAACGAGGGAATAGTGGATGAACTACACGTCTACAACACAGGTGACTTGAAATGTTTACGTCAGTATATTTGTTCATATACCAGACAAAGTTCAACGTTTTGCTGCCCTATAACTTAAAATGTTGAGCGTAAGCTTGTTTAGTGCATCGAATGACCAAACATAATGTGTATATAACGTGCGCCCTCTGCTGGACTTTTTTCATAATGCATTAAAAAAGGCGGGCTTAAAAGTTTCTTCAGAAGCTTGTCCATATGTGGTGGTCCACTGTTGCTTTTATTGACAGCTTGTGTCTCAATGAGGAACTGTCTTGTAAATAAATTTTTGTATTATTAAATGCTTTCTTTTTACATTGATGCATTTTATGTCTACTAACTGCTACTTTATTTCTGTTTTCATTTTTAGCTACAAATCAGTGGTTCATACCGGCAGTTCGTGGCGATATCCCCCCTGGTTGTGCTGCATATGGCTTTGTCTGTGATGGCACTAGATTACTGGTGTTTGGTGGTATGGTCGAGTATGGGAAGTACAGCAACGATCTTTATGAACTGCAGGTAAGTATTATGCTATTCTATATAAAAGTCTTGTTAATAATAATACATTATACTGGTTCCTCTATTCCTTATTTTTATTTACTTAATTTATTTTTAGGCCAGCAGATGGGAGTGGAAAAAGTTAAAAGCTAAAAACCCGAAGAATGGCCCCCCTCCCTGTCCTCGTCTTGGGCACAGTTTTTCTCTTGTGGGTAACAAGTGTTACCTTTTTGGTGGGCTTGCCAATGACAGTGAGGATCCAAAAAACAATATTCCAAGGTATACTTTTAGGTCATGTTATCAAACAGTTAAATATGACTGGGCAATACATTGAATTAATTTGTGTTTTGATCATTGGCAATGTGAAAAATTGCTAAATCAACAATTTAAGGTCACTTCCATTGTGGTTGACTGAGGCAAAGTGTGTGCCCAACTTGTGATCCTGTTTTCTAAAACAAGACCAACCAACAACTATCTCCTATGTAGCTACTCTTTGTTACTCTACTACTAGTTACATATTGTAGGAGCCAATGCAGTCTGGGATCACCAAAGTGCAACAAATGTAGGGAAAAAACATAATTTATGCCCAAATTGTGCGTTTTAATCATTGTAAAGCAGATGTTTTAACATCTATTCATGAAATGAGTTGCGTTTGGTGAATGTTATATCTTCTAGAAATACAATAATTTTAGTCTTGTTAACTCAGGCCAGATTTATTTTATTCAGCATGTTTCAGCTCAACCTTTAAGTTCCATTTCTAGGACTGTGTCTGTTTATCACTAGAACAAGTCAGTGGTAGTCAAGAGATTATGATTTTTTGTTTTATTTTATTTTTGGACATATTCATCCACATTCACTCATGTCTAATTATTGCACAGTGGTGTGTAGCTCAACCAGAGCGTTCCCGGGGCTGGTCTATACTAGACAACTTTTGCGAGGCAGAACCTCACTTTGGCCACTTTGGGCCCCTCAAACGGGGCATTTTGGCTCGCTTTTGACAGCGGGAACACTCAAACCGCTCTGTCCCATACCAGCTTCATGGGCTAAAAAGTCCATAGACGCTGACATGTGAGTGGTAAATGCTCTCACTCATGACCTCTTTTATTTTGTAACAAGTTTACTCAAGACTTTGTTATTTGCAGAGTTTGATTAGAATCAAGCTTAAAGAAATGTAAACTTAAGTTACAGTAACATAAAATACTGTACATTTGTGTGTGTGTGTATATATGTATATGTATAAAAAAAGAAAAAAAAAAGTGTTCCTCACCGTCCACGGTGGTTGGTCTCTCTCACCCTCATCCAGCTCGGGCCCTCTACCAGAGGCCTGGGAGCTTGAGAGTTCTAGCTCCTACTACTGCTGTAGTACTATTACTGCAACTGCACTACTGCACTACTGTACTGTACTGCTGAAAAGTGCAGTATATAGAAATAGATAGATAGAATAGATAAAATGTGTAAACAGTGCAATTGCTTTACTTTTTAATGTTTTGGCCATATTGCTCAGGCCTTCAACCAAATAATTCTTGACAATAATCATTTCTATTTTATTCCTCAGATATCTAAATGATTTGTACACACTGGAACTTCGCCCTGGTTCCAGTGTGGTTGGATGGGATATTCCGATAACATACGGTGTTCTGCCTCCTCCTCGTGAGAGCCACACAGCTGTTGTATACACAGAAAAGACTAGCAGAAAATCACGTTTAATAATCTATGGAGGAATGAGTGGTTGCCGCCTTGGAGATCTTTGGACACTTGATATTGGTAAGATATTGCCAGGTTTCAGATGGCCTCACAACATTCTACAGGCCAATAATGTTTAATGCAGATGAGATAATAATAATAATGATGATTGATGATGATGATGATGATGATGATGATGTGGTGATTTCTAGAGTAAAGTCACTAATAGAAATTATTAGAGAATGAAGTGCCGTGTAGTTGATGGGAAAATTTTAATGTGAATCTGAAAATAAGGGAAAAAACACCTGCAAATGTTGTTCTACAAATATATTTAGAAAGCATGTTTTCAGAGGGTAGTGTTGATTTGGACAAAACATTAGTTGGCAGCAGTCTACCACTATAATTAACAAAACTGCAACCAAACATATCACATTACATGTAATATTGCAATTCCTGTTCTAAAACCAGGGAAATACTGGGAAAAGTGTCAGAGTAAATAATGCTTTTCTTACCAGAAAACAAAACAAAAACATGATTGTAATGCAAAAATTAATTTTAAAGAACACTCTCAGGGGGGCATGGGACACAGCGGCGACAGCAACTATTACACCAATTACTGTAACAATCTTGAATATTTTGTTAAGAGCTTTTGTATATAATTTTTACAACTTTTTTTTTCTTTCTTTTTTTGTAGATACACTGACATGGAATAAACCATCTGTTAATGGCACTGCACCACTCCCAAGAAGTCTTCACTCAGCAACTACTATTACAAATAAGTGAGAAAAGTGTAATTATTAATCTAAACATCTAAACATTAAACAGTTACTGAAATAAAGCTGTTGTACTATTTTGCAGGATGTATGTTTTTGGAGGATGGGTTCCTTTGGTAATGGATGATGTTAAAGTAGCAACACATGAAAAAGAGTGGAAATGTACCAACACCCTGGCTTGTCTAAATCTTGGTAAGTTAATATTGATGAAATGGCTTCACGCCAAAACAGAATTGCTGTGGTTTAGTTTTTATATTTTATACCTTTCTCTATAGATTCCATGTGTTGGGAAACAGTTCTGATGGACACCCTTGAGGATAACATCCCCAGGGCCCGTGCAGGCCATTGTGCTGTTTCAATCAATTCACGCCTTTATGTTTGGAGTGGGCGTGATGGTTATCGTAAAGCATGGAACAACCAAGTGTGTTGTAAAGACTTATGGTACCTAGAAACTGGTATGTTTTCCAATTAGCCTTTGGATTGGATCAGTCAGATGGTTTGAACAAATATGTAATCATCATTAATTAATTTGGTTTAATTTTCAGAACGACCACATGCTCCCGCCAGAGTTCAGTTGGTCCGTGCCAACACAAACTCACTGGAGGTGAGCTGGGGAGCAGTCTCTACCGCTGATACATATTTGTTGCAGCTACAAAAGTATGACATCCCTGCCACTCCAGCTTCTCCTCTAGTCAGTGCAACTCCCTCCCAGCCTGTGAACTCTCCAAAGAGTCCTGCTCCAGCTGCAGCAGCCCCTGCTGCTCAAAGCCTGACACAGACTGGTATAAGTGATTTCCTTCAAACAGTTTTGACCCTTTGTCAAACAGGTGATGGCATGCTCAAATGTCTGTCATTCTCTTTGTGTCTTAGCTGTTTTAAAAGTAGCAGCTCAACAGTCTGCCACAGGAGCTTCTGTAGTCACAGTTCGCCCCAATCAGCCTGGAAAGTCCCCTGTGACTGTAACCGCTCTCCCACCAGGCGTAAGAATGGTTGTTCCAGCCCAGACCACCCAAGGATCTGTGAGTGTACTTTGTGTCATCATGTAATTTATCTGCTCTTCGAACAACTTAATGGCAAAGATTTATTTTAATGTTTTCAGCCAATTGGAAGTAGCCCACAAATGAGTGGCATGGCAGCTTTAGCAGCAGCTGCAGCAGCTACTCAGAAAATTCCTCCCTCTTCAGCTGGTACTGTCCTCAATGTTCCAGCTGGTGCTACCATACTGAAAACGGTGGCAGTTTCCCCTGGTACAACAACTGTCAAAGTCGCCTCTCCTGTGATGGTACATGCAGCATTATTTTTGTTCTTTGTTCTGTTTTAAAATGTCTAATAATACCATTGTATTTCTTACATTACAGGTGAGCAACCCAGCCACTCGAATGCTTAAGACTGCTGCTGCTCAGGTTGGCACAGCAGCTGCAGCCTCTCCTACAACTACCAGACCTATCATTACTGTCCACAAGTCAGGTGCTGTTACAGTTGCCCAGCAGGCCCAGGTGGTCACCACTGTTGTTGGTGGAGTTACCAAGACGATCACTTTGGTTAAGAGTCCTCTCACCATGGGTGGCAGTGGAACTTTGGTAAGAGAATCGATAAATTAAATTGTAAATTTTTAAAAACTTAGAATAACATGTTTGCCTGATGTTGATTCAAGCTTATTTTGTGTCACCATAGTGTGACAATTGTGTTATAAGCCAGTGGAGGAGGGTGCTAAGGTCAAGCCTAAGTTGACTGTTGGAAAACTCAGAAAACAGGGGACATGGTGTTTATAAACTGCATGTATAGCTTATGTCAGTTTTTAGAAATCTTATTAAATTAGTAATGCGCTAAACTCCCTGTGCTCTCCAATGTTTGCTGGTGACTCATAAAACTGAGTCTCTCTCCTATCTTGGCAGATCTCCAACCTTGGCAAGATGATGTCTGTGGTACAAACCAAGCCAGTGCAGACATCAGCTGTCACAGGCCAGGCCTCCACTAACCCTCTCACACAGATCATACAGGTCAGCAATCTGAATAAGTGCAGGCAAACGGGAGGCAACCTAAAACTCATGAGACAGACGCCACCCATTTGTCCAGATGGTTTGTATAATTTGTTGTTCTATTCACAGACAAAGGGTCCCCTTCCAGCCGGAACTATCCTGAAACTGGTGACCTCAGCAGATGGCAAGCCAACGACTATCATCACCACCTCACAAGCAGGAGGAACAGGAAACAAGCCTACAATCCTCAACATCAGTGGAGTCTCACCTACCACCACGAAGCAAGGCACCACCATTATTAAGACCATCCCTATGTCTGCCATCATGAGTCAGGCTGGGGCCACAGGTACTTTATTTTCAAATGGTTCATCTACCCTCAAACAGCTACTAAATACTATAAACATGGTATACTCCTCTTCCAATGCAGGTGTAACCAGTAGTACAAGTTTGAAATCGCCCATTACAATCCTTACAACAAAGGTGATGACGACTGGAACACCTGGTAAAATCATTACTGCTGTTCCAAAATTGGCTACTGCCGCTGGCCAACAAGGACTGACACAGGTAAAGTGTGAACTTATGCACTCCTCAAACATGCTATTTGAATGCAAGGGACTCCAGTATTTCCATCATAGCCAGCAGTGTTAATAAAAAAGTAATTGGGGAAATATAACATAGTAAATTTATTAGTTACTGTGTGTTGTAAATAACCAATTACAAGATTAACTCCTTAAGTAAATTTCAAAGAATGCACCCATTCCTCTTTGGTCAAGTGTAAAAATTAGCTCTAATCAGCATTATTTAGTCTGCAAATAACCTGATGCACTGAAAACCTGAGTTAGTTGTATGATATTCTCCTCCAGATCTTAAAAGCATCTAAACAGACCCACAACATCAGTGCAGTCACCCACAACAACACGGACAGGAACTGTAATCTGTATGCAGCTACTTACCAACACACGCTGAAATCGGAACATAACAAATATGCTAACTGACAGCAGATGTGCACTTGTAAGAAATGACCACCAGTGAAATGTCAGGAAAGCCTTTAACACCTGCCTAATTTCTATAGGTTGTGTTGACAGGACAATCAGTATGTGTAGTCTGATTTTTCCAATAGATTTTTATTGTAACTGTGTTCCAGTGTACCTTTTTTCATTTTCATTTAATATCCACTATTTTGTGCAGGTGGTTTTAAAGGGTGCCCCTGGGCAACCAGGCACTATTCTGCGCACTGTGCCCATGAGCACCGTGGGGGGTGTTCGCCTTGTTACTCCAGTGACCGTGTCATCAGTTAAACCCACTGTCACGACTCTGGTTGTTAAGGGGACTACAGGTAAACTTTTAAAGTGCATTTCCTTGTCAAGTAAAAAGGACATTGTCACTAAAAATACTCTGGCCTTTTTGTTCCATGGTCCTAGGTGTCACTACTCTTGGTACAGTCACTGGTACAGTCTCCACCAGTCTGTCTGGAGGCTCTGTAGACTCCTCTACTGCATCGTTGGTTACCCCCATCACCACACTGGGGACCATAGCCACCCTGTCCAGTCAGGTCATTAATCCAACTGCCATTACTGTGTCGGCACCTCAGATGAGCCTGACCTCTGCCTCCACTCTGCCCTCCTCTACCATCACAGTGCAGGTAATATTAACAGGTGTTAATATTTCACAGGTTAACACCTGTACTTGATATTTTGTACAATATTCTACATATTTTATAGGCTTTAACAATAATTGTTTTAAACCTTTTTCATTTAAGTCCTCCATTATCTGTCATTATTTTTTTATTTCTTTTTTTTTTCCCAGAACCAGCCCACACAGGTAACTCTTATCACTACTCCAAGTGGAGTTGAGGCTCAGCCTGTACAAGACCTTCCTGTGTCAATCCTGGCCTCACCAACATCAGATCAACCTAGTTCAACAGAAGCAAGTGCATCTGGAGATGCCTCTGGGACAGTCACCCTGGTGTGTTCTAACCCACCTTGTGAGACGCATGAAACGGGAACCACCAACACTGCCACAACAGCCTCTGCAAATATGTCAGCACCACGTGTGTGCTCCAACCCACCATGTGAAACTCATGAAACCGGCACAACAAACACAACTACCACAGCCTCTGCCAACATGGGAGGGGTCCAGAAAATTTGTTCAAACCCTCCATGTGAGACTCATGTGACCGGTACCACAAACACACCCACCCAGGCCTCGTCCAATATGAGCGCTGGCCCAACAGGAACTGTTCAGAGGGTGTGCTCCAATCCGCCTTGTGAAACGCATGAGACTGGGACCACCAACACCCAGTCCACTGCCACCTCCAGTATGGGAGCTGACCAAATGAGCACAGCATCAGGCCTGGCTCAGAGGGTGTGCTCCAATCCACCCTGTGAAACGCATGAGACAGGAACCACCAACACCCAGTCCACTGCCACCTCCAGTATGGGAGCTGACCAAATGAGCACAGCATCAGGCCTGGCTCAGAGGGTGTGCTCCAATCCACCCTGTGAAACGCATGAGACAGGAACCACCAACACTGCCACCACAGCTACCTGCAGTATGGAGACAGCTGACGGCACAGGTTTGTACACAAGTACTTTAACATGCATGTGACAGGTTAGAGTACTTTTTCACGAAATCATAGTTATTAAGTATAATTTTATTTTTAAGATTTTACTAAAAAATATTCCTAGTTTTTAAATTCTAGCGAAATTTATTAATTTACTTTCTGGTTGGACAGCAGATATGACATAAATAGGTAATTCCAGTTCTGCAACCATTATGGTAACAAGGATCAAAACCCTAGGTACTATTCCACCAAACCACAAGTAATAAAGAAACATGAAAACCTGTCATATATACTTTAATCATGGAGATAAGGAAACACCATGGATTTATATTGTTTTGCTGTCTGTTGCTAGCCCAACAAACAGAAGAAGGACCCGAAGTTGCTGCCAGCACAGAAGAGGCCACCTCCACAGCAGCCACTGGCCTTGTGAGCACCACCCAGGGCAGAGCAGTTACGACTGTAACTCAGTCTACTCCTGCTCCAGGACCTGCTGTACCAGTAAAGACACTACTCTACTTTGTGCCATTATTAAAATGAATGCGGTTTCTGACTATTTGGGGTTTTTTTTTTAGTCGATCTCTTCGATCACAGAAAGTGCAAATGCAGCTTCCAGCTCTACTGAGGAACCCATGCAAACAGAAGACACATCATCTGGAATTGCCTCTGCAGAGGAAGGAGCCACAGCCATGGAGACACAGGGAGAAGAAGGTGCATCCACTGCTCTGAACCTTCCTTCGGAGCTGATGTCTGAGGGCCAGGGAACAACATCACTCATGGTGACTGGGCTGTCGGACGAGGAGCTGGCTGTTACTGCTGCAGCTGAAGCCGCTGCTCAGGCAGCAGCCACTGAAGAGGCTCAAGCACTGGCCATTCAGGCAGTCCTCCAGGCTGCTCAACAGGCAGTCATGAGTGAGTCACTGTCTGGTACCAGCCATATAATGTGTTTTTGGGTCAGTTTTATCAGTTGATGTTTTTTGTCTTTAGATGAGGGGGACTCTGCTGGAGAGGGCCAGCAAACCACCAATATCCCAATAATGCTGACACAGCAGGAGCTGGCAGCACTGGTCCAGCAGCAACAACAGCTCCAGGAGGCTCAGGCAGCTGCTCAGCAGAGTGCTGTGGACACAAGTATGCCCACTGAAGGACTAGCCCCCGCTGACAGCCTCAATGACCCCTCAGTTGAAAGCAATGGACATAATGAAATAGCAGCAGCAGTCACAAGTGCAGTAGCGTCTTTACTCCCACATACTGCTTCAGACAGTAAGGAAAATATTTAACTTCTCTTAAATGGTTTAAACAAACAAATCATGGCTTTTTTTTCTTTTTGCAGCATTAGCCCCGTCAAGCACATTTGCAGGTTCTGCTTCAGTAGCTAGTCCTGCCAAGCTGCAAGCAGCAGCGGCCCTAGCAGAGGTAGCAAATGGTCTAGAAGGAGAGGTCAGTCATTTTATAATCAACTAGTTTAAGAGAAAAAGTATATACATGCATATAATGTATTGTTTTTGTGTGTAGAAACAAGCTCCTCAACCAGCCCCAGTGAAGCCTGTTGTAAAGAAGGAGAATCAGTGGTTTGATGTTGGAATTGTAAAAGTGACTAATATGGTTGTCACCCACTACTATGTGCCATCGGATGACTCTCTTGGAGATGTATGTTTCTTGATTAATTTTTGAATACAATTTGCATAATAATAAATCTCTATTAACTGTCATATTTGATAGGATGACTCTGGTGTAATGCCAGACTATAGCCAAATGAAGAAAATGGAGCTCCAGCCTGGAACAGCATACAAATTTAGAGTAGCAGGAATAAATGCTTGTGGGCGTGGCTCTTTCTCTGAGATCTCTGCTTTCAAGACCTGCCTACCTGGCTTCCCCGGAGCACCTTGCGCCATCAAAATCAGCAAGGTAAGCACTGTCTTTTGTATATTGTCCACACTAGTTATTGAATTGAGCAGCTTTAACCATGCACGTCTATCAACAGAGCCCTGATGGAGCCCACCTAACCTGGGAGCCACCTTCTGTCACCTCTGGAAAGATTATTGAATATTCAGTTTACCTGGCCATTCAGAGCAGCCAGACAACAGAGGCCAAAGCTTCTACCCCAGCCCAACTGGCCTTTATGCGCGTTTATTGTGGGCCCAGTCCCTCCTGTCTGGTGCAGTCCTCCAGCCTCTCAAACGCCCACATCGACTACACAACCAAGCCAGCTATCATCTTTCGTATTGCGGCCCGCAATGAGAAAGGCTACGGCCCTGCTACTCAAGTTCGATGGTTACAAGGTGACACAAGAGCAACAAATTCTTTTTATAAATATTTTTATTATATGTTTAGGAAATATAAAAAATATATTACATTGCTTTATGAATACACCATTTATATTTGTATTGTTTGTGTAGAATCTGGCAAAGATGTTTCATCAGCAAAACCGGCACCCAAAAGACCAGGAACGTCTCCTGATGGGTGAGTGTTGCCCATGTTGAACATACAAGGAACACACAAGTGTGTTCAACATGTTTCAATGTGATGCAGTTCAAATTAACTTTTTTTTTGTCTTGTGTGTGTGCATTTGCAGTAAGGCTGCTGGTCCAAAGAAAGCTAGGACAGATCAGTGACTTGGTAAATAAGACTTGTCCCGGTCTCAAGTCCCTTCTTTACTTTTTACTTTTGTTTCTTTTTTTTTTTTTTTTTAACACCAAGAGGACACCGCCCAGCTCATCATACAATCCTTATATTTCATCCTTGTGTCTCAGATCAAGAAAGCAATGAAGACAAATCTATGAAGCCAACACAAAAGTCAATCTGAGTTTTTTTCCCTGTAGATACTCCCTTCTTCCTGGTTCTGTTGGTTGTACTATTTTTAGAGAAATGCAAACTAGAAGCACATTACCCCTGTTTTTTTTTTTTTTTTATCTCCACCTGTTTTAGTAGTCAGGCTTTATAGAGAAAAAAAAAGAACAGTTACATTTTTCACAAACTGGGAACCAGCCACAGCGTGACTTTACCTTTTTTGTGAATCCCTGGGAAATGTAGAAAGAGACTACATGAAATGATGTACAGTGTTGAGAAAATGCTGTTGAGGCATTAGTGAATGAAAGGAAAAAATATGGAAACAAAGCACTTGTCCTTAATGAAAAGGACATCATTATTTTCCTTAATTTTTTTTTTTGCTTGAAGAAATTTTGCTCCATAAAGAAACAAGTTTGTACAGCCATCGTTCTGGACTCCAGTCTCCTGGCTCTGTCATCACTGTGCACTGTCCCCAAGATGAGGACTGGTGATTGGACATGAAAAGAATGACAAAGGAGATTTGTAGAGGATAAATGAATACCTTTGCTAGGACTGAGACTTGCTGCACACAAATACCTTGCAAAATCTTCCCAAAAAAAAATTAGCAATGATGCAGAAGATTTTTTGTGTAGTTTATTTTTGTATTTTTTAAGCATTTCCCTCCTGTTGCTATGTTTGTGTGCATTTTTAAGAAAAGCATCTTTTTTAAACACTTCATCCCCATAGGTTGTCTTTGAGGATATTCCCGTGGCAGAGTTACGGAAGCCACTGTATTTTTAATGTTTAAGTTAGTTGTATGTTCTTGTTACCATGGCAATGAAAGAGACACATTTGTATATGTTTTAAGCAGAAGTGTAGAAGTTAAAGGAGTGAAGGGAACCTTTGAAGTGGACCCAATGAGAGAAGAGTTTCTGTGTGGTTTTTTTTAATATATATTGTTTACTTCATCTTACCCAATGTTTGTACCACTTTGCCAAACAGCAACCTGAGCTGGGTATTATTAAACATCTAACTTCCATACCTATCCTCAAGAAAATGTATCTCAATCAGTTGTTCTGTATTTTTTATGCTCATTAATATATATCACTTCTTTATAAGTAAATTCCCCATTCCTCCACTGTATGAAACCATTCAATAAATTGTTATGTTTTCTTCATGACTTTGTATTTCGGACAACAGGCGTGCACGCAACTGTGACATGACAATAGGGCGTCCTCTAATGATCTCTGGAAAAAAGCTTGCGTAGCTGGAGTGTACACTCTTGTAAAATATTATTGCTCAATCAAGAAACTAACGAATCACCACAGGAGAAAATTTTGGTCTTTTATATAATTATCTGTAACAAACTGTTTTTACATGTTGGTCATCTCAGTTGCCTTTTGTGTCACTTATAAATGAAACATATATATAAATATACAGTATATATAAAATATATAATGTCCCTGATCTCTTCTAATATACTTCTGTTGGGGAAATTCATTCTAGGACTTTGAATAATTTTGTGCACAAACAACTTGTACAGGAAGGATTTTGAATGGACTCTACTGTAAATCTTTGTATGGGCCAATTTAGTTGTGATGGTACCCACCAGACTATGAGTCTTTTTTGAGGCTTGCACTTGGGGTTTATATGTGGTTTCTCCTGATTTCTCTTTCTAGAAATTAGCTTTCTTTTCATATGCATTCATAATTTAGTGCGTGTCAGTGTGTCTGTTGAACAAAACTAGACATGCATGCAAAAAGCAGTGTATTTCAGTAGTAATGCCTTAATTTAGATAAGCTCTCAAGGTTCTCAAAAGTATAAAAAAATGAGTTTGTTCCTCTCCATGTGGTATACAATTGTGTCCTTTCCTTCCACAGTACCTTTGCTGGGTCACTTTTTGCGCCTTGGTTAGATGGTCATCTTTAAAGGTGTGGAGATCTGAGCCCATGTTTGGATGGGTGAGGCTTCAGCACTGACAGTTGTTGCCAGTTTCTCTTGGCTGTTTGCAGGTTATCTGGAAATGTCCTGTATTTTCCAATGTGTGTTTTTTGTACTGTAGGGAGTAATGTATCTTTTATCATCAAAAATAAACATGTTCAACAAAACAATGTGTTAGGTTCTATTTTTCTCAATGGTTTTTTTTCCACAGACCTGCTGTAGCCCCATGCGTGCTGCTTTTAGAAATGTTTTTTCCACATCAACGTCATCTCGAGCACTTCCTTCACAGTACTCTGCTCCAAAGAGCTCACACCACTGTTGTGCTCGTGTGGGGGACACCTGAAAGAGCCAACAGGCCTGGTGAGAGCTCATCAAATGTGTTTCTGCATTACATGTAGGCCTAATCATAGAGCAGCAGTTCCAGCATAATCTGATATTAATGTGATTTTATTTTATTAGTTTATTTTACTTTAACTGTCTTGTTTTTGTGCAGTAGTTTGTTTACTGTGTCAAGGGAACAGCCAGATATTTCAAAATAATAATTTACAATGCTTTTGCAAAATTTTACAATCTGTAGGACCTATGTTGTTTTACGTTGTTATTATTTAATAATGATAATAAGGCAGCCAGTCTGCACCATCAGCCCCTCCGACCACCAGTGATCACTCACACGCCACACATAGAAGGCATGTGGGTGATGTGCCTAACCTCCCTAAGAATGCAATGATTGTCTTGCTTAGCTTCTTAGATCAGATGAGATCAGGCTTTTGGTACCAAACATGTATCTCTTGGTTTGCTCAATTGGAATAGGAATAGGCCTACAATTTATCTAAAGTAAAGAGTTTTTCAAAAGGTGCAATTGTCACAAAAGTGTAGGGACAAAATCAAACAAAATATAATGACAGTGTGTATGACCTCTCGTTCTAGCAGGTCCGTCTTGTTGCCCAGTACAATAAATGGGAAGGTTTCAGGGTTCTTTGGTTCTCCCTGGATTAAAAACTCTTTTCTCCATTGCTCCAGAGAAGAGAAACTGATTTGGGAGGTGACATCAAACACCAGCATGCAGCAGTGAGCCCCGCGGTACAGAGGAGAGCCCAGGGACTGGAACCTCTCTGTGCCCGCTGTATCCCAGATCTGCCACATGAAAAAGGTTAGTGTAATGTATGCAGTGGTGGAAGAAGTACTCAATTTTGTTACTTAAAGGTGTGCAACTTTTCTGGTGGAGGGTCCGCCAAATGCTTATCTTCATGGAGATGTTATTGCTTTGAACCTTTCTGTCTTCATGGAGACCAAACCAGACCAAGTTACACATCAGATCTGTGGAAAGGTATTCCTGCTCACAGTCTGAATACCTGTTTTTCTAGGTATTTCTGAACAATAAAACCACCTGTAATTGAATAAATGTAAAGTAGATCTGTTTAATGTCATACTGTGGAACATTCTAAGCAGAGCAATGACATATCCATAGAAACAGGCTGGTCACAGACCCCCAAACGAAAAGTTACACAGTGCACCTTTAAGTACAGTACTTTAATACTTTTACTTTGTTACGTTCCACCACTGAATATATGGGTTAGAAGAAATAATACTTCCATGGTATTTATCAGGCAAACATGACAGCAGTGGGCGGGTGTTACCTGTAGAGTCACACTGACTCCATCTATGATCTCACTTTTGGACAGAAAATCCATCCCAATAGTGGCCCGGTACAGATTAGTGAAACGGTGGCTGACGTATCTGTTCATGAAGGAAGACTTTCCCACCCTGAGCAAACACATGAAAGGCTATCAGAAGAACAGAGGACGCACTGTGGGACAAAAGCACCTGCTGTCTTCACTTACAATAACACTTATTAAGCAGTTTATAATATTTCACATCTGTTAACTTTACGAATGTGGTTGGACGTGGTAACCAAAATCATCAAATGTTAAATGTTATGGAAATAATTTAGGTTATAAAAAGTGACACAACTTGCTTTTAGTCTGTGTACAATTAACTAGACCACAGTGCTAAAAGTGAACTATTTAACAATTTAACAATTTTACATCAAATGTACACCTTGTTAGGTTATAGAAAATCAGCGACCAGCACAACAGAGCCTATTCTTATCAAAAACATGTCCCTACAACAAGATAAAGCTTCCAGCGCAAGAAAAATGAAAGAAACACCGTGCCGAAATGTAATTAAATGCTTTAGCACTTACCCAGAGTTCCCTATCATGATAAGTTTGATAATGACTGCTTCTTTTTCCTCGGTCAGGCCATGGGTCAGGCCATGGGTCAGGCTCGCAGCCATCTCGGTTTCTTCACTGTTTTCGCCAGTAGGGCTGTCCGCGTTCACATCTTGAGTAAACTTTAAGTGAAATAGGCCTGTGTGTTTAGCCCATTGACTTTAGGTGTTGCCTCCACTAGTTTTAAAAAAGAAATAACTCAAATAATACCCTATATTATTAAATGCAATTATATAGTTCTGCAATCTAATATGCAAGTAAAATAAAATAAATAATAATAAATAAAATAAAATAAAAAGTAAAGTAGGCTATTTCTCTGCCCTATTTTTTCTTTAAATTGGTTTCGACTCGGTGATAATACAATGGCCATAAAAGAGAAAGAGAGTGCAAGTGGAGCTCCTGTATGTCCATGTAGCCTACG
Source organism: Taenioides sp. WSHXM2023 (assembly GCA_029959045.1). Lineage (NCBI taxonomy): Eukaryota > Metazoa > Chordata > Actinopteri > Gobiiformes > Gobiidae > Taenioides > Taenioides sp. WSHXM2023. The sequence continues at coordinate 33,757,410 of CM057087.1, forward strand.
GTTTGGCCGCTAGAGGGCAGTGGGCTACAGGTCTTAACTCCTTCAGACGCGTGACCAGGGTGAGGTTAAGTCCGGTAAACTGCACCATCTGGTAAAATGAGCCACTCAAGGTTGGAGCATAGACTGTATATATATATTTTATACAGTTTATGGGTTGGAGGTTTAAACTCTTTAAACAGTTTAAACCACTTACATTTTTTTTCCCCACAAATCAGAATCAGAATCAGAATCAGAAAAGCTTTTATTGCCATTGTCAGTGAACACAATTCACAGACTAGGAACTTGCTTTGGTGATAAGGTGCAACATAGAACACTGAATAATAATAATAATAATAATAATAATAATAATAATAATAATAATAATACAAGTAGAGATATCACTGTTAGAAAGGATAATAATAATAATAATAATAATAATAATAATAATAATAATAATAATAATAATAAAGTATCACTATTTGAATAAAGTAAGAGCATGCAAAAAGATTAAGATATATAATTAAAAAAAAAAAAAAATCTGACTGATATGGTGATGATAAATTTGGCAGGGCTATTAAGTAACAATAAGAAGAATGACTCCAGTAAAACGAAAGAAAGATAGAACAATATTTTGGGAGTCAATATTTATCATGTGTACAATTTATTTGCACTACTGGGAAATTGTTGCTAATTTTTTAGCTATATGATAAGGACCCATAGACATGTAATGACCCATTACAGATGCAAACGAAGTACTAAAGTATTTCATTCATCAAACAGTACTTTAGATTTAGAATTGTTTTTGTGGTTTAAATCTTCTCTTTGTTTATTTCTTTATTTCTTTATTTTTTTATTTTTTTGTCCAAAATCTTCAACTTTTTTAGTGTCAACATAATTTGTCAATAGAAAATATAGGCCTTCTGTTGCTTTAAATGACATCATGCATAAAGCATCATCACTTGATGTTGGAGCCAAATTGTAAAAAATGTGCATGTATGAAATGTAAGTAATGTATGTAGGCTGGCTATGTGAGGCTATGTTTGTTTTTGTTTTTTCAAAAAGGCATTTGTTAAGGTTCCAAAAGAGTTACATGTCTCATATACCTGCCTTAACTTTATATAGGGGAACAATAATATATGGACAGAATATGGATGAAGCTATTACACTCTAAATTAACACGGTCACTGACACAAATGTACTGCTTTATTTCATACTGCAGTTTTGTATATTCTTTACATTTTATAGCCAACAACTGTAGCCTATGTATTTTATGTAAAAGTTTGAGCTAATTGAGTGAGTTACAAGAGCTCAAGCAAAAAGGGTTACAAAACCTACTCAGCCTCCCAATTAGATCTGAGACAAACTTTATTGAGCTGATTACTTTGACACAGTGGACTCTATTTTCCCCTGTGATACTATTGCCCGTGGGGGTGTGTTTTAGTTTCCTTCAGACTTATTGCTTGTTTGTAGTCCACTCCCACCCCTTTAACTGCGGTTGATCAGGCCAACTGAGAGTTTCAACCCAGAAAAAGGTTAAATTCATGATATGGATTTGGGAATACATTCATGCTGATACACTTTTTTGACTTGGGATAGGGATTGACACTGGTTGTAAAACTGAAAATGTATATTTTATACAACAATGTTCGAGTTATTATTGATAGCCTACTTTATTTGAGAGAGTTTATGTAAAGACACATGGCAAAGAGCATAGAGCGTGGTGATAGTGTGTTGTCGTAGCTTTGGACTGCATGCGCGAGATAAGACCCCCGCCTACATGTCACTCACTTTCTTGGGAATTCAGAAGCTGCAGCGAAACATTGCCCCATCCATCACTGTCGTTTCCAACTGCCGGACAAAAACGTGCCTCAACATAACAGTCCAGCACAGAAGGGGTTAAGATCAGTTTGCCACAGTCAAATAAATACACACCACAATCCCACTGCAATGTCCTGACAACCCATGCCTTTGGATGGCAGAGAGCAGCAGGCCTGTAAACTCTGGTCTCATGCTTCCATCTTGATAAGGTCTTATCTGAGCAGAGCAGCCTTCAGTGCACAGCCACGGCCCTGTCACTTTAGTATACACACCAAAGCACAGACAATATGAACATCTAAATACAAAGAGAGGATAGTTGGGGAATGTAGAGTAAATTATAATAGGTAAAAAGTCTATACTGGAATTATTTGGTCACTTCAAAAATGGTTGAATCATTGAGGCCTTATGTGCTTTTCTATCTTCTGGATTCTAATTTACTCAGTTAAAAGGTGCACGGTATGAAATTAAACACATCTAGCAGGTATTCATTACAAGTGTTTCTATTGCTCAAAAATTCAATAATTCTCTCTGTGAATAGGGTTACCTCTCCATAGATCAGACCTGTAATATAGCCTGTTTGTCTTCCTTGAGATAGATAGGTTTAATCATTCAGCATTCATTCAGCATTCAGCAATCATTTAATCACTAAGCATTCTAGACAAAGGAATAACATTTCCATGAAGACAAGCAGGTGACGGACCCTCCACCAGAAAAGTGTAATGCAATGTACCTTTAAAAACAGCACTATTTGTGTCTGTAGTAAGCCTTTAGATTTAGATTATCATGGCAGCAGTGGTGAGACTCATTCTCCCACTAACCCAAAGGTTAGCAGTTCAGTCCTAGGAGCAGTGCATCCTGTTGTTGTGTTTTTGAGAAAGACACCTCACCCATCTTGTCTGGTATGAATGTTTTGTGTGAGTGAGTGGAGGTGGATGAAAAGGCTGATGGTTCAAATTGGCATCCATGCTTTTGTCAGTTTATATTGTTTATAAATATCTGCTATATGACTAAAAAACTCATTTTTGAGTTGTTCATTGCAATGTTTGTCAAAACAAAGACCAAAACTGGGGTTATTTTAACTTGTATCCTGACCAATTTATTTATAATCATATAAGCAATTGTAATGTTACTCAGATTCTGTTCATTTTGTTGGCACTATTCATTTGCATTGTCCAACTGATCACTCCTATCTGCTTAACTGGCAGGACATTTTACTGCTGTAGCTAGTTAAATATAAAGCCAGACTTGTGCCCAACAGTTTTGCAATTAATTTTCTTGAAAACTGAAAATGAAGACAGAGGTCGACGAGAGCTCCACTTTGACTATCAAATACGTGTGACAGAATAGGGCTTGTGTTTGGTCATATCTTACTATATATTATTGCTCCACTTTCGCTTATTTGCATTGCTGTATTCCAGTGAGCTTTGTGACACCACAAAACCGAGATGTTTGCATTTTTATTCACTTTGTTTAAAAGTCCATCAGGCCCTGTTCCATGATGTTTATCTGAGGCTGAACAATATTGCTCCTGCATCACTTTTCTTCCTCTTCACTGACATTTGTGCTTTACGCCCAAATATAACCTTCAAGTTATGTACTTTCTTTGTGAAAGTACATAACTGAATTGGTAGAACTGTTATGTTGTTCATGCTGGTAGGATGCACAGAGGCAAAAGGGCCCAAGGTTTGATTATGGGACCAAACAGGGCTCTCAGGCTATACTTTCAGGCTGTATTTTTCCATAATAGAACATAGAGAACAACCATGAAGTTAATTCAGTGGCACACAAGGCTCTGGCCTTTTGTCCGTTTTGTACTTTTGGATTATAAATTGGTACTACTTATAAGAATAAGAGGTCTTTAAACTTGTATGCAATGCTAAATTATTTCATTAATGAACCATTTCAATTTCAAGTTGAAGAAGACAAAAGAGGTGTGTCCTCCGCTAAGCTGTAGCCACCCTCCGGTCCTAACCCTCACTGTGTTAGAGGAGTTTTTGTAAAGTCATCAGTGCATCGTATCATCACTGACAGACCAGTGCCAGTCTCTTCTGCCGCCGCTGTACAGGTAGGTGTGCTTCTAGGCTCTGCACTTAGTCCCATAAACTTTGTTTGGAAAACTGAATCAAACTGAATTTGTCCTCTGGGGGTCAGTGGGCCTGATGTCAGAGGACTCTGTTCTGTGTGTTTTGAAAATTAATACATTCATATTGTGCACTGTTTTAGTTAATTTATTATTTTACTCTTCCAAACTGCCCTAAAAGCCTCCAGGTATTGAAAATTAACGTTTTGCTACAACACTCGCATCAGGTTCATCCAGTGTGAATTGTCTGTAACAAATGGATTCAGAAAAATATTTTCTAAAGAAAAGTAAAAACAGGCCAAAATAACATTGTGTAATGTAATGCTATGTCAAGGGTATTTTCTTTATTTTTAACAAGCATTAATTATTGTGACAATTTTTAATGAATCAAAACTGATTTTGTTTCAGACTTATCAGTTTATCATCTCATATAATATCAGATTTTCTTATGATATCAGTCCACTCAAGATTCAGTGACAAGTGGGAATGTTTTAGCCATATTTGCTGTTTTTGTTTTATTGTTATTCAGAATCAGATTAATCTTTATTTTCAAATAGTTTCCTTTTTTACATAAAAAATTACAACTTTATTATCAACTCTATAAACATGATCTTTAACTCTGTTTGTATGTCTTTTTATTTATTTATTTATTTATTTATTTAGTGAGCATATTTTAAATGGTTAGAAGCCACATCAGGCTCATCTAAAGAAAATGCATCTGTAGCCACTGTATTGTGTTGTTTGTACATACTGTGTCCCTAAGGGCCCTTCTTTTGCATCGTATAAGTGGCACACCTAGTGTACAAAAAGGCCTGCTGGAACTATTTGGTCACTGCTGCTGTCACTCACTTTGTACAACTCTTTATTTTTAGTTGTAGCTTTCAACCACAGTGAAATGAGGATCCTAGAAAAGGAAGTTTCAGAAAGCCTGCTGTCAAGTGATTTAGTCCCTAAAATCTAACTAACTAAAGTCATTGGTGTAAGGCCCTAGAGGAGACAATGGTATTGTATCGTCTTCTCAGTCAAAGTTACACTCAGCTAGACTCAAGGACACAAGCCTAAATTAGACAATCCAGGAGCAATAGAGAAAGAGACATCGAGCTGGCATAATGTTAGCATTGACAGCAAAACATTATTTGATTTTGTATTGGTTTGGTTATTTAATCTGTCTTGTTAACATGTTAACATAAACACATTTATGTTGTCAGATACTTAAGATGGAGGATTCATCAGAACACTCCCACTGGGAGAGCCCATCGTTGCTCACCTCAGACCCTCTGTCCAGTTTCTCCTCAGAGGGCGGTTTATTGCCCCCTGGAGATGAGGGCGAGTCCTTCTTCTCTGCCTCTGACTCTGACTACATCTTGCCGTCCTTCTTTAACAGTACCACCAGACCCTCATCCACGTACAGACACAACTCAGGTCAGTTTTGGTCTGGTCATACGTTTAATTTCTGCAGGAAATGTTACAATTGCTCAAACATATGTAAAATATATTTTTCTAGGATGGTTTGGTTATGGGTTCAAACATTTGAATCTATTCTGATGTGTTTATTGTTTTGTCAAAAGTGTGTGATAACCAATCGAGTTTGTGGGTGAAAACCGAAACAAAAAGTTAAAACCACAAAACTATGCCCATGGGGGCAAGAGTCCATGAAGAGCTGAGTCATTGCATTATTTTCACTATGATGCATGTTAAGCATTTTAGACATCAGCATAACCTTGTTCTTAATAAGCACTGTTATCACAATCTCTTACTGGGGGACACTTTTTTTAATGGACACAGGCTATTAACAACAACAATAGTCTAATTTTTGAAGATGTTCATTAATATTATGGACTGTCACTACTAAACAAATACATTTTATAAATACACCACAGTGTGACTTTGTATGCAAATATAGCCATATCCTCCTAATTTGTGAGCAGTGTATGTGATATTTATATTCAATAGACTGTATGAATGCATGTTGTTGATTTCCTTAAATGTATGTTATACTGTAGTGTATGTAGCTCTTAACTACACCTCTGTCTGTGTGAACAGTGCGGCAGGTGTTCAGCTCCCCGGGTCTCTTCACCAACCTGCAGCTGTTAGATGGTCCAAGCAGTCATTCCCTGAGCTCGGCCTACCCTCCCTCCTCCAGCTGGAGCAGCAATACTCTGTCTAAAACACAGCCCAGTGTGTCCCTGTACAGCCCGGGCCTCCCCTCGTCCTACTGCACATCCCCGGGCAGAGAGGCCTGTGAAAGTCCCCAGCTGCAGGATGCATTGAAGGCTGAACGCTCCAGCCCTCTGGGGGGGTCTGTGGTCACTAGCAGTTTTATGAACCTGACCCCTGCAGCGGGCAATGTGTACACTCCAGCCTCCCATCACATGCTAAATGCTTACAGCTCATACATGACCCCCCCTCAAGAGTTCAACTCCACAGGCCTGTACACCAGCCCCGCCTGGATCAATCCCTCCTACTCACCCAAACTGCGCAGCAAGCTCCGGGTGTCTACACCAGGTCAGTAACATTACAGTTGCTTTTGAAGTCACTTGGTACAAAAGCACGCACCTTTATCAAATGTAACATGTTCAGGTTCAAAATTATGAGAAACATTACATTTCAATTTGTGAAGCCTTTTAAAGTATATTGCTGATATGATGACTAAATTGTACAAACTGCAGATTCATGTACTCTCATTCTGAAATGTCCTTCCAGAGGCCAGAGAATGTGTGAACTGTGGGGCCACAGCCACCCCTCTATGGCGACGTGATGGGACAGGTCACTACCTGTGTAATGCCTGTGGACTATACCACAAGATGAATGGCCAAAACCGACCTCTGATCCGGCCAAAGAAAAGACTGGTATAAACATACTAATGATATTAACAAAAAATAAAGGAATTTAAAGCTTCAATAAGAAGTTTAGCATCATTTAGCACTACCGACTTGCCACTGAAAAACATAATTCTTAGCTCTGCTCCCTGATGATATTGAACATATGTGCCAATATCTATGTAAAACCAGTCATAATTAACTTATTGTGTCTGTATATGTTTTCAGATTGTGAGCAAGCGAGCAGGGACTATTTGTGCCAACTGCCACACCAGCACCACTACACTGTGGAGGCGGAACGCTAATGGTGAACCTGTGTGCAACGCCTGTGGCCTCTACTTTAAACTGCACAATGTGCGTGGTGCACACACATTGATAAAACTATGTCCGGCTCTCTTTGGTATTAACCATACTCTGATATATATGTTCAGGTTAACCGCCCCTTGACCATGAAGAAAGATGGCATTCAAACACGCAATAGAAAGGTGTCTAGCAAGAACAAGAAGAGTAAGAAGACAGCCGTGATGGAGTCATACTCAGAGGTGCCCCATATGTCTCATCTGGAGGAGAATGGGCCCTTCTCTCTAGCCCCTGGGACTTTGCTAACATACAGCCACTCACCACACCTCATCTCAGGCCCACCTGCCCTGCACCCGCCCGGAGCCCTGCCATATACTCACCATCTCAGCTCCGGCATGGTACCCACACTAGTGTAGCCCACACTGGTGTAGCCCTCAGCGTGGCACTTCAGTCTGCTGTAAGAGCAAGCTCTAACAGAGAACTCTTTTAGAGCATCAGGGGACAAAATGTTTGGCTTTTCTATCTGAGGACACCTAAGCAATTGTTTTTTTCCTGTATGGTTTGCATGTATTTTGCCTGTATTTTGTAACTGTAGTTGCCCAATAAAATGTTTGAATGTATTTTTCCAGTCCTTGCTCTATTAGAGTGTTATAACTCATTTCAGGTGATATGCCTACTGACATGGTGGGACATTCATTCATCCCTCTGGGACGATCAGATAGAGGGAGATTCCTCAACTGGAGCATGTTGAACAATATTGTTGTTCCATCTCCTCATCATGAGTAGATTAAAAATCTACTTTTGCTTTCTGTATACTTGTGATGTGTTCCTTGTGGCATTGAAATCGCCATCTTGTATCTTGTATGGTGAAAACTTATGAAACCTTATTTACACGTTGGACTTTCTGTTTTACTGATTAATTTGTCCTGATGGGTTTGGAGACTATTGACTGAGTGAGACTGATCTATCCCTAATGCTGCTGAGTTTCCTTGTGCACTGTTTACACTGAAGTATTGCTTTATATTAATGGGTATTTTTTTGCATTGGGTACTTTACTGATTGTAAGGTCAATAAAATGTGTGCAGCTAGGAGTGGACGATATTGAAAAAATATCAAATTTCTTTTTGTGTGTAGAATCCCTCAGTCGTCCAGGTTGAATATAATTATCCCGATAACTATATTCAGACAATATTATTTCAATCAAAGAAAATTGTGCTAAAATCTCTTTAAATGTATTACCTGAGGTTTAATGGAACTGTATGTAGCCTGCACTCCAAAAATAGTACAAATAGTACAATCACAACTGAATCTGGGTCGCCAGTTTCATGAACCCTATATAAACGACACATAGAAGTTTTTCTCAAAAAAAACAACAAAAAAACCACCAAATTACAACAACAACAACTACTTGGCCATCATGTTCAATGTTTTTGTTATTAAATCAGCATTACAATTATTATCATTTTATTTAAATAACGTTTGGGCTCTGCTGATAAAAAAGGACTAAATACAGATGAAATATAGTTACTGTTATATATTTATTAAGACAATACTGAAGACATAAAGTATAATTAGTTTTACCAGTTTTTTTGTTTAGATTATCTTTAGACTATAGGGGCAAAAATTAGACTGTGACACCATTTTTTCCTCTGATCATGGGATTAGATTTTCAACAGTTTTGTTATTATTTATTATTAATTAATATAGTTGATATTAAAATGTAGCACATTTTCAAAACAGCATTCATGATATTATCAATATACAGTATCAGTCATTCTCCCACCTTTATGTGCAGCTACTGTGTATTTGGCTGGTTTGTTTTAGCTTTCATTTGAATAGTTGGCCACAGTTGTCTAAATTGTAGTTAGACCTTTGTGCTCACTTCTCTTTTATAATGGACCCTTTGTGCAGGCTTCACTAACAGTTTTACAGTAAGCGTTTAGTTTTCATATGCAAATTCTGCAGAAACTGTAAAATAAATAAAGTTCTATATTTTTATAAAGTTCTATATTTTTATCAAAATTTAGTTATTCATATATTCTTGTTCTCGGGTGCCTATTGTACTTTATATTAAACTGTTGTGGAGTTTTCTGCTTTTTTGAGGATTTTATGAGCAAAAACAGATGCAATTTTGATGATTTGCTTTGTTCTATCTGCCTGAACCAACACAGAATAAATTAAAATTGACCAGTCACAGTCAACTGGGGAATGGGAAGAGAAGATAGCGGGATCTGAGCATGGGTTTGAACCTGGATTATCAAGAGAATCGGAGAACTTTAGGACAAGACAAAAAAATGGGTAAAATGAAATCTTTGGATTACAAGAAGTGGAGTTGTTGTCACTGAATGTGCATCTATCAAGCATCAAGAAAGAGCTTTAAAAACTGACATTTGCAATAACTGGCGTGTGGTAAAATATTTTCTGCTTGGCCGTAATGTTGGGAAAAAGGGAGTTATCTCTGGAGTCACACTTTCAGCAAAAACATAAAAGTTGCTGATGTTACTGGAGTGAAGTGTTTGACGCTCTTTTGTGATGGTGAAAAACTGGAGATTATGTCACTTTGCATTACCTTTAGTGGAGACCGATGTGACACCACAACGGCAATAACAAATGCGTGGGCATCAATGACAGTATCACACATTTGCATAACATGATTATATTATTAGATTATATGATTATATTAAAATTCAGCCTGATAATGAAAATATCCAGCTTTAGGCTATTTAATTTAGCCACTATTCAAATTTAGACACTATTCAGTTTGTTTCAAGGTTTCTGATGTACTGAAAAGCCTTCTGCATTTGTCCTCATATTTCATAGAATTGGGTATCCATCCATCCATTTTCTTGGGACCAGGTCGCAGAGGCAGCAGTCTGAGCAAGAAGGCCCAGCCTTCCCTTTCCACACTCACTTCCTCCAACTCTACCGGGATTCCGAGGCATAGCCAGGCCAGCTGAGAGACATAATTCCTCCAGCGTGTCCTGGGCCTTGCCCGAGGCCTCCTCCTGGTGGGACATACCCAAAACACCTCCACAGGAAGGCATCCAGGAGGCATCTGGAACAGATACCCGAGCCACTTCTTCTGTTCCTCTCAACATGGAGGAGCAGTGGCTCTACTCCAACCTCCTCTCGTATGATTGAGCTCCTTATCCTATCTCTAAGGGAGCTCTTTCACTCTGCAAAGGAAACTCCTTGTATCTGTTTGTATCACCAGACCGCTTGTATCCACGATCTTGTACTTTTGGTCATTACCCAAAGCTCATGACCATAGGTGAGAGTAGGATCTTTGATTGACCAGTAGACCAAGAGCTTCGCCTTTCGACTCAGCTCCTTCTTCACCACAATGGTCTGATACAGCCACCACATCACTACAGATGCTGCACCAATCCGTCTGTCAATCTCATGCTCCAGCCTTCCCTCACTTGTGAACAAGACCCAGAGATACTTGAGGCAGGGACTCTCCACCCACCTAGAGAGGGCTAGGCATCTCTTTCTGGTCGATAACCATGGCCTCTGATTTAGAGTAGCTGAATTGCATCCCAACCACTTCACACTCGACTGCAAATCGCCCCAGTGCATGTTGCATTGATCAGGGCAACATCATCTGCGAACAGCAGAGGTGAATTCCTGACACCTAGAAATTCTGTCCATAAAAACAATGAAAAGAACCTGTGACAAAGGGCAGCCCTGGCAGAGTCAAACATGCAATGGGAATAGGAACCAGAAGTAATGTCCCTGACTACCATGCGATGCAACAGCCAGAGACTTAACATACTCAGGACCTCAGAACAAAAACAAGGAACATGACATTGCCCAGAGTGGCACAGCCAGGGACCCACCATGGAGCCAGGCCTGGGGTTGGGGCTCGGGCCTTTGCCCACGGAGCCTGAGGACCCAAGATCACATGAAGCAACATCACCTGAGAAAGTGTACCTAGATCACTATGTTATGTTATCCACAATAAATACATCAATATATAGCAAAAGTGCGCAAAGTGACGAAGTTTTGATTCAGCCAGAGGAGCCCAATCCATGAAACTACCATAAAACCCCAAGAAGACAGTCAACTGCTTTAAAATACATTTGATCAATCCTTCAGTGCCGCTGGGGCATCTCCTCATTGGCAGTGGACACGCAGTCACACACCTGGGGACCCAACTCCATGATTTTGTTGCTGGGCCTGGTCAGAATTACCTTAGTTGGAGGATTTTATTGATGGTGCATGTTTTGAGTTGATAGAGAAAATCAGAGTGCCTGAAGGAAACCCACTCAGACACGGGGAGAACATGTCTGGGCAGCACAGAAAGGTCTGGGCAACCAGATGTTGCTGTTCCATTCTTGTTCTGTTAAAGAAAATTTAATTTTTTGTATAAAAGGAACATTTCACCCCAAACAGCAGATACATTTTTATGCATTTTGAGTTATTATGAATGACAAACATAAAATCAGAGGAAAGTTTAAGTTTTAATCTTACTTTTAATACATTTTGCACATGTATAACACTATTAACGATTTGCTTGCTAACTAACTAAATCCCTATTTCAGGTTTAGGGATGTTAGAAAACAAAAAAAAAAATTAAAGCAAGTGGCATCGTACGGCCCTCGCAGGCCACGCTTCACACTCGGTCGACCCGCCACTCCCTCAGGATGGCGTTGATGTGCCACTTGTTTCTGTGTTACATATTTATTTATGTCTTATTTGGGGTGTACTTGTCACTAAACACATTAAGTCAGCACACATTGGAGATTCTGATGCGCTAACATAGATAAACATGGGCACTTTGGGACATCGCCATGGCAACACCGTGCAAAATACGATTTTGGCCCCCCGGACATTTTGGATTGGGGTGACCTGAGGAATCACTGTGCCAAATGTCACGTTCTTCAATGAAACTAATAAGTAGTTTTATCATTTTGAAATGTAAGAAAAGTTTGAAATTTTGCCATTAGGGGCGCACATCGCCATGGAAACCCAGTGAAATATACCATATGGTTGTTATTGGCTTTTTTGATCGGGATGACATGAAGAGTCATTGTTCCAAATTTCACAATATTCCATGATAGTAATATTTTTATCATGAATGGGAATTTTTGAGATCTCTCCCATTAGGATAACATTGGTACTTTTGCGCATCACCATGGCAACAGGGTTAAAAATACCATATGGTTTACATAGATGTTTTTGATTGAGATGACCCAAAGTAATTTTCTGCAAAATTTCATACATTTTTGAAAAAAAAAAATTTTGATCCTCCATGCAAATTTTTGCTGTGTTCTGTACAGGGTGCTATTGCGCCAATTTTGTTTGTGTCACAATTAGTAGGTTTTGGCCAGAAGGTTTTACAAGTGATTCAAATTTAAGCCAAAGCGGACTTTGTATGTACAAACAGGATTGTGAATTTTGACATTTGAAAAGTGCAGCTTTGCCGTACATAAACTGTGATAGTTATCAAAATAAATTGGATAACTTTTGATGCCCCACTTCTCTAGATGATGTACGGTGATTTTCAGCCCTGTCGGTGAAGCGCCTTCCGAGGAGTACGTTAAAATTTAACGTCAGCGAAAATGCTGACTCAGCATTTCAAAAATTTAAATCCAAGATGGCCGACTTCCGGTTTGTCAGGGGGCATGGCCATAATAATATTTTTGGTTTGTTTTCACATGACGAACATGTGTACCGAATTTAGTGGCTCTATGACAAACTTTACATTGGGACGGCTCCCATAGGCTCAATGTATTTTGACCTTTGTAGGCGGCGCTGTCACGCCATTTTTTTATGTTCAGTTATGCAACACATATTTTATAAAATTTTTCAGCACTTCTGAATTTTGGGCAAAATTTTGTGAGTTTTTGAATATGTTTAGGGGGTGAAATTAGAGTTCAAAGAGAAGAAGAATAAAAAAAATTATATATATATATATATATGTATATATATGTATATATATATATTTTTTTAGTGCCCATTCATTAATCGTTGCGAAAGCAATAGGCCCTAAATATATCCAGTAACTTTTATTTATGAATATAATTTTTTATATATAGGCCTTTGCATATACTGTGTAATGTATAGTGTACAGTCACATTACAGTGTATTTTCACTGGAGTCTCACTGGCGCTAGAAAGTGCTATATTATAAATAGCTAATACTTGTTCTATAGAAAAAGTATTAGCTATAGAACAACATGAAAACAGTACAGACTGTGGTTTGTGCACTATGTTCACACTCCGGCTTGGGGTGGGGGGATCCTATGCACTTGGAGTGTATAGGACTGATAAGTTTATCAGTAAGGCCATGGGAGCTTTTGCTTTTGGCATTAGTCCACTCAGCCAAGTGCTGACAGTTAGGCGGCTACAGCAGGGGGAGTTATGTTTGCAGAGACTATTATTAACAAAACCTAATAAATGACTATTGACTGAAATGACTATTCTATTGTATAGGCTATTTGTGTTTGTTTAAAGGTGCACTATGCAACTTTTCTGGTGGAGAGTCCTCCATAAGATAGTGTTGCTTTGCCTAAATGGAATGTTCTATAGTATGGCTGTGGTGCCACCAAACCAAGTTACAGGTCAGATCTATGGAGATGCAACTTACACTGAGAATGCATGTTTTCTAGTATGTTTTAGCAATCAAAACATGTGTAACTGAATAAATACATAAGTTTCATACTGTCAAACATTCCAGGCAAATCTCCATGGAAACAAGCAGGTGCCGGATCCCCATGAGAAATGTTACATACAGTAGTGTTCATGCTATTTTAGGCATGCCTCAGGCTAAGAGTAGGCTAGGTCTGGAGTTGATTTTATCTTTAAATTAACAAATACTTTCTCTGTGTAACAATGTAAGTGAATTCAGTTCATGGAGCCTGATGCAGACGCATGAAGGAAGAACAACATCTCAACATTTACTGTGACTACAAGTAAAAACTTCATTGCTAATTCTATACAAAGAAACCCACAATCTACTGATTCAATATTTGTCTCAAAAAAGATAAATCAAACTACTGTTTAAAGCAACACTGTGTTACTTCATGGGTGTTACACATCACCTGCATGATTCCATGGAAATAGAAAACTGAAAGAACTGTATTCTTCAGAACACTCCATGGCGTTGTGCTTTAACCATTGTGCCATAATGTGGCATAGGCCTAATTATTGCCAACTGAACAACATTTCCATGAAGACAAGCAGGAAGAGGCCCTATTCCAAGTAAAATGGGCTCAGAGCCAGGTTTGTGTAGATAGACCACATGCCCGCTCACAGTAAGAATGCGTGTCTTTCTACCTAGTTCTATGAAAAAAAACAAAACAAAAACAAAACAAAACCCATATGCTTATATTTTGTAACCCAAAAAAAGTTACACAGTGTAAATAAGATAGATGTCCTATGTCCATACAGTGGCCTATCTCCTAGTATATCCTTCACCGGAGTGCCTCTAGTGAAGCTCTATCTGCTCCATCTGCACCAACACTCTGATACCAGCAGGTTCCGTCATACTCACTCACTCACGACTACAACTTTGAATTCCATTTCTGTCTTGTCTGCTCTGGCTCTATAGCTGTTCTGTTTTGGGTTGGGCTGTATTGAGTTTAGTGTAGACTTAATTACAAAATTTGGCCTACTTCACAGGAAAGGTCTGCGTTATATTAGAGACCTTATCAATGGCACAATGGCGCCCCCAGGTGGTAAGAATAAAACAGTACATGGGATATTTGGTACACAATGAATATGGCCTACAATTTGGATAAAATCCTGCAGCTATTGGTTATTTTTAATGGATAAATATAAAAGACTTTACTTACAAGAGTGAAGAACAGTGTCAACACAATCACAAAAAGCTCCATGTGATTTAAGGTTACATGTGCATTATGTAACTTTTCTGGTGAAGGATCTACTACCTGCATCTCTTTAGGCGTTATCATTGCTTTGTCTGGAATGTTCCACACTATGGCATTATTACTACTACCAGGCCAAGGAGGTAAGAACTGACGAGAGACAACCAAATCACTGTAAGAACGCGCGTTTGTTTTTGTAGATATTTCTGAGCAATAGAAACATCAAATTGCAAACATTCCAGGCAAAGAAGACCTTCAGTGGAAACAAGTGGATGGCAGACCTCACATCAAAAAAGGTACACAATGCACCTTTAAGACATGTTATTTTTGAGAAAAATTAGTAATCTACATTTTACACATTTTTCGCCCTGCTGCTGGAGAAGTCTGTCAGGAGCAGTGGGCAACCACAGGTGGTGAGAGTGTCTGTTCTGATATGCTCTTTACAGTAAAGTAGACTCATGCAAAAACATAAATATATTTATTTTTTGAAGCATGAAACTCCAGTGCAGCCAAAAAGAAACATACACTAAGAGAAAAAGAAATATACACTGTCAAGTTTGTGAGCATCTAGTAAGGAGCGCAACAGTCAAAGCCTAGAGATTCTCAAAGTAAAATTCCCATTCAATTTCTCCATAGACTTCTCAAAAAGTCAAATATTAAGATTTTAAATGTACAATGGAAACTAACCAGTTGTATGGTAACTAATGTCCAAAACGCAGTTGTTTGAAATGTTTTAAGACCTTAGCACTTCCGTTTCAGAATCAGATTTGAAATCAAAATCATAGGTCTTGTGGTTGTTAAGACAACACATTGCTGAGTAGTCCCCAGCAAGCTTTTAAACTTTTAATGACTCATTTGATGAAGGTCTATGGGAAAAATGAATTGGAAATTTACTCAGGAATCATCAAAGTGGGTGGTCACTGTTGAGCTCTATTGGTCCTGGCATAAAAGACACAAAAGATTCAATTGACAGTCCAGCTAAATTGCTTTGACTTTTAGCTTATCAAATTTAGGTGTAAATTCCAGTTTTAAGAGTTACATACAAATATCTTTGTGGTGAATTAAAAAAATAAAAATCACACACAGCGGGTGAGACGAGCTCACCAAGCTACATTATTAATGGTCACTCCTACATGCCAAGTTGGCCGGTGCACATCTTGTCAGTGCACACACAGACAAAGCATTTTTGTAAACATTAACTAAACAGGTTGTTTATATTGATTGGCGTAGCATTACTTGAGGCGTGCTGTAGTAATCTGGTTAAGCATCACTGTTTCTTAGCAATGAGCATAGCAACCAGCACTCCAGTTAGCAACCCCACTCCAACTAGCAGCCATTTCTTCAGAGTTTCTCGAGATCTTCTGGCTTCTGCTGCTGCATTCTGCCCAAAAAATTGAGCAAAGCTGTCCTGCAATGCAAAAAATAAGAATTTTAGTTTAAACAGAAATTATAAATCCCAAAGAGTAAAATAAACTTTACATTTAACCCGTTTAAAATGAGACTTTGCGTTTTTTATTTTACAGTTTAATCTTCAGTTTCTTTTATTAGTTTGCTAAATCCTGGTGTAACTTTGAAATAAATGCTTCACTTTGTTAACATTCATTTTGTAAACATAAAATGCTGGAAATATGTTTTTTCTTAAATCTAAATGTATAAGTAAACTAAATGAACATTTTAAAATTAGTACTGTATGTGTAAAGTCTATTCCCTATTCATCTACAATGTCTTGCCTTCATTTATTTTTTTCCCCAGACCATTTGAATTGGCATAAGTGATTGACCAGTGACCATCAACATACCATGTACTTAGTACATGGTACTAAGCACATGGTACTAAGCACATTTAGTAGCAATTTAAGATTGCTCCTAAATGTCAGAAATCTTGGTACTCACCCAGCCCCCCTGGCTTTGAATCCATGCGGTGATATTCTCATCCAGGTAAATAGTCATCCAGTCAGCAATGCGAGGAACCAGACTGCTCATGTCCTTCTCTACACACTCTACACTCAAAACCCCTCCAAACACAAAAAGACCCACAATCCGTCCCCAGTTAACCCCATCTTTGAATACTTCGTCCATGACACTTTTAAAGCTGTTATAAGCTGTTTCAGGTGTGATGTCGAGCTGAGAGGAAAGGTTGCTGAATGCTTGAGTGAATAACTCTTCAAATTCATCTGCAGAGTCTTTAAGAGCAGTCTTAATAGCCTCTAAGTGATCATCAGGAGGCAGTGAGGCCAGTGTTTGTCTGTTGCCATTCGGGTTTGCTAGCAGACCATTTGGGACATTAGCTGCCTTGTTGCCATCAGACTGGACCCTAGCAGGGTCTGGCAAAAGCAGCGAACTTGGATAGTTTTTCTGCAATAATTTGTAGCTTATGAAGAATTCAACCAGCTCTCGGTTACTAGGAGACATTATTTCAAAACTGTGAATCACCAACACAAAGCCTAGTCGCACACCATGGTTTGGCCGATCATTGCACAATGCATGCCATTACACTGGAGGATCATCTGAAAACAAATACAAACAAAAAACACAACATGAGACAAGACATTTCTTAATACAAAATGCTCATCACATCACATGGGCCCTCATTTATTATCTAATTATTGTCACAAAATTTGTAAGCATTACACAATGAGAAGCCGTGCGTTATGTAGTTTTAACGCACGACAGAGTCGTATATCACGACACAAAGCGAAAGTGGTGTTCTTTCACAAAGTACTAAGCACACGGTATGTGAAACGTTTCACTTGTGAATGTGAAAAACCCGTTAACTGTCTGTACAGGTCCAAAATATCAGTTATGTAGTTTTAAAAGAAGGTAGTTCCTACATTCTACTCACAGCAGTTAAGCATTTGTTTACCAGTTGCTATGGTGATGTCATGGTGAATAGAGAACAGTTATTTGGCTGTTGCCAAACTGGTCGTGCTTTATGCAGTGTTAACGCACAGCAGTTAGCCATTGGAATTCTCATTGACCATGGCAGAAGTTACACAAACATTAGACATTAGAAATATGTTATAGTATGACATTAAAAATGTTATATTAGCCTATTAAGACATGTTAGAGAGAGATACTTTATGTTAGTTATTCATAAACCTATCAAACAGCTTTAGTTGACATTGTATAAAATGTCAAGCTGTAGGCCAAATTTATGATTTAAAAAGGTGATTTTTTTAAACATTTTTTTAATTTATTATTATTTTTTTGCCCATGTTTATTCAATGATCATCATTTAAGTCAAGTCTGGTAGGAGGCCTAGAACAGCAATACAAACCTACAATACAGAAGTCAAAATTGACTTGTGAACTATAGGAAAAACAGTGGCTATATATATATATATATATATATATATATATATATATATATATATATATATATATATATATATATACAGATATATATAGATATAGATATATATAGATATAGATATAGTAGTTATAGCTGTTTAAGGGCTCAACCTGTTCTAAAATCTAGCCTTGGTAGTGGTCGTACAACATGACATTGCGTTTATTTATCAGGTTGGACATGTCTTAAATGTGTTAACAGCAAAGGATCGACCACCCTCAGAATTCCGCTAATTCTATTGATTACTGTTATGTTTAACTATTTCCACAAACATGATTTGTTAAAGTACCTTCCAACAAAACTGATTGATGGCTAAAATCAGCCATACAGTCGTCGACTTAGCTATATATGCTAACTAGCGGAGGTCTAGTTTAGGAAACACGGCTCAAAACTAATGTCTTTCCGCAAAGTATCATGAAGCAAGACTATCCGTACGAATGGTCCTTCTACCTGTTATTCCTTTATGTTAGACGTGCAGCTACATCCTTGTTAACCCTCTGTATTTGGCAGTGTAGACACAATACGGACATTTTTGCAGCTGCAGACTCCGTGGCCTGCGCAGTGATGCACGCTGGCGATTGGCCAATTCCGCTACTGTATAAATCGGAAGTCCCACCCTTTTCAAAGAATTCCAAAGTAACACCGGAAATAAAACGATTTATTTTACATTTTAGTCAGTGGTATTAACACTTTTTATTTCTTCCAAGTACCCCCCAATTTTTAAACGGCGTATACTGAAATAAAAAGGTACATTCAAGTTGCATCAGTGTATCATGTAGGTTACTGTATTTCATCGATATAATTTTCAACTGGTAATGTTAGATTTTAACACTTATCCATACTAAGTCCATACTAAGCCATGGATTCTACCTGGACGACTGAGGGATTCTACACACAACTTATCCATACTAGTACCCCCACTTGAGAAACAGGGCCCTTGGTGACATGAACGATTTGAGTATCAAGCAGCTTTAGCTTGGACACATACATTTCCCTGGCTTTGGCTTTTTCAGTATCCCTAACTCAGAGATGTCAACATTTGGAAAACACTTTAGAAGCTACACCCCTTCTCCAGTGTGCCATTTAGGTGTTGAACATACATTTTTCAGTTTGCCTAATGCATGATACGCTTTCTCTGAGGGGGAAACAATTGATATAAAAAATAATTTCAACAAGGGATTAACATAATGAATCACTTATTATTAAACAAGCTTTATTGTGTACATATTCTTTATCCATAAATGTAAAAAGCACATTAACAACTCATTGTGGAAAAAAAAAAAAAAGACTAACGCTTTGACATTTAACAAAATTATATGTACAGCGATGAAAGCATTTAAAGTTAAAATAAACAGCATAAACTGTCAAAATGTGTAGTCCACAAAATGTCAGGAACAACCATTTGCTTCTGTAAATTTAATTTAAATCTGTCCATTTACTGCATTCTTCTAAGTAAGAATGTGATTTACAGTGCTATCCTTCCTGGAAGAAACTCCTCTATACTCTTGACTGTTGTGTGTCACTGACTGTGATAGTATTATCTTCATCCTTAACATGTCTCAGTATTCTGTGCCTCATTTTGCACCATTGTATTAGTACTCTCTTGCCCAACCGTTGTTGCAGTCACACATACATATTCAGCTGTGTTCTCTTGCTTAAACAATTTAGTCTCACTTTGGGTCTCCTTTGAGGACAGTGATTTCTCATCTGGAAGTTTTTCCACGCCATCTGCGATTTCTTGTCCATACAGGTTTGTCTCATTTTGAGTCTCATGTTCAGTTTCCATTGAGTCAGAAGAATCTGGTTGATTGTATTCTGTTTTGGACATTTCTACTAATGTATCATTAGGTTCAAAACCTCCTTGTTCAGTTGGTTTATTGTCAATCTCTGTCTCACTGTCTGAGTCAATCGATATGGTCTCCATGCATGTACCAGATTTTAGGGTACAGTTACCTTGACCTGGATTGGGAGGACGAGACTTGAATCCTTTTTGCACTGTAGTTGTTGTCTCAGGGGTACGGTTTTCAAAAATCATGTCATGCTTTACTTTATTTAGAGCATTCATATCAAAGCCCAATAACACAGATAACTTAGAATTTTTGCAGTGTTTTTCACAGGTCTTTTGTTTCACTGCAAAGTGGCTGGCTATGTCGGCTTTCCACAGCCACAGTTTAGCTGAAAGTTTCTCTTTTTCCTGAGCAGAGACATAGGGACGGCAGTTAAAATAGGCAGTCAGGAACTCTTTTCTGGCTTCATATGTCTTGTGCTCAAAACTGGAAGGATCCAGAACCAGGTCAACACCTTCTCCCTGATTTGCACTTGTGGCCAACTCCTTGCCTAGATTCATCCTTTTGGGGTTAGATGTGCCTTGCATTGGAAGCTGACGTTTAAGTGATCCTGCCCCAGACGTACCCAGATTCACAGGAGATTTTAGGGCAAGGGCAGCCTGGCTTCTCCCCACAGCCCGGCACTGCACAAGATGAAGTGTAATCGTAGAGGCCACCATGTTACTTGTGTATACCCCCAAGCAATGAATACACTTGTATGTCAATTTTTTTTCAACTGGATGCATTGTTTGGAGCACTTGGTGGCGCTGCCTCAAATGAAGAGACAAAGCATCAGATATAGGACCTTTGAGAATAGTAAAACACAGCGGACACAGAGTCTTTCCCATTTCAAGTTTCCTGGACATAGATGGGAGCGCGTTTTTGGTCAGTTGTTGTCCTTTATTCTCAAACACGTTTGATGTGGGTGTTTTTGCCAAGCCTAGACTATTTAGCAAAGTGTCATCTTGGCCATTGACGGATTCATTTGTATTGAAGGTAAGAACCAGCAGCTGTACATTACTAGACTTATCTTGTTTGAGGGCAAGATCAAAAGTCAAAGGTGAAGCTCCAGGAGGACCATCAAAAGGAGTTGAATGAGCCACAGTCCCATGCTCGATAAGCTTCTCAACGCTGTGGAAAGCTGAGTGACACTGTGGACACGTCAATCCATGGATTAACACATGGTTTAACAGTGTATCACTGGGTAAATAGCGGTTGCAAAGCAAACATTTGCTGGTGAAGTTGTGGATTTTCATTATATACTTAGCAAGGGCCCACACTTTCTTTGCCTTATGAGCACTCTCAAAGTGAGCGCTGTAGAGATTTTCAGGAAAGAGCTCATTGCAAACCGTGCATATCTTCCACTTTTGAGTTTGTGCTGTGTTAACTAATGGGACATTATTTTCAGCCAAACTCCCTTTGCTTTGTAGGCTACGTGCTTTAATTGGTGCACTGGAAGAGTAGGTTTTAGAGACATTTGGTTTTAAATACCCAATCACTGGCTGCACTCCGGGATCACCTGAAAGAGGCGAAGCTCTATTTGTGATTACAGGGACCCTCTGTGAAGTTAAGGGAGATGCTTGAGGCTTGCTGACCATCATATTAGCATGTCCAACCATGGCAGTTACTTGAGCTCCGATGCGTTCATGGTACTCCACAACATGCTGAACTAGTGCCTCGTAACTGCGAGTGGTGAACTGGCAACGTTTACAAAGAATGGTGTTGCTAACGCCATTTTTAACAGATGGGTTTGGGGCCATAGCAAGATATGGTGAGACAACATGTTGAAAATGCTCCCTATAGATGTGACGCCGGACAACATTATACAATGAATCACGGAATGTGCACTTTTTGCAATAGTACACAGGTTTCTCCACACCATCTCCCTGCCTGGCTCTACCAAGGAAAGAAGAATCTTTTTGTCTTATTCCAGTTTGCTGTGAGGTGGCATACTGGTGGGTTCCAAGAGCATTTGCAGTGCTAGGTTGTGGCAACCTGGACTGGTGAAATATTCTTATATGGATCTCCATAGTCTTCCTGCTTGCAGTGAAGGTGCAGTAAGGACAGTTAAGGAGTATTCTATCAAATATTTTTCTGTGCACATTGCGAAAATGATTCTTGTAGCCTGAGTAGTACTTGGAGGAAAATGAACACTCAGTGCAGCAAAATGGTTTTGACCTGTATACCTGCAACATAGATAATATCAATGTTAATATTAAGAACCACCAAGTAATGTAAAATTATACAGAAAAAAAAACACAACCTGTGTTTTAGAGTATGACGGATCCCATGCACATAGATCCAAACAAAGGGTGCCCTGTACAAACTGCTCATCTGGACAAAAATCCTTGAAATCCTGATGAAAGCATATACACCTGGTTTAGTTTTTTTCCCCCCAAAACTCCCAAATATCCATTTCATGTAACCATATAACACTCACCTCTACAGCTTCTTTACAAAGCTCAAGACCTATGTCTCCAAGGGATTTTTTCACCTGCTTCCTTGCCCTCCGGATCCTGGCGAGGTTATTTACTGGTAGTTGATACATCTTTCCTAAAGAACACAAAACGCTTCAGAAATTACATCTTAACTATATCATGTCTCTTTGGTATTGGATGGGGGGTGAGTTCATGGCTGTGTGGGTCATCAGCAGAGTTGTACATCTTCACATCTCCAATATTAAATGTTTAAATGTGACGTTATTTTCATTCGATGGACAGGGTGTGCTTGGTTAGCTTTCCACTTTAGCAATGAGCTAACATTCCAGACCGTTCTCACATCACCCATGCTAAACCAGTATGTGTCATAAAAGCGGTGTTCGTAGCAGTTTGATAGCAATCCTTATAACGTAGATATGACCAGTAAGGCGTATTTACCTGGCTGTGCAGCTGATCTTCACCCTAGATCCCCTTCGAACGACCTACTAACAAAGGAGGTATCCGTGCTGGGAGGTGCGGCGATGATCCCAAGCCGGTTCTGATGCTCAGCTAGCATTAGCAAACAAGCTAGTTAGCTGTAACATCAGCGAATGTATCCGTTATCTCACAATCTAAGTAAAATGCGAAGTACAGCGATGTCCAAATATCCGTATTTGCACAATGCAAACCATCTGTGGTTCGCGAGTTTTGTGAATATTGTCTTGGGCCCCGGGCCCACGAGCTCCCGCTTTATGTGCTGAAGGCTGGAGCCAATTTTACTTCAAAATGGCGTCGCTTAAAAAAACGGAAGTTGCAGATGTTGAGGACTGGTCTGGTATGGAAAAGATTGAGTGTGATGTAGGCCTATCCATGAATGGGTTCATGGTTCCATTGTAACTTGTTTGGTCATGATTAAGTGTGTGTTCATAAAGAGGAACAACAAGCACATTTTATGGTTTATTATTTTGCTCTCAGGCTGGACAAGTTATTTTCTATTCTTCCAGAGGCTCCATAACTTCTACTACAACGGTGCGAGTTCCTGTCATTACGAGCTTAGTCACTGTTCTGTAGTCCATGTACAGCACAAACTGTCCATTAACCTGGCACACAAACTGGCGAACCTAAACAAAAGCAATAAGAGTTACTCCAACATAGCCTACTAGCAGATTCTACAGGCTGAATGAGTTGGGCCAGTAATAATTGTATTTTACCTTGATCCCTGCAGCTGCAGCTGGACTTCCTGGGTCCACAGCTTGTATATAGCAAGGAGCAGTGCCTCTGACAACGAAGCCCCAGCCCAGAGCATCTCCAATCACCTGCAATGATGGTGAGAAAGTCTTCATATTATTCATATTAATCAAATATGAGCTCTGCAGTGGTTAACATCATAGAAGGTTGGCCAAAGTGGGACTTCAGGTAAAGTGAAACAAAAATTATCCAACCATTTGATCATGTTATTGTCCAGTTATCAATTTTAATATTATATAGCCTAGCAATATTTTTTATTGATATTTTTTAATGAGTTTACCTCACAGACATATTCTTTGTTCATAATGATTTGATTATGACTTCTTTTTTCCTTCCAATTTACATACTTTTCACTGTCCCACTTTTCCAAACATCAATCATTCTACCAACCGTCAACACTTTCTTGATGAATGGTGCACCAGGTGCCAGTAACTCCTCACATGTGAAATTTCGAGAAAGCACTAAAGTAATGTAAGGTGTATTTGTTTTAGATGCCTTGGGAGTATATAGTGTAAATTGTCAATATTTAAACATTGTCTTAAACTTAGATCTTGCCTGATTTAGGGTTACACTGGACTGTAGAGACTGAAGACAGTGGGGTGAAAGAAGGAAAATCTGATCGGATCTTAAGCGAGTTCAAGCTGCCTCTGCGACCACCGTTGACTGACTTCATTTCCTTACGAAGCCCCACTGTTATTGCAGTACAGGTTAGTTATTTAACAGCTTTAGCAGTTCAATACAGACAGTACTAGGGTAATGTACCAGACTGGAAGCCACTGTGTTCATCATGAAGAGAGTTTTTACAGACAAGAAATGGGCTGTCTTGATGGTTTTCTTCTTTAGACGGCACTCCTCCTTCGTCATTGTTTTGCTCAGTGTCATTTAATAGTTCAGAGAGTCTGCGACGCCGACGAAAATTTATGCAGAACTGATAAAGCAGTCCACTGTCAAAAAAATCATGTTTTTTTGACACTAGATTGGTGATGCATAAAAGAAAGAGCAGTTTAGAGCAGATATTTTTTCATTGCTTAATGCTTCTAAATGACCAACCACAACTAGTTACCAATGATAGCACAAGCTGAAAGAGGACATAAGCATGAGCAGTTCTCTCACCATGCTGAATGATGCCATGTTCCTGCAATGCCCGGCAGAGTTCCAACCCATGACGCCGGCTCTCTGCCTCCCCATTCTGTATGATCCAGTCTATGAGCTGACATCCTGGAAATGCTCGCTGATAAGCTACACCATGCTCCTCTCTTAGCTGAAGGACTGAGTTCTTGTCCCCTATCAACCTGACGAAATGGACACCAAAACATTGATTAGATGCATTCCTGCTTTATGAAATAAGATGTATTTATGATTAACTAGATTAGTCTGCATCAAACAGCTATCTCTCTATTACTTTGGAGGCTCATAGTTTCAGAAACTTTCAGTCTTACTGTTCATACAATTGTTGTCCTCTCATAAAGATTTTCACTTCGGTGTTGAAGGGAAATGTACCATCATCTTTGCGGAATCGATAGAGTCGTTTTGCATCTTTAAATATTGAATACTTATCACACACTATAAGAAAAACATGAGGGTGCAATAACATTGGAAGTTTACAAAACATAAAACAACCAGGCACAAGGCTTAAGAGAACACTAAAATGTAATATATCTGAACATTTACAAATATCTTAACTACACAGATGATTAATAGTAATTGGAGCCTACATGATAAACTGTGTCTATATTGTCTGTGTGATTGATATTTCAGCCATAAAATCATCTACTCATGTTTTTGTCCTACCGTGGTGCACAATGTCATGATCCATGAGGTGTTGCATAAGGCACACTGCTGCTGTCCGGTCTGGAGCCTCTTTATGGCTTAATAACCAATCTATTAGCTCCTGTCCCACAAAACAGTTGGGGTATGTTCTCAGGTGGTAGCGTCGCTCCTTGATCAGCTTCCCATCATGAAGTTTAAGTCTGGACAAAAAAACGGCATTAATTAATATGCATTTAAAAAATATGATTTTGTCTTACCTCAGTTGTTCTCCAGCTATCATAACCTCTGCCTTATGCTGTCTTGCCAAGGTTTTTTTTCTAACGCTACTTGTTCTCTCCATGTTTGTTTTCTAGACTAAATAGTAAGTGGTGCTAACACCGAATTTTAAACCATTGTGTATACATAACAACCCAACAGCTCAAGTGCCATGTGGGAAAAATGTTGTATATACAAAAAGGGACGAGACACAAAGCGCGTTTAATGAAAAGTGCTCTTTCCTATGCTAAATCACAGTTTCATTTGTTTGATTGTTCCTAATTTATGAGAGATATTGCTGCATCTCTGGGGAATAAAAAACTTAATTATTTTGTTATTAATAAATTGTTTTATTAATTTCCTCAAATATTTTATTTTGTCTGTGAATGCGCAGCAGATGGCAGCATTGCACCAGGCCCATTGTCTTCCCCTAACCCTAAATCGCTCTCTTTTGTGTGAATAGAACCAGATCCCATTTGGATATAATCTGTTAGATATAGTATTTCCATTACAGTGTCATCAGTGCATTTACAGTTATAACTTTAGTTGGTTGATCCACTATCCTCTGCTATTTTGTGACATCAGACATAATTCAAAGTTTCATTATCCATCAAAAAACCAAGACAATATAATCTGCTAAATCCTAATAATTTAAATATGTGATCATACTCAGCTTATATGAGAAATGCCACAAAAGTGATGATTTGTTGTCCTTATCTGTCTTCATAGGATACCTAATAGTTTTTGTGTCTTCAAGGTATACCAAACTTCTGGGTACTACCACTGATTGGACTCTTCCTTTGTGACATACATCTCATTGCCTGTTCTTATGTTCTTTTCTTTGTTTCCCAGCTTCAAACAATGGCTTTCCGTGCTAACATTTGGCTGACAGTGGTTTTCAGGCTCTCTATCTTGTCAATGAAGCTTCCCGTGTGTGGTGTTTGCAGTGACCAAGAAGGGTCACATCAGGGTAGGCGCTTCCCTTTAACCTCTGATATTGAGTGTGAGGGTGTCATTGTGAACAACTGTGAGCGATGTAACTGAAGAGAGGCAGAAGAGCATGGGAAGTTGGTGTGTGATTGTGGAGAACTTGTGTTGTAGATAAGACGAGGTCTGGTGAGAACTTTGTGGATATAGTAAGTAAATTCTGGATTGTATTGGTGTCTTTCTAGAAACACTCAACTGTTGAAGTTGTATGAGACACCCATGCAGGCTTCACTGCATTAGGTGAAAACTTGCTAAACTGGAGAGCATTTATTAACTTGATCAGTTGGTTTAGTTAAAGCAAAGTAGTACAATTTTAGCTAAAATACTTTATTAAAAGCAATTAGTAAAAATACCCTGTAAGCAGGCTTTCCACAGGTTGCTCCTTGTCACCATGGAGATGGGACTGCTTTGCCTTTATCTTTCTATGCCATAAAACTAAAGTTTGGTTTTAACTTTCCTCTTTGAGTCACGCAGGTGGTATGCCCGCCACCATAAGTCTTAAACAGTTCTGCTTTAACGTACAACTAATTCTACTAGCCTAAACTAAATATATACTATATTATTTTATCTCTTATTATAGCCTACTTGAAATTCCTATTATTGGGCTAATAAAGAGGGATGAACATTTGAATGGAACAAAAATGTAGGCTTAATAGAGTTAAATGAACGTCTAGCTTCGTGTGTGAGAGCATAGCATTGAGGTGGAAGAATATAACACAGATCTAGTGGCAGATAAGGTCAACAGTAAAAGCTTGGTGTTGAAGATATTATGGGCTTTTATAGGCTTTGGTCAAATGATGGTCACGAAGAGCCCGTATAGACAGACTCCTCACAGGCTTTATGCAAATGCCTCTCGTGTGCGTTCTTATTGGTAAAGATCGCGGAGGTGTAGTCCAGGAGGCGTGACTTCTCCCGCGCTCCTTTATGAGGAAAGTGCGCTCCTCAAGATTAGGCATAGTGCGCTTTTCTCTGTGATGAGCGTGGCACAACTGTAGCAGTTACGCTGTGCATAGAATTACGCACGCACTCTCTCCGCGCGCAAGACTTACTTTGGACTTGTTAAAGAAAGCTTTTTTGTGCATGAACTGTTAATTACCAATTCTTGAGCACTGAGGCTCAACCAGGACTGCACAAGAGCTCCATGGATTTTGTCAACGACTTTGACTTAGTAAAGTTTGGCGTTAAGAAGGAGACTATGCAGGGAATGGACCGAACCTTCGTGGGGCCGTGCAACCAGCTCCAAAGACCAGACTCTGTGTCCTCGACACCCGGTACATCACCTTGCAACTCAGTCCCTTCATCTCCGAATCTTCAACTGAACGAGCCACGGGGACACGCGACCGGCGAACAGTTCTGGATGCATGGCAGCGCATACCCACAGCAGATGTACCCGCAGGCATTTGGCTTGACGCCCGAGGACGCTGTGGAGGCACTGATTGGAGCCACGGCACAGCAGGGCCCTCATGCACATCCACAGCAGCCACCATTCCAGCCAGAATACGAGAGCTACGGTCACATGGGCGAGCCAGTGCACTACCCGGACCTGCAGAGCCACTGCCACGAGCCCTACCTGAAGGACGATCTCCGCAGCGCGTCCCCCCAGTCTCCGGAGCAAGTCCTGGGAGCGCATCATGTCCCGCAGCAGACACACAGTCGACATGACCGGCGCTCCAACGCAGACATGCACTTCTCCGATGAGCAGCTTGTGTCCATGTCCGTGCGCGAACTCAACCGTTTGCTCCGGGGCCTGAGTAAAGACGAGGTGATGCGGCTCAAACAGAAGCGCAGAACCCTGAAGAACCGCGGCTACGCGCAGTCATGCCGCTACAAACGTGTACAGCAGAAGCATATTCTGGAGCATGAGAAGAGCAGTCTCGTGTCACAAGTGGAGCAGCTCAAGCACGAGCTCAGCAGACTAGTCCGTGAGCGGGACGCATACAAACTCAAGTGTGAGAAACTGTCCGGGGCCAACTGCTTCCACGAGACGGGCTCTACAAGTGACAGCCCATCGTCCCCCGAGTACCTCATGTGAGGCCCGTGGGTTCTGTGACAGACTATAGAGTGGACAGAGGACATGCATGCGGGCCATGTGTGCCGGTTTATACAGCCATAGCCAGTGTATTTTGTCTGACAGATACTTGAATCAGAGAATATTCCCTTTAATCCTCAGTTACTGCCCACCAGTGATTCATCTTTTTTCATTTTGTTGTGTTTCTGTTGCCAAAGAACATTGCTAAAATATAGCATTTTTTTTAAGAAGTTATTTCTGCTGGACAGATGAAGCATTTTATGTGTATTTTTTATTATAATTATAAAAATGTTTTTTTTTTTTTTTTTCACTCGCTGTTTTAAATTTTCTTTAGGATCAATAAACCTGAAGTGACTTTTTCAAAACCTGTCTCATTCACATTACTACTGTTGGGATTAGTTAAATTTGATTTATTCTTTATTTGGCTGGGACCATGTACAAATTAATTTATTATTATCTGCACCAGATTTAGCTGCTCCTTTCCATCTGCAGTTCCTGGACAGTTGCGTGCGTGCACACACACACACACACACACACACACACACACACACACACACACACACACACACACACACACACACACACACACACACACACACACACACACGCACACACACACACACACACACACACACACACATACAAAAAGTAGGTTTATACATTACCTTGCAATTAGGCTACATTCTTATACTAACTTAGCTCCTTACAGAGGGAGAGGATGGATGCACTTAAACTAGCTGGTTACATATCCATAAAGCTTAGTAGTCCTAGTTGACAATAGACACACAGCACATCAGGTTGCAGAAAATATTCTAAATAAATGCAAAATAAATTTTTAGGGCTAAAGTAGTTAATTTTATTGCTCCAAATCCTAATGCCTGCTTATAATGCCTACATGTATTTAATGTGCAAATATGTAACGTTTGAAAAGTCATAACCTAAACAATTTGTAGTTCAAATTATAACAAGTATTGGGCTTTCTTTCCCCATCTAACCTTTGACCCTGTGGAGTGTTCCTTCCTGTGGGGCCTGCAGCCGAGGCTTGGGGCTGACTGGCACAGGCAGATAAAGTGCTGTGGAAATCAGGCTTCCCCACTCATGTTTTCCTCACTCACATCAACAACATCCAGAGAGGAAGGAGCTCCAGCCGCCACTCCAGATCCTCTGGACGTTCACACATGTGGCCTTCTGTAAGCTGCATCCTCAATATGCAGTAACTTATGCTGTAATAACAACATGCAACAGTACCATAGTGTTTGTGTTTTTTCGCAGAAACACAAGTACACATATGTACTAGAATATTGGCCCCATTCTGTTTTTAGTGAATAAAAGTGAGCAATGGTTTTACAGTGAACATATGTGCCAAGATGACCTGATTGTATATAGAATGTAATGTTCTATATTATCCATCTAAACATTGCATGTATGGCTGTTTAAACAAATCTCATGCTTGCAAAAAGTTCCTGAGGAGCGCTTGATCTGTGACAGACAGAACATGTGACAGTCTCAGGGCACTTTCTCAGCGTTCACTTTCCAACTGTGGCTGAGCAGGTGGCTTTGTTAATGGCCTTTAGCCCCTCTTTTCATGTGTGACCCCTGATTGTATGACCCCCATGCCCATGACATCACAGCACATGTTTAAAGGGACTGTCACTGTCCAGATGACCACTGGACAGCACCTATATTACAGACAACTGACCAAACGTCCTGCCATATTTTCAATGCTCTTTATCATACAGTACATACTGATTACAAGATCATTATTTAAAGTAGTATAATTCCACAAATTAGTTTGTCACAATCTGAGAACCACTAGATTAGTGCTTTGTTTAAAGATTGCACTCACTGTTATCAAAACATCAAATATTTGTGTACTGTACATTATTGAGAAATACTTCTTAATATATTTTTAATCCTCCCAGCCACTAGGCATTGAGAATGGTTGGAAATTGCAGTATTTTTGTCTTTTGGTCACACATTTCTTTTCCTTAGCGTTTTTATTTGATATATAAACTTCAGTGTTCCTCATATTAGTGAATTTTCTTCATGTAGCCTAAGTGTTGTATGCGTTTTGCTGGCGTACATCACATGTGATCCTACGCAACAGCGGTGAATACAGAGAAGTGCTGTAAAGAGAGCGGTTTGTGGTGGTGTGTCACAGTGTGCAGGGTGCCATTGTAGAAACGATTAGCCAGCTCTTTTCCATCGCATGTGATAGGCTGCTGAGGCTGATGTGGGAGCCTCGCTCTCACCCCCTCCTCTCCCACCAACACCCCAAGCCCACAGTGCCTCAGGCTGCCTACTGAGTCAGCAGGAGGGAAAGGTGTCTGCACGACTGTGGCATCGCAACAAGACAGAAAGTTAAAGAGCAGCCAATCGCTTTACAACAGACATGCTTGCACTTTCTCAAACAGAGCGAGCGAAGAGATGGTAGGGAGGTAAAAGTCACTCTGGGATGATAAGGGAAGGAATCCTAATTTTATACTCCCCTACAGAATATACATTAACCATACCTTTGAAATAATATTAAATCTCATTTTAAAACTGAAGTCAATACCATTGAGCAGAATACGTAAACAAAATGGTTACAACCCTTTTATAATTGTGTGTTATGATATAGAGCTCATTTTAAGTTATGAAGAGTCATGGTTTAGGAAAGATGCAACAGTATGAAAATACAGCCAACAAAGTGAGTATAGCCTACCTAAGGTCTGGTGCCTAGTTTGAATGTGTGTTCAGTAACATTAGTTTCATACAGAGTGTACTGTACTTGGGGAGTAACTGTAGAAGGCCAGGCCCAGGTCTGAGACAAGTGGAATGCCTTTGTGTCAGAGGAATGCTGGAGCCAGGCTGCACACAGTAGCACCAAAGAACATAGACAAGAGGACTGAGGAGCATCCCCAGCAGCTTTGTGATTGTCCAACAATGTCCATTGCACACTCTCTAAACTACTACTACTACTACTACTACTACTACTACTACTACTACTACTACTACTACCCATTCTGAGGGTAGATTCACTGGTCTCATACTTTAGTTAAAAATTCAATTTACCAGTGTAGTTACATTAGGTGATCAATGAGCAATTTCAAATAATGAGTAGTAATCATTTGCTGTTAAATGTGTCTGGGTCAGATGTTTGACCTCTAATGACAGGACATTTCCAGCCCAAGCCAGTTCTTAGTTGTTTTGCAACCCTGAAGGCTGATTGGCATTAGTGTGAGCACAGCTTCATGTGAAGCCCAGAGCAGAGATTGGAATGGACGAGAGGATGGACGAGGACCTTCCTCTTTCACTTCCCATATGAGTGCTCAGTCAAGTGACTTGTGAGAGTGTTCCTTGTGTATGTGGCAGGAAAGAACAGCTTTGACGGCTGTGGTTTCCGTTCAGGATGTCCACTCGCTCTGCACGGTTGTGACACTCTGAATCATGCTCTGATCACTCATCTCCATGGACACACAATAAGGAATACATGTTATAAAAGCTTATAAAGAACTTGCAAAACAGACACAATCTCTGCAAAACAGAGCTTTGACAAAGTCTCTTTATTTAACTTCTCACGTTTGCAGCAGTTGTAGTAATAATATAAAAATATGTCTCTTACTTTTATCTTTTAGAAACTAACCCTGTTTTTGTGAACAATTGGACAGGTTAAAAATTATTTCTGTACAACCTTGCTCTATTGTGAAGTAATCTTTGACTGTTTTTATCACTGCATCATAAAGGCCCACGGTAATTACAGGCAAACTACTGGTAATGAATAAAGTTATCACATGATGGAGTGCTGAGGATCCTGCTAAGTGGATTAATGTGTAGCCTCCGTAGACAGTAAAGCAAGTGTTGGGCTCTGATTGGCTGTGGTGCCCACCCTGCTGCTCCTGGGACATTGTGGTCAGTATGTTTGTGCATGAGCTCCCAGGGTTCTGATAGGAAGGCCTGCCAATAAAGAGTTTGTCACGTTTCAGTAGACATCACTGAGTGTTGTATGTCAAAGTCCTGTCAAATTAAAGGACCCTGGACTTTGGCTGTGGTGCAGAGGGCTACCACTGAATGTAATAATTATACAGGCTTCTTCCTGCCTGACAGAAACTCTATAAAACACGAGTTGAACCTTTAAAGATGATATAGCCTACACCTCACTTAACTGCAAACACAACACAAGTGATTGAACTGGGACTAATTGTTTTATAAGCACTGATTTACTAATAGATTATATGAGAGACATTATCATATTATTATTGCTTAAAATATATAATGTGTTATGTGGAAGTAAAGGATAAGATAGGCTAAAATGTTATGCTTATATCCAAACATGTACCACCATTGTGTCATTTATTCTTCAGAGACCTTTGCATATGTACACTTTTCTACATACATGCTTTTCAAAATCCCTGTATCTCCAGACCATTACTCATGTATTTGAATTTTTTGTGTTCTGTACACTTTTATGAGGACTACTGAATCATTTTTGGAAGGCTTTTATAGACAAAACAGGGGGTTTGTATA
The DNA here is from genome assembly GCA_029959045.1 of Taenioides sp. WSHXM2023. Classification (NCBI taxonomy): domain Eukaryota; kingdom Metazoa; phylum Chordata; class Actinopteri; order Gobiiformes; family Gobiidae; genus Taenioides; species Taenioides sp. WSHXM2023. The sequence goes on from CM057087.1 coordinate 33,790,622, forward strand.
CTTAACTATCCTAACTGTTGACATTGTGTTTGCACATTCACACATTGCCTTATCGGTGCAATGGTGGCGCTACATTTACTGCGCTGACCTTTCGTCAGAAAGATTACAGATTTGATTCCCAGAGTGTGTAGAGCCTCTGTGGAGTTTGCATGTTCTTCCCGTGCCCGTATTTTTTCTCTGAATGCTCTGGTTTCCCACACTATTCTAAACATGTACTTTTGCCAGGATCACTTGTAAGAGATAATGGTCAGAAAGAAATATTTAACAATGAGCTATTACGTTTCAGAAAGGATACAAACAAATGATCAGTGAATCTGATCAAGTGTTTGTAAGTAGCCTGTGTAGATGTCTGTAGTGACACTGCACTTTTACTAATCGACTAAAAGGTAAAGTGAAAAGTCTATCCTTTCATTGGCTGCTAGGATTTCCTGTTGTGTTTTATGGGGGTCATGCAGCTGGCAGGCGCCCTCCTGTTTCTGTCCATAACGATGACAGGCGTCTATTAGTGCACTGTGGAAACACGAGCTAGAGAGGGGTGAACCAAGGCTCTGCCCCCTCCTTCCCACTTCCTCCCCCGCTGCAGATCCCCATAGTACAGCTTTTTACAGGCCAGGTAATATGGCCCTCAGTTACTATTGGCAAAGGCAACCCATCAGAGGTCAGCTCCTGGTGACTTGGAAACAGGTCTGGTCCATAGGGAAGCATTTGAGTCTCTGGAATATCACAAAGTGGCGTCCAGGAAAAGTAGCTGCACTCTGGATTTTGGGAAGAAGTAGGGAAATGAGGAAAAGTGCAAATAGAATGTTATTGACATTCTTTGACGTTCCAAGTGTACATTTTGTTCTTTGGTTCTAATATTAAAAATTATGTAACATTCACATTCTTTGTTCTTAATCACTTTGCTTTGCACATTTTTGAATTGATTTGGAATTGAAAAATATGAATGTTTTTGTTCAAATGTGTATGTCAATGCATGAATGTGCTATTAGATTTCAACTTGAATTAACTTGGATCATTGATAAAATCACCAACTCATTATTGTCATTTGTTAACTCAAGCACAGTTAGTGGCTTTAGTTAAAATGCTTTCTCAGGCAGCTATTTCCAATGGATTGATTATAACACAGTAATAGGCTGTAAAATACTGGCTTAAATACAGATAATGAATAAGGCAGTGTGTGTCTTTAGAATGAAAATTTGACCAGTTTGACACAATTTTTCAAACATTGCACCTAGATCTCACCTAGGAGGAAAACAAAATAGTTTTGCGAAAAAGGGGAATTTGAAATGTGACACTGCAGTTGTTGTGGCTTGGTACGTTGGCTGCGGGTGGCGCTGACATGAGCATTAATGGCGCTATGGTGTCATGCGTTCTGTTGAAGTCTCACAGCTCTCCTTGGAATTGGGTGTGTCCATCTCTCACTAATGTGTCATCTTTACATCTCCCCATTGTCTTTATTTTGATCTGAAGCTTTGTGCTTCACTCAAACCATGTTTTCTTAGAGATTTTAATAGTAATGTCATATTTAGACTTTTTGTGTGTTGTTGAACTTTGTCAAGGTAGGCAAGGAACAGCCAACAGTAAACTGGTGATTTGAGCATGAAAGAGCCTTGTGATTGTTTAACCATGTCTAGAAGGATTCTATCAATTTAAAGGGGATTTAAGTCTTTATGCTGAAGTAACCTCCAACTTTGTTTTTGTTTACTTTTGTGGCATAAATATAGGACATAATTTGTTCTGAGATTCAAGAGAACAAAAACAGAAATGGCCAAAGTAACAAAAGGGAAACTTAGACAGTTTATACTCTATACATCTATGTTTCCAGATGATGAAATGTCCTAAATAATAGGTTAAAAATTCATGAATCTTATGATAAAATTTCACTGTCAATTTAACCTGCAATTCCAAACCTATAAGGTTTGGCATTTTGTGTAGAACACTTGACCCTCTCCTTTCTCTCTATGGTGCGTTGTAAACAGCCTTGCAGCTTGTGGTGTTGTTTTGCCTGCTCTAAGTAAGGGAAAGTGAAGTGTCCAGTAGTAGCACAGGGCCTCTTCTGTCAGTGCTGTCAATACTGAGAGAGCTGTAAACCAACACACTGACCTCTGCTGTGCATCAGGTGTTCAAACAAATTGTTCTACTGCCTCTTTGTTGTTGTCTCCTGTCAGCTCCATTCAAACATTTTGTTTGCTTATAGACAATAAAATATAAAGCTCATATCCTTTATTAGCATTAAAAAGATAAACTCTACAAAGCATGAATAGGAATATAAGAATTGGACATTATTATCAGTTTGTCTGACCTGAGCTAACTAATGACCCCTGTACATACATCATTAACACTGCAGTACTATTTTGATTCTCTGTTGTATGATATTATTATCCAAATTGTCTGAAATTAAACCAGCTTATCAAATGTTTAGTTTGCATTGCATCCATTCATTAAATGTGCTGTACCTGATTTGTCTTAAAATGTGAAAAACAGAACTAGTCAATTTAATGTGGTTTGCAATTGTCCAAACCTATTCCTCATGTATTTAGATGCAGATACAGTGGATTTATTTTGACCTCAAGAGCTGCTTATAAAATATATCTGTACTGGGGCAAGACACATTTTGCTCAAATACATGGGTAGGCCCTTTAAGTGATCTCATCTCACTTCTGCTCTCAATACTGCAGTACATCATCCTTTCTTATACTCTGTTTACTCTTATACAATACTATACTTAAAATAAATACAAAATGTGTATTAATTTTATTTTCTTAAAGTCTTGGTGTTGGAACTGTTAAATATGTAGTTTTGTATATTTCGAGTAGGTTTTATATTAAACCATCAAATCTCAGTTTCTTAGAATATTTCTTATATGATAAAACAGTATTCTTTCAGTTTAACCACCATTATGCTGAACTTGACAAATGACAATAGCTTCACATTCATCGGGACTTTTGAATGCATGAATTCACTTCTTGCCAGTTCGTCCGACATCAGCTCCATCAGCCCTTCCTCTCAAGTGACAATGTGCCGCACTATGTCCACTTCTAGCCGGTTTTCTGAAGGAAAGGGCAGAAGGTCAGTGCAGTGTGAGTGACAGCAGTAATGGTGACCAGAGCTATATTTAAATCACAGAGCAGAGGAACAGCTTTGAATCATGTGTAGACCCGCATTCGCATCCTCTTTCCACACTAATGACTTCAGCTATACACTGCCTTAAATAAAGCTGACAACCTATTTGACTTATTGGACCAGGTTCATTGAGCAATACATTTTAATTTTAGCAAACTATGTCAAACTGCTAACTTAATAGAAATTGTATGGAATAAAGCATGCATATTTTTTGAGCAATGTCCTCATCATCCTGAAATAGCACGAGATGCATTATGTAATATAAGCAGTTTACGACGCTTAAAATGCAAGATAAATGTTGTGAAATGGCAATAGATTTTGTAACTTACATTCCAGATGCAGATAAAATAATAACTCTGCATTTCATTTTAGCCAGTCCTTAATCGAGATCTAAACTACAGGTACAGCAAGATTTTTCTATTAAAATATATTTTGTTCTTCACAGAGGACATTTTGTCATCTATATCATTGCAGTTGTTGCAATATGACAATTGTGCTAGCCCAAATTGCAATTTGATTCTATTGTGCATTTTGCAGCCCCAGGTTTGTGGGTCTTATATTTAAGATGACTGTCTATATACCCAACTCTAAATGTTGTTTTATTGTACTCCCACATTCAGCTATAACTTATCATTATCACCACAAATCAATTATATTGATCCCAGATTATGAGCCGCCCTTTTAAAACGTTTCTTAATATAGTGTCAAGGAGTTTGGTGGCTTTTGTTGATTGACCTACTCTTACTATCTAAACCAAAACAATGTATTTATATATAATCATATTTTCATTTGAGAAGAAAAAATATAGCTTAAATACCAATCCAGGGCAGTAGTTCAGCAGCAGTGGTCTTTCCCACACACTTGTAGTGTTTGAAATCAGAGCAGCTCCTGTTATCAGCCTGTTTACCTGACTCTGGAGGTGCCGCTGTTCTCTGCAAACCTGCTCTTCACAGTCACATCAGCAGAGAAACCATTCTTTGAAGAACTAATCCCATGTGTCTGTTTCAGAAGAAACAAAGAGTCAAGTGTTATCTCTAAGTGATTCCTAAATATTCGAGCAGTTGAAAAGTGAGTTAGATAGGCTCCTGTGTGAGAGATATTGTGGAAAGTGATGGCATTTACGTATGATGTAATTCGTCAAGAAATCGATAGTTCATAAATAATGTATTGAAACAGTCAAGTTTTGTAGTTCACCAATCAAAATAAATAGTACATTATATATATATATATATATATATATATATATATATATATATATATATATATATATATATATATATATATATATATATATATATATATTTTATTTTATTTTATTTTATTTTATTTTATTTTTTTTAATAGTTCTGGGTTTGACTCCTGAACCGCCCAGGCTGCCTTTCTGAGCAGAATTTGTTTCTCCTTGTATCTGGTGGTCATTTCGACTTCCCCCCTCAGCCCTAAACATGCACAGTAAGTAAAATCCTTCAGTTATAGTCCTGACCAAACCAGCGGCATTAAAGGATGGGTCAAATTCAGTGGTCAAATTTATCGGAGGACAGTAAAGTATAGATTTACCCTAACTGTAGTTTCTCATATTGTGTCTTCATCAATGATTTAATCATGTAATATTGTTTTTTTCCATAGTGATCAGTCCAGTTGATGTGATGAAGCTCTTTGTCTGGCTTTATTTATTAAAAATGGGACCATGCGTAAGTAGTAAGTAATATGAGCCCATGTAAATATGAAGCCAAAGAATAAACCTAAGCCCAAACTGTTAAAAGCCACAGACTAAAGGTGCATTCATACCTACACACATACCACTAAATTGGGACTAGAACTAAACCTGGCCCAGACCATGTCTTATTACCATTGCAAATGACTTTTGTCCCTTAGCACTGTCAGGCAAACACCAATAGTTTGATGCCTCAGGGTTGCACTGCCGTACACGTACATATCTCCTGTGCCATCTCCCCGTGTACCTGTGTCAGCAGCAGCAGCCTGGGAAGTGGAGGCTTGCGTTGTCCTCAGCTCCGGGGATAGGGGCAGCCAGCTCAGCACCAAACGCTCGATCATGGGCTGGTGGAAAGGTGGCACTACCGGTCTTCTCACGCGCCTACAGTCTTCTGATCCCTCACCCCTCCTCACTTCATCACGGTCTTATCGCACTCTTCTAATCCTTTGTTTAAGGATTAGGGTGGTCATTGTGAGCTGTAAAAGACTCAGTAGTGACAGTCAAACTATCATGTCAGATAATCTCCTGAACACACAAGATGAGGACAGCTACTGGTAAAGTGATCTTAGTGATGTAGTAATTAAAGTGCATATTACAGAGGTTCATGTTTTTTCTAATTACTACTTTGTTTGGTGTGATTGTAATTTTGCAGTTTGCAAAGATAAGAAAAGTGAAGCTGAGTTCTAAAAAGAAATTCTGACAGATTTACAGACAATATTAACGCAATAGTAGTTTGCTCAATGCAGCTTGTAATGGAAACCTTTAGCGTGTAAAGTAGTACTCTAACCACTCAATTTATTACATAGAAAATTTGCTTAATTTGCTAAATAAAAAAGCTCTGTACATCATGTTTATTTATAAAACTGTGGCCAATGAAAGAACATTACAACTATATCTACTTGTCATCCTTTTGGCAAACCCATATTTCTAGTCCACTGAAGACTTAAAATGAAATCATATCATATTATCCAGCTCATCTCCTGCATACTTGCATACTTAAGCAAATACTCCGAATGTTACTTTGGGAGGACTCCCCTAAATCCATGACAGCATCAATGCGCCCGCTGCCTCCTCTTCACCATCACAAAGAGAGTGTGACCTTGCCTTTGGCCTCCTGGCTGTCTGACAAAGCAATCCCTATGCTCTGGTGCGGTACGGCTGTCCTCTAAATGAAAGTAACTGAGAGGCGAAGGGCAAATAGGCCTATGGAATATCAATGTGCGATGCTCTCAATTAAGATTAAAGCTTTTGAATGGAATCCTATGGAGCTGCCTCTATAAGAAATACTTGACATTTTACCCTTGCTGACTCCAGTTAAAAAAGTGTCTCGCGCTACACCAGTTCCACCATCACCTCCTCCGCCCACGCCCGCTAACTAGCTGCCCCCTCCTTGGCCGACCCCCTCCGTTTGCTGAATTCATTGTGTAGATATTGACTTAGGCTACAGTCACACTTCTTCTAAGAAATAAGTGAAATGGATCATCTTACTGCCAGTGGATGATAAGAATACTGAAATATGAAAAAGCAACTGGATCAGCAAAATGACAAACTAAGGGGGGGAATATGAGGCAGCCATGATAAACCCTCTGAGCTAAACTCCCCACAGCTACACAGAAACGAGCACTGAAGGAGTCTGGAAAAGGCACTGTAAATTTCCATGATTTTCTTTAAAATATGTGTTAATCGGTGCTGCTTAAATGAGCAGATATATTTTATTAATTTATTTATTAAACAGTTGCATATTCTTTAAAGATTTATGTAGGTTTCTCATGGTCTTGGCTGGTTTAGTGACTAATATTATTGTTCTCTTTTAAAGATGGAGTACGTAACTTTCTGGTCTCCATGGAGAACAATGGAACTCAATTTTCTGTAGTATGGTATTAAACTTATCTATTTCCATGGAGACAAGCAGGTGGCGCCTCCAGGATGAGTTGCAGGTCATATCGGGAGAGGTGGCCCTGTTGTTGACAATGCCTATATTTTAGTTGTAAAAACACATGTAATTTAATAAATCCAAGACAAATATGTTTAACGTTTTACTAGATGCCAGGTAAAGCTGAAACATCTCAACAAAGATGAACTTAGATAGTACTAGATAGTACTCCTTTAATGTAATTGAACTTGTCTATCACACAAGACATATTACGTAAGTATAAATACAAATTATTTTCAAGCTTGTTTTGGTTTAATGATGTTACAAAGATAGACATGTCAGAGAGATTTACTGGTCAAGATGTCGAGCGTTGGATGCGCATTAGGACAGGTTTAGGTTGAAGCTAAATACATAAAAGCCTTGGAAAACAGGAGGTCTAACAACCGTATAAGTCAAAATTGTCTTCAACCATCATTCCTGCAGTTGCTCCTGGTGTGGTAATTACCTTCTGTATTGTGATGCTGTTACAGAGGGTACATTAAGTCTTAATTGTAGATCCTGTAGGAATATTGTTTATAATAAACACTGAATAAACAATATATAATGAAAATATTAAAAAGAAGTATTGGTGGTTATGTATTACCTTTGTACTCTTGGGGTTGTCTGTGGCAAATTTGTTTTTTGGTCCTTCATTGGCAAAAAAGCTCCAGAAAAATGAACCTGTTATGGAAAAGCAGTGAAACCAATTCAGTCAGTTGTTTTCAGACTCATAAGTAAGATCTTCTCTTAACTGGTAGTGTTGTCACGATACTAAAATTTCAAACTCGATTTCTATACTAAAGAATAGACTCACTACTCAGTATTGATTACCACACTGATAATAAAAACACTCTTTCTTTAGACACTTTCTTGTATATTACCATGTGGTCTCATAAAGTAATCCTTCAGTCAGTTAGGTTCCATGGTGGTGGTCCATGGGTGTATTTTATTCTATGAGCTCTTATACTTGTTTTGATACAGCTCATGATCATTCTAAAGTTATTCAGGAAAGGTTCATTTCTGTCCTGTGAATGTGACTTTTGTTTTTAGTACCGATACTTGTTCATGTTGAAGTGGGAAGATCTTCTTTGTGGTAGAATTAAAAAAAAAAAAAAAAGTACAAAATCATAATGTAATTTAAGATGATAAAATATGAATAGCTTACCATTGAAATCTTTACAAAAGGCAATCTTATTTTATAATAATATTGTTAGCCAAAGATTTTAATTTGAAGAACATCTGTAGAGATTTTAGAATTACATACTTTATGTTATCCTCTCTTCAAAGTATTTTTTCTATAAAGTTTTACATACTTTTTATGTTACTATAAAAATAAACATTACATTACATTAATTCTCACATGGACTCATCAAATAAAAGTTTTCATTCACTGTTCATTTCCTACTGTTGTATTGATTACAAGACACACACCCTCAAATGTATGGGAAACTATACAAATCGCATCAAGATGGAGCGAGTATCTGTATGAAAATGGCGCATATAAAAACCCTGGTGTTAACTCCACCCTCAATAAACAGAATTCCACATCATGCTCCAACTCTGCAGTTAACTGAATCAATGCAATTCCACTTGTGCTGATCTTGCAGACCGGGCCCTTCCCCCAAGCCCCCTTCATCTCTCACCCCCCACCTCCTCCTCCTCTACCTCACTCTGTGATACATCCAGCATGCCGTACGTGCGCAGGTCTGCCCATCCAAACACATTAGCGGCAGAAGCCATCACGCAATCAAGACAAGGCAGTGTATGAGACGTCAGGCCAATTTGTTTCCTTCTCGCGGCTACATCATATTAGCAGGGCGGCTATACCCTTGAGCTAAATCCAAGTTCACACAGAGGCAGTGAGCGGCTGGACAGGACGGCCCGCACTGTCAGCACTTTCCCCACCGCTGCTGCTGACATGTATCCAGTAAACTGCCATGAATTGGAATAAAAAAAAATCTTGGGAGTTTCAAATATGCTTCTTTGGATGTGGTCGGTTTGCATAATTTTCAGGGGTACAGTTACAGTATGAGAGAGACGCCAAGGAAGATCATTTTCAGGACCAAATACAACTTGTCCTCACTATTCTGCAAAATAGTCTATGTTTAGTGACTTTGTATGCCATTGGGTGTAAATAAAAAAAGTAACTCTTAATGCATTGATCTTAACGTAAGTGATTATGCAGCATTGTTTCTTAAAAGCCATAATCACATTAAAAACACATATGCTTTCAGGAGGAGTAGTGCGTCTAAAGATTGTGTGTAATCCAGTATATATGCATGTGCAGGCTCATAGTGGCACAGCTTTTGTTAAAAAGGCCCAGTTGGACCAGGGCCAGTGTAATGTTTGTCTCCACCCATGTCAACACAGACTGTTTTATGAAACATGATGTGTACATTTATGTGTCTGCTGAATATTTTAATTCACCCACAGATTTGCAGTCTAAAGAGGTGCAGTGTCAAGCTAGTACTTTTGCTTGTTCTTATGCACCTAAAATTATTATTTGTGATGAGGAGTTCTTGTCCAAGATATTTGTTTGATATATGTTTTATCGGTTAAAATCTGATATAAAAGTAACAAGAACATAGACAGTACTTGGGAAAATAATGAAAATTTGATATCCTTTGCCTCACTCCTCCACACTGCTATGACATAGTAGCTAATAGTCAAATGTTTAAAAATAAGTGATCCCGTTTACAACTTTACATGTAAGTGCAATATAGATGGAAGTGAGTTAAAAATTCATATAATTTTATGGCCATGTATAAAAACTCCCACGTGACCCCGTAATGACTTTTCCATTGAAGCACAATGTCATGATTATTCATTGATCAGAACAAATCTCAGGGGATGAGAGCAGGTGAAATGCAGTAATATTTGAGCATCCCCTAATTAACCTAACGAACAGTTTGTAATTTATACGTATTGTCCTGTTGTATTTAAAAATGGCTTCCAGGTTGGACTTTTTATGTTTCAGGAAAACATATATCTTCAGATTTTCACACAAAATATACAAAAGTAATTACACAAGGGTGTCAGTGGCAAAAGGCTGAGGTGGTGGCTACGGCTCCACATGAAGACAAATGAGCCACAAAGCATCTAGTCAATAGTTCAATTATCTGATGTCCGTCCAGCTTAATTAAACATATAATTGAGCCGCCCTAAACTAATGATAGCCTTCCTGTTACCCATGAATTGCCCGCATTTGGCATAACCACCACTTGACCCCGGAGTAGATTGACTTGCGTTAAGTGCAGGGTCAGGGTGTATCTACTGTTCCCCCACTGCAGTGACACCCTCCTCCTCCCCTTCACATGCACATGGGGCTGTCGTATGTCTCCCTATGTGGCTCTGAGCTCTGCCAAAAACAGTCAGGGAGAGGGAAAAATGCAATTACTGCCAGATTATCATACTGCTTCCGTTTGACTTTTCCCAGCGAATTCATGAATATATATGAATCCATCTCGCATCTCAATCTCCAATCCTTGTGTGCCTTGGTTTTCCACGTGTTTGTTGGTGGGTCTCTGTTTTTTTTTTTTTCTTTTTCAAGGTGCGTTTCTATATGGAGATGAAAGTGTGAGAGCCAGTGAAATTTAAAATATGACTATGATTATTTAGAATCATTTTTTTTATTTCTATGAAATCAGTTTTGTAAAGTTTGCTGCTGTGGTAAACAACAAAAACTACCCTGTTTTAAGCTGATGACAGAGCAGGTTAATTCAGCTGTGGAAGTTTGTCTGTGAAGGACGGTTAAAAAGTTCAAACAAAAAGGAAAGTTTTTTTTTTTTTCTCAACAGCATTGATTGAATATCAAATGCTAAGTGAGTATCTGGAAATATGAATTATCTATATATTTTCTATACAATGAGGCAAGATAATGGGCAAAAAAACCCTAATATATTAAAATTACTGATGGGATAAAGTTTAGGAGAAGTTATCAGGTGCCATGATATAACTAAATTTGTGCAGAATTAATTTTTAGGGCTTTTAATCATGTTTAATTTGTATTTCCTTTTCATTACCCACTCTTGCAGTTGTAGTTGTGATTCATGCATGTTTGACTAATCTTTATTTTCCTGCATTCAAGATGTCATTGCTCGATCAACCCCAGTTTGTCACTGCCACCGGTATACGCCCACTGCTCTGTACTTACTTTGTTCTCTTCATAATCGGTGATACATGCAGGATTCAGCAGTGTCCTGTAGCCATTTTGGCACAAATTAAAAGAAATCCGCTGCTTGCTAAATAGCGTGATCTGCAGCTATCCATATGACTTTCATGAAGTTGTTTTAGATCAATATTACAGTTTAAAATGTCCAAAATACAACACATTGATTCATGGGTGTCATAGATGAATATGATGTAGACCAGTAGTCCGACGAAAACATTTCACACTAACTACCAAATATTTTATTAGTTTAGGTGTGCATAGTCAAATATTTTGCTTTGCTTTTTTAGAACCATGCACCAAATGTAAATCAGTACTAAAGCAGTAGGACTAAACTATGTCTAAAGTAGTTCTTAATTATGATTAAAAAGAAAAAAAAAACATTAATAGTGAATGTGAAAAAAGGCCTGAAGAGTGCACCAGACTATTACCAGAAGCATGGCGTGTACCCCTGTTTGTCCAGTGATATGGACAAAGTAATGAGTCCAATACTGTTTTGCTGAAAGAGTGTGATAATCATTCAGCAGGCGTCATTTTTTTAAATAACTAACAGGACAAAGAGTAAAGATTATTCATGTTTTTAAAGGTCTTATATTACACAAAATGGATTCTTGTGAGCTTTAGGCCATGTTATAATGTTACCTAGAGTTGTGTTTGAGTAATATTGGTTTATTAGTCTTGTTTACATCTCCAAAGCTCAAAATGCTCAGTTTCACTTTGTGATGTCATGTGGTGGTAGTTTGCATATTAACAGCTACTTTTTATCTTTAGTTCAGTATAGAGAATTGGCAATTCCAGGGCTGAAATTATCCAAATTATTCTAGTGAAGATCTATGGAGTTTAAAACACTGTGGAGCACATCCTGTATTACCACGTGATATCACAAGGTTGGAAAGAGTGTTTTTCAGTGTGTTAAACATCTATGAATGAAACACAACTCCAGGTATGTTTGTGATGAGGAAACACCATTATAACATAGATCAAAAAATAGTGCAATGTAGGCCCTTTAAACAATCTTGACCAATATAAAATTCAAACATGTGATAGAAATAGCAGCTTGTCCCTCTCTCATAGACAATTTTACACTAACACAGTCTTGTATAGTCTATTTAGAGAAAGGGTTAGATCAGTGTTTACAGAATTGTATTTTGTTTAACACAAGGCCTTTAATCTCCACACAGAAGCCCTTCGGGGAGACTTGTGTCTTTCTAGATGTATCACTAACCTTTGGACTTCACCACTGCTCTTCTTAATAGCTCAATCTGACGAATCATTTAAAAGCACGCTGAAACAGACAGATGGGTAATGGATTGCATGGCAAATCAATGTGTGGATCAATGGAAGACATGCATCAATAAATGGATAGAGCACTAGCCGCTGAAATAGACACCAGTGTTAATGTAACATCATTGTGTGTGAGTAGATGGTAGAGAGGGCTAATATAGGTCCTGATAACATGTCCTTCTGAATAATGTGGCTCGCTAACTGACTGTAATAAGCTCAATTTAAGATAGATTACATATTTACATTATTTATATTACATAAGTACAAGGCACCAGCAAGTAGTTAGCATTTAACCACAAGTGTAGGAAATACATCATCTATTATCAGTAAGTAGAGATAAGGTTTTAAGTAACAATAAAACATGGGTGGAATCATCATAATAAACTCGTTCATTTTTATGTTTTACAGATGGCTGTGTAGAAATAAAGTGAAACACTATACAGTATAACTTTTGAGCATGACATAGTCTGACCTGTGTGTTGACAAGTGTAATCTTACTCTAGTAAAATATGTTTTGAATATAAAGCAAAGTATTACTGAATGTACATTTTGCATGTTTATCTAGTGAGTTACAGTTTGGCGGTTGATGTTATTGTGCACAGTAACTTTACTCTGTGACGTGTACCAGGACAGTGCGGTTGGACTTGTTTGTTTCTGGTGGTTGACTCAGGGCCTGAGCACCGGACACTCCAGACTTGTGGTGGAGATGTTCAGCAGTCCCACGCACTGATAAGTGTGTCTGCTATCAGGAGTGACTGTGTCAGCTGCTGTAAACAAAATAAATATAATACCTCCAAGACCTCAGGCTGCACTCCTTGGACTGAGCAAGTGGCAAGACACTACAGCTGTTTCTCATGGCCCACTGCCATAAATCTTCACTGAACGTCTTGCGTTAAGGTTGGGTGTTACGGGGCAGCTGTACTCGTCTAAATATAGAGCCAAGGCTACAGCCCGTACAGCGTAAACCCAAGTTCTGACATGTATCTTAGCATTAAACCCAAGTCTACCATATCTCCCACCTGCGTTAGAGCTGGCATCAGCAGTGCAACACTTGTGCTGGAACTGTCTGAATGTTGTGCAAAGTGAACATCCGCACATGTCACTGTGTGACTCAGGCCCTGACCACACACTGCATTTTCCAATGGACCCAGTGTTCATTATCAGTGTGTGGTGGCCCTAGGCAGAACGCTCTATGCTTGCTGCTGTGACATCCACTGTGCTCCGTGATGGAGACAAACAGGGCCAAGGTGGCACAGCAAACACGCATCACTGTGACAGCACTCATCCAGAACAGTCAGTGCTCCATAAGCACATTTTATTATCACTGTTGTCTTTTAGCCAGGGTCATCCTCTCCAAATTAAAGACACACCATGTAAGTGCCAAGCCTGCATTTATAAACAGGTGCAAAGTAACTCATTGGCAAATTAGACTATTTCAATTAACTCCTATTTTATCAACAACAAGCTCTCTTTTATGGTAAAATATAAGTTGTATATATAGTTGTGTATATGTGTATGTATGTATGTATGTATGTATGTATGTATATATATATATTTAAAGCAATTTTGGGCACTGCATTTCCTACATTTGAACAGAACAAGGAGTTTGTTTGTTGCAAACTGTTGTGGCCAGTGTTCCACACTGTGGCCTGTTTTAGAGTTGTCTCATGTGTCATTTTACTGCACAGACTTCTCACCTATAAATTTTTATGACACTGTACATACATTATTATGTTACAGTTCGCAGGTCCATGGGTAGTTCTACTATAACTAAAAGAAAAATAATATGCACATGTTTTATAATTATAACTTATATTTCTGTAGCATCTTTCAAGACCCCCAAGGCGCTTTACACAATCCTTAAAATGTTTTGTTTTTCTTTTACAAAGTTTTGTACCAGATATATTTGGGCAAAAATCATATTGATTTTTCAAATTTTACTACATCACGATTGGCTGATAAACCTCTTTGATCAAACTATACTATATTAAACTATACTTTCTATTACATATATCTTTGCCATGGATGCAGTCATTTGCAATGATTGATCACAAAAGAAAAATTATATTTTCTGTATTTGTATTCAGGAGATAATCAACTTTCTGATCATCGAAATCCATATGCTGGTATAATTACATAAGACACAATGAGCCATAATACTAAAAGTCTTTTCTTGATTACTGCTGTACTCACATGCCTATTTTACTCATTTCTTTTTATAATTGCAGATTCTCTACACGCCTGTGATGAACAATCCCGGATGCGTGTTTTGCCTTTGCACCCAGCGGTCTTCAAAATGTGCTGCTGTGGAGGAGAGAGAGAGGAGACCGAGCCTGGGCCCGCTGTGCTGAAGCGCATCATAAATCCGGTTAGTGCTCATGCAGGGGCTGTGGTTCCAGGCAGGGGAACTCACACCTGTTTGGGCTGGGGTAGGCTAAATGTAATTGCTAAACACAGCAGCATTTAGAGTTGCCAAATTGCACCTCTGGGAGCCACTATAGCTCACAATTTGACTAATGAAGGCCAAGTAATCAAGCCTCAAACCTATCAGGCATGTTGGCTGTAATTAAAAGGTTTATGTTCTGCACCGGGAAAGAGCGCTTGGACAGTCTATCTCTGTCAGGGGCCAAAATTGCAGCTATTTAGTTTAAGAGCCAAAGGCTGAGAAGCAAGAATTCCTCACAAAGTATATCCTCGATGGTTCATTTGGAGGTACAATGTCCAGTCATAGGGCACATAACCACATGCAGTGATTGAAATGAATCCAATAATCAATCAGATGACGAGTGTTGTTTGTCTGCACCGTCCTTATCTGTTGTGTCCCCAGGGACCCAGTGGGAGTGTTTAAGGCGCTAACACATCACACACTTTTAATTAAGCCAAAATGTGCAAAATACACAGTCAATTTATGCGGTATAAATATTCAATTTAGATGGAATTTGCATTGGGTATAAAGCAGGAGCACTCACCTAGAAATCCTGTTAGTACCTGCTGTGCGCTGGCTGGCATCTCCCAAATAAGCAGCGTTTGGCATACACTTGTGTAATTTAAAGGTTAACTCACATCTGGAGAGCCCTGATTTGCGATTAGGCCCAAGAGCGTGCTGACTGACTGGATTAGGCTTTTAATGCAATATTTGGGAGGATATAACGTTACACCTTCTGTAAGACATGCTGACATCCACAAGGATTTTTTACCCAGCATGCAGCAGTACATGTTCTGCCACTACAATTCTCTTGCGAATACTAAGTGACCTGAAGCAGACAGCAGGATATTTTTAAAAGTTATTTAGTCATTAGTAGATTTATAGCTTTAACATCATTTATTATACATTTTATCAATTGTATGCATAGACTGTGTTTGTCTATGTGTGCGTATATAATCTATAATCAAAATCGAACAATTACAACTCAATTTAAAGTCAACATTATTCTATTTTTGTGAAGATTTTTTGATTATTAATTGATCTAAAGCAGATAATATTTTAGGACCACATTATTTTTTCACTGTGTATATCTCTGAATGATGGCGTACACTACCATCTTGTGGAAGCACAATTTTATCAGAATATCGAAAAAACAAATTACTAGTGGTGCCATAGCAAAAATGTTTTATCTTAAAACAACAAAGTTTTATTCAAATTTTATGTAGGAAGTAGAATTAGTGTACAATTCGTGAAACTACCCCATACGTGAGATTTTTTATTATAATTACTGTAATATGGCATGAAATTGAAGGCAATAACTATTATTTTTATCTCGTACAGAATGTTTTAGGAGACTTCATATATTCAAGTTTGTCTAGGCTACACATAAATACCTTAAATTTTGCTTTTGAAATTATATTATGACCACAAATGTGGTATGATAGCATTATGTTTTTCCCAATATCCCATTGACTAGGCTTGTGTTAGAGCTCCCTCTGGTGGCTTAAATCTGCTACTTAATACACCACCAATATGCATATCTGTACATTTCAGCCAACTGTGTCAGGCTAATTTACACTCTGGCAATGATAATGTTTACTGTCTCATTTGCCATATGAAGTGGAATTAGGCACAATGTGTTTAGCAGACGAGGCAGTTAAATAGCTGCTCACTGTTGTGTTGTGGATCCCCCGCCGCTCCCCTGATTACAGACAGTGGTTGCTTCATGGCAGCCAATTAAAATCAAATACTATTCTCCCCCATATTACCACCACTGTATTTACTGTGATCACATCCCTTCAGCTGCATCATTTTACATAATCAATGCACAAGCTTTTCATCTGTCTGCCTGTTTGGAAATACAGCCTCTAAAAAGCCTGCTGTTCTTACCTTTCTGCCTGGTAACAGTCTGGGGTGCATGATAATAATGTGCCACTGTCAAAGGAATTTTTTTACACCTCTCATTGTTAATTACCACTTAAGTTTCCGTTCCTCTCAGTTGTGTCTCGCCAGAGCTACTGATGCTATTCATGATTAATGGTTTACTTTCTTTCATGAGTATGATCAAATTATTAACTACACACTTGTATAATTAAAATACAAAACAATTATTAATCAGAAAAGGAATTGTTCTTGTTTCTGACCCTCGATACAAAGAGCTCACAATTGATTGGACTGAGTAAATTGATTTAAAAAGAAAATAATCATTACAGCTTCAGCTAGAACCCCTGTGTATTAAAAAAAAATCAGATTCCACTTATACTACTCCCAGAGTAGCTATGCCATCAATATTTTACTTGAGTACAAATATATCCTACTAAAGGCTGCTTTAAGAAAAATGTGTAGAGCAATTGTAGTTTAAAAATAATAGTTAATTTTTATTATTACTCCTTCAGTATGGTCAGTCCAGTTAACTACTGTTAGTTACACAAAAAACAATTACAAAAAACAATGTATTGTTTCTAAATCTTTATAACTGTCTAGAGGGGACAATTTGAATATTGGCTCAGACTTGATTCACTCTGGAACTTATATTCACATAGCTAGCAAAACAATAATTTACCCTCTAAATCATACCCAAAGCACACTGTATTATCACAGTAATGTCCAGTTACCATTCGCCTAGTTTAGTGTGGTGACCTCTGACCTCAAGTCTATCAATAATTGTAAATGAGCAAACAACTATCTCAGGCAAATGTTAGATAATAGAGGGGCAGAATGCAGGACCTAATATTTATATTTTAATGTAATTTAAGCTCCATAGCACCAAGTATTTTCCATTGTTTTGCATTACAATTTAACAGGAAAGACTGAAGGAAAAGTAAATCACTCTCTGGCTTTTTCACACTTTATTTTAGCAGGTTTTGGTGCTTTAAATCTAAATTAGAATACCCAAAATAACTACACAGCCCCTTAGAAACTGGATTGCAATGATTCACATGCAGCTAGTAGAAACTGATATTTATTCAAATATTAGGTGTAATGAAAGAAAATGTATTCTGGCCCACTCTGTGCTTTTGGATAGTAGCTGCATACTTATGTGATTTCTGGAGACACCTTATGTGTTCTGCTATGGTTGTGTACGCCATGAGAAGTTACACATCGTTTTGGTAAAGTTAAACATTAGTCCCGTAAGAGTCAGAGGTGTAAGTTATAACACGGTGCCTGCTGTACTGAAGCAGACGCCTGAAGTGTTGTGATCTCTCTCAGCAGGACCTTTGTGCCTAAGTGCAAGACACAAGTGCCAGACATACAGGCCAATGTGGAGAGGTGTAAATTCATTCTTATTAGTGTCACAAGAGGGAGGCTGCTGTTGAACTGCGTGTATGCTGACCTGACAACTTTACTTTGAATCAAATGCATTTCTAAGTAGACCAAACCAGATTGCCTCAAAGTAAATTGTTGATGATAAACTCCACTGTGCAATTGTAATATGAGGCAAACAAAATAAGTGCTTCTTAAGAATTGTTTGTTGGCCATCTGGAAATATTTTTAAAGGAATTATGTTGACAAGACCTGATGTGTTAAATATAATTTTAAAAAGGCACAGTTGTAAAAGCCCATCTGTCTGTGTAAATAGGCATTTCATTTAGCATTCACACTAATCTTTGCTTGCGATATAGAACAGCACTCCTTTTCCAAATTCACCCTGGACAGCCACTGTGATTGGCCGCCCAATCAGCCGAGGAGCCAGTATCACAGATGCTGTCTCTCTAACTAATTGCATGAAGGCAGCGCGGTGAGGAAGGCGCAGGTGCTCTTTCTTGTTGTGAAGTGACTTTGGCGCGTTTTGCCTCCTTGTGTTTTGTGGAAGTTCTGACCAAATATTTTCAGAGGCATTCTTAGCTGGAATTTGATTGCATGTTAAAGTACAATTGTGGTACAGGCGAACACAAAGGGTGTGTTAACAGTGGCATTGAAAAGAAAAATCACACTCATCAAAAGGAAACACTACTTTTATTAGCAAGGCACAGTGAGAGCCAGCTGCTTTTTGGAAGGATGCTCAGAGGCAGTTACAGCAGAAAATTAAGTTTAAATGAAAACCTGCCATTTTATTAACAGTTCTTCAATTTATACAGTAGTACATTGTATAACCCCCCCCCATAAAAAAAAATAATTCTCCAAACACATTCAAAATCGTTTGCATAAATCACTGTGCAAAATCTTAGTGTTAATTACAATATTGTTAGCCCAAATGCCAGTCCCTTATACACATATAGCAGAATACAAAAGGCACTGTTGAAAATAATCAAGACCTGAATGAAATATGCTTTAACGTAGTAAACGTCATACAGTATATATTTAACAAAACATAAGGATGTTTAAAAAGAACACCAATACCAATTTGTCAAAACATCAGGCAGTTATGGCCCCTCAAATGCATATTTTGTAATCACATCAAATAATTCTTCTAAAGCAGCCCCTGCTACCTACAATAAACAAAGATGAGATGAATACAGGTAAAAGCATCACTCTTGCCCTCTTGTGCACAGCATTTTTGCATAGTTATTTCTAGCCTCCATTTAGGTAACACTCTCTCTCCGTAGTGTATAGTGGATGCTATAGTACCTTTTACTATCTGCAGTGTTGCTACTACCTTCCCTTTCAACATGGGAACTGTCTAGTGAACACATCTCGCTCTTGGCCATGTTCCCATATATGCATTCTCTGGAAGTATTCTAATGTCAAGCCCCATCCTTTGCTCACAGTGAGCACCTTGATCTCGGGACAGGTTGGAGATGTCTACAAGCTCTCGCCTCTGGGACAATGCCCCCACTATATGCTCCAGCTTACTGCGGATGGCCGTGTAGTGACACTGGCGCTCTTTGGCCAGTGTATAGAAGCAGGCTTTCAACTCTTTGTCTTTGGCTTCATGGTTGAGGAATTGCTTGGTTGGAGTTTTGCTCTGGATTTGGTTGCTGGTGTGCACATCACTGTCTGCGTACAAGAAGCTGGTCTGGGTAGAAGTGTGGCATGGCTTAGAGTCATGACTCACTATTTTGGTGCTACCAGCCAGGATCTCCTCATTCTCCATGTTCTCATTTAAAGTAGATGCATTTGAGTCCAGACTTGCCTTTTGACTCACCTCAGCAAGTGGCTGAGCAGTAGACTGGACTAGGGGCTTGTGCGGTGCGTGTGTTGGAGTGCTGGTAACACACACATGCTCAGCAAGTCTCCCCTTTGGCGTAAAAGGTGATGACGGCACAGCTGGTTTTAAAAGGTGATGTTCAAAGACGCCACTGTTTCGAACACTTGGGGGTCTGTGGGCATTCAGAGGAGAAGACTGGGCATAGAGGATTCGAAACTCTTCGTCAAATTTCTCTGATATCTGACCAGAAAGCTCGACCAGGTTGCTGCTGTTGAGTTTGCCGTCAGTCCAGTTGAATCTGAACAAAATAACAAGGGGTAGTGGTTGTTAAAGGCACTGTAGTGTATGGATGTAAGTTTTATTTGATACAAAACAGAAATACTGCAAAAACAATGGTGGAACATATGACCTCTAAGATTTTATGTTACTTATTTTGAGGAAAAATGTGTAGTTTCTATATAGAAAATATAGGTGGAATCTTAACATGGGCTGATTTAGAATTAAAATTATCTATGCTAATGCTGTGGTAACTACTGGAGTTGGAAAATTAAAAAATAAAAAATCAGGTTTGTTGTTTTAAATTTGACGTTCATGCTCAGTTTCTTGGTGGAATTATAAATTAGAATTGTGTGCTTTAGAAAAACAGGGAGCTGTCCAGACAGTGGCCGGGCACAGCCATTATACCAAACTCATTATTTTTCCATGCCATATTTTCAGTGGGTTATTAAAAATAGAAGGTACTGTCTGCTTTGTTTAAACCAGATTTTCTGTGGTCTATGAGCATCTATGGTACAAAAAATCAGATTTTTGCCTACTCCATAATTATAATTATATTTGGTGGAATGTATTATTCTACTGTCAAATTGTAGAAGTTTTCCCCTGCTTATAAAAAAAGGTTGCATGCTAAATTACTAAACTAACGGCACGTCAATCTCTGAGTAACACATTTGAATGAAACAGGTTAGAGGTGAGAGTGAGATCGACTCTGTGGCAGACAGAAATACACTTTCAGCTGTTAATGGAACTAGAACAATTGTTCTGACAAAATTCAGGATGTTAGAAAAACAAAGAAAAGCAATATCTCTTGAAACATTTATAGTGAAAATATACTTCAAGAAATATTTTGCAGTGCTTTTAAAGACAGAAATAGTACACTGAGGACACATGTTAACACAAGAGAGAAAATTACTTTAGAAAATATATAAAGCATAGCTCATATTGCCATACATATTTGTATTTTATTATTTTGCATATTCCATTATAGTTGCAAAACAAGTAAAATTAAATCAACATATTGTTACACATGGGTAAACTGAAATCAAACTGATATTTTAGTTTACTGATTTGTCTAAATGTCAGACATTCCTAGTATAGATGTTGTAAAAGGGCATTATACCTGTATGAACCTGTAGCCACTCTGTTTCCATCAATCAGCATAAATCTCTCATGAACCCGGCCTGTAATCCGCGCTCCTGATCTCGTGTAATAAGTGGTGCCAGTGATGGTTCTCACTCTCATTTGCTGGAGGGATTAAAAATGCACAGTGAGAAATAACAGTGAGTAACAGCAGACAGCCCCACCCCAATATATCCCCGATCGTAAAGGACACATTTGAATTTGATGCCATTTGAATGTTGGTGCACACTGAGCCACACCCTGCATTAATGAAAACATACCCGAAGATCCTCCAAGTTAACGCCCAAATTTCGGCACATCTTCAGGAAGGCAGGGGCGCTGGTTTGGTCAAGGAGGAGGTACACCGGCACTCTGCGGTTACAGCAGGCTTCCTTGAGATCCTTAAAGATTTCCAGGTCCGTAAGAGAGTCTGTAACTATTGCGATCACCTGCAGTGGAAAATTACAGAGACAATACAATAGAATTCCAGTCATGGTAGCTGCAGCACACTCCCAGATGTGGCACCTGAATGTGTTTTTATTACTATCAAATGCAGGGCCCAATTCAAACAGACGTGCTGTCAGACACACTCTCCGTAATGTGTGTGCTGATGAGCTTTCGATTGACTGCGGTCTGTTACCATGGCAATAGGCAGTGACGCTTGGTCAGCAAACAAACGACTCTTATACAGAAGACAAGTAGGTGCAGAGAAGGGTTAAACCCCCTTTTTCGTGTATTGCATGATCTTTTTTGTAGGGAGTAATGGACATTATGGAAATTACATGTATATACAATAATGATTCAGTGCTTGAGAACAATAATAATGTGGGTTTTGACAGAGATACATGTGCTCTTCATAGTGGCCAACTAAAAATGGGGATGTTTTGTTACAGTGTATAATGAAAGCTATGTGTTTAGGTTGGTTGTCATTTCAAAAGAATAGAACTGTTACCTGGATGAAATGGTATTGTAAAGAACTCAACCTAGTTTCCAAATATAAGTGTCTTAGAATAAAATAGTCTTAAGAAAAGAAGCAACATTTGTGGAAAATAGTAGAGCAAGTCAGAGCACATCTGGTACGCAGGCCCTCTGCAGGCCTGAGGTGCTGCTCCTGCTGCACACTCAGCTCGATACTGGAATGTTGAAGTACAAAAGAAAAAAAGCTCATCTGACAGCTCCACATCAAATAGAACTCATGAATATTCATGCATTTCCTTCCAATCCTTTTAACCACTGATTTCTTTAAATCAAGATTTCCAAAAATTTGAACTTCTAAAAATGGCAATGATCAAACATATTCCATGGAGACATGTGCCATGTATTTTTGGAAGGTACATGGGAGACTGAGATTTTAATTTTCCCTCTGGTGACCACATACACACTTGAATGATGGCATGGCAGCAGTCTGTTAGAGGAAATATTTCACTACTGTTATGATGTTTTAATAACACTAGAGTTTACCGTTTTGGTTGTGTTATAAACATACAGCCTAACCCTATGCATTTCTTTCACTTAACCATATTTTGGATAAAATTGTTATTATTTATTTATTTAAAACAAGGACAGTGCACAGAAAACATTAATCTCAGAGAGAAAACATGCTCTGCGCCAGATTTAGCAAGCTACTTTCCATCTGCAGTCCTTGGGCAGGTACAGGTTCAAGTACTTGACCACAGAATGCTTGGTGCTCAGTGAGTACGCAGTGAGTTATCTGAAGTAAAAAAGAAATGCATTTGAATGATCTGCTTCTACTAACTACTTGTCCAAAATGAGTACTTATAATAATAATAATGTTATTATAAACATATATTATAAATGTTATGTTTTTGTGTAGGGATGCCAACAAAAATGCTACTCTGTGTCCAATCTTTTCATTATTCAAAACAACAATGGCACGGCCCTAAGGTGTATTATGGTCCCATAATGTCATGTATTTTGTTCTCAGTTGAAATTTTGACAAGTTTAATATTTGAGAATAGGCCTAATATGGTAGGCTATTCTCAAATATTAGATCTCCTGTGATATAGGCTTTATAAACGGTCCCATGACATAAAACTATTTTCCTAAAAGGGTGTCTAATGGTTTGACCTTTTTACCTCTCTGGCACTCCGGATCATGCGTCGGGCTGCTTCTTTGCAGCTGTAGATGGATTCTCCATAACTGGGCTGGAAGTGTGCCACGGCCCTCGTCACTCCCCGGTATGATCCCGCTGTGAAGGCTGGCCAGCCAAGCTCCAGTACTGGCGGCTCAACGTCAGACACTTCGGGGAAATACGTGACCGATGAGCAGTCAACAGAGCTGTTCACGGACGCCTCTAGATGCAGGTCGTCGCCGTTCACCGATACGCATCGAGGGGCCACACACGCACGCCTTACGCGCTCAATTTCTTCGTCGGATAGAAAGTTTGGAATTCTCTCCTTTCTGAGAAAATCCAAGAAGCGATCCAGACCCCCGGACAGCAGTTCTTCTAGTGCTAGCCTGTGTCTCTCATTGTAGACGTCCTGGAAGTCTTCAGCATTTGCTTTGGAAGCTGTAAACACAAGAGGAGAGTCATCCAGGCACTGAGACAAGGCCATGTTGCAGAACTTCTGTTCCACGCAGGTAACGTTTGACCTCCACGCAGATAATTTGTATTTGGCCCCGTCCCTCCGTTCCTCCTCGTCCTGAATAGGTATTGGCTGTAGTAGTTTTGCCAAACGTGTATGGCGTCCTACGGCTCGACGAGTGGCTGTGTCAGTCTAATGTAAAGGCAGTCTCATTGGCTCATTCGGAAGCAAACAAGTCCCGTGTACGTCCCACCGCTCTGCCCTGATCCGGTTACAGCGCACAGAGCAGACAGAGGCACAGAGGGCTCACTCCGCTGCAAGCGCTCACTCTGACCACGTCTCTGTGTTACTCAACATGTGGCCCAGACCCGGTCTGTACAGTCGAACTGTAAGTATGCTACAGTCGACAACACCCAAGATGTCATAACAGTGTTTTAACAATGTTATGAGTGAGTTAATGCATATGCAAGTCATCCAATATCCAAATGTAAACAATGGAAACTTTGTTTTTTTTGGACACTGCATAATGCAGAAAACCTTAACTGACAGGTAGATGCTCTATTCCATTTCATGTTGGCTACATTAATCTGGCACTGCATCAGTTATGCACATAACTACTGTCCTATACGGAAGTTTTTCATTATAATCAATTTAACTCAGATAAAATGGCATATAGGCTACTGGGTATTGTTTATGTTATTCTATAATAGGCTACTTGCAATACTTATTTTTTGCTTGTTAAAAATATCTGATATCATGCCCCTCTTTGTTCCACTGTTACAAATATCTTGCACAGTAGTACAATATATTAGTGTCCCTACTTAACAGTCAAACCCACAAAATTGTAGTCTAAGTGTTTTTTTTTTTTCTTTTTATCTTTTAAAATACACATCATTGAATGATTCGATATATCTGTATAAAGTGATAACAGATACATTGTCTTTATTGTTGAAACACATTTATATAAATATTTAAGGTTATTTGAATAGATGACAGTGCTCATATCAAGACTTATTAGTCACAATGAAATGTTGCATGATAAGTGATCAAATCAGGTACATCCTGTAACACAGGTGCATATGTGCCAACACTGACTGGTAACAAGGAAGCCAAACCAGTGGCTGCAGTGAAAGAATGTAGCTGAGAACCTTTATACACAATTAATTATGGATTGACTGGGTTCTGTATATCTGGTGTGCATTAAACATTTACTCTTATATGGATACAATTACAGAAATAGATCCATCTTAACAAGACTGATAGTTACACACACGTGTCTCTAGCCAGTATTTTAGTCACTCTGTACCCTTTTTTTAAATTATATAGTACTTTTATCATCTAATGTTTCAATTTCTCATAAAGCCTAATGAACAGGTAGGGCCTGTACCAAGGACAAATGCATCCCAGTGTGTCCCTGGATGGTTTGTTTAATAGGATTACAGGGCTTTAATTCTGTCGCTTTGTTCAAACTATGTGTCCTTCTGGTTTTGAAGTGTATTGACTGTTTTGGCACAGAACACTACCAGATAAAAAGAAAATAACATGTGCCCAAACCACTTTGCAACATAGCAAACCAGCAGCATGAAGCACTTTATTTTTCTTTTTTATTTTTCATTCCATTATTTCAGAGTCCTGCTCTAGAGGCTAAAGGTCATCACTACTGACCCAAGGGCAAAAGCACAAAAGCCTCAAATTTGAGTTTTCGCAGATTGCGTTGTTATATTCCTTAAAAAAAAAAAAAAATCTAATTTGTTCCAACTCAAAAGTTTCAGTGAGCTATTGATACAATTAAATAGAAAAATCATGCAGGACAGTCAAGACATGCCAATTAGTGGTGTAAAATATAAAAACTGTGGTACATTGGCTTTTGAGGAAATACACACACCCAAAATCACTGTCAAAAAAAAGCACAATGGAGTGAAAATACAACTTTGCCGTACCAGGATTTGTTCAAAACGTGTAGGAACATTTTGAGTGCGCACTATAGTTCAGCCTACACTTCGCATCCCGTTTTGCGTAGACCGGAACAAAATCGGTTTCTTGGTGTCGGTTCTGAGTGACTCCTCTTCCTGATAGACGCTCTTTGTTTGTCTTGACCCTACACAGCAACAGATAAAGGCGACGTCTGAACTCCGGGAGGACAAAGTGGGAGGGTACAGTCGATGCACGTCTCCCCAACGCACAACATATTTATTAGACATCTAATGAACCGCTGAACAATGGGGTCTGTGTTGCGCATAGGCTACTGTACGCATCTTTAATAACCAAAACATAGTGTAACCAACCTGTTAGCACTAAACACAAAATACACGTGGTACTAAGCATTGGCACCAAAAGGAGTAAGCTACCGATTATATTCATGTTCATCTACGTATATCTTACTTGTCATGCGTCATCGGACACAAAATATTGTCAGGCTTTCTTTTCTCACATTTCTCATGTCTTTGTTTCAGTGAGATTGTAGTGTATGCAAGTTGATTAATGTCTCCATACCTATAAAGGCATATTTTCTGTTAGATTACCGCAGTATTGTTTTGGACTGTACTGCTTGTGGGGAATTGCGCCTTCCATATCGCGCTTTTTACGCACGGAGTCAAACAAACATAGTGTACCAGGAACAACTTTTGCCATAGCATTTACCGATCATGTATTGGACCCAGTTCACATTTAGCCTAGACCTATTTGAGTTGGTTGAATTTAGGATTAACAGTGTGTGCGTAAAAGTTATGGGATCTGGAAAGGGCCTTGTCAAAAGAAATCTATTAAAGATCAGTGGGCTAATAGGCTTGACTATTCCCACAACAATTAATATTCATAAAAAATCTATTAAGACTTGTTTCTCTGGCGAGTGCAACTTTGCTTTAAAACACACACTCGTGACCTAATTAAAACCATTTTGGGCTCTAAAACGGGCTGAAAAGAAAGATCACTAAACTCTTACAAACTCCCAAATTTACACAATGCACTCCATCTGTTCGAGCTGCTCCGCGGCGCCATTGTAGCTATGTATAACCCAATCTGTTCTAGTTCTATAACGACATACCCAAATGTGCACTGGGCTCCATATACGTACCCCCTCCTCCTGTTCTCCACTTCCACACATCTCATCCCCGCCCTTCTCCAAATTTTAGATGAAAGGGCTTTTGGATTTTGGATGACGCTCCGAATCACGTGTTCAGAGGAAATACACTCGCTATAATTTTTGGGAGCTGCCTCGTCCTGCACCGCGGAGTGTTTAGGTGTCTGCATACAGTGTACGTGCCACAGGCTGGAGGCTAATGTAATGTAATGTACCTTACCGTGGTCACTGACGGGTTCACGCCAGTTCACCAGGTTCACTTGAGGAGAGCTCCCACCCCCTGCTCGCCTCCTCTTCTCCTCAAAGCGCTGCGATCGGACCTAATCCAATATTATTCATTTATATTTTAATGTCGGATCCCATTTTTGCCTGACGACGGTTGAGGTAAGGACACTTCTGCTCTTGGGTATTTGCGAGCGAGCTTCAAACTTGTCTACTGAAATCATGCCTCGCTGTTGAATATTGAATTTTCATATGGAAGCTGTAGTCTAGGCAGTTTATATGAAGTCACCAATGTATAAAATGGCGACAGTAGGTAGAGGAGGGGGTGGAGGGTTTGGGGGGGCGATATTCGTAAGGTTATACGGAGTGCCAGATTGTATTTGGGCAAGTGGGCTCCGTCGCGAAGTGTTGGTACCCTACTCAGCCTTGTGAATGGAGTCAAACGGGTTAACTCAGCCAGTTTGTTACACTTCCAACGTCTGCTCCAATTCACGCTCCTGCTCGCTCTATACAATGTGGCGTATCTGCTTATTTTATTGCACAACGCGCCGTATTTCTCCCACTGTGTGCTGCTGGAGAGAGTTGTGAAAGACTTCTCATAACACTCCTACAATATCTTATCTTCGATGCGCGTAGTGAGTCGAGTATAGACATTCAAACTGCACTCCGACGGTCTGTTTTACCCATTGCTTGTTTAACTAATTCCCCCAACAGAATGATAGGGCTGTATCTCTCCATGCCATAGGACTCCTTTTTTCTTTCATTTCCTCATCTTCTTTCTGCCAACATGTGCCGCTGCCGACTCACACACGCTCACACGCGCATACTGTACAGTCCCATACACTTTTAAGCAACATGTACACAAAGACTGCTTTAAAATTAAAATACAAAGTTACAGTGCCTTTCTGTTCCCAAATATTATGGCCCGGATCTGAAAGCCATGTGTCCTCCTGTGCCCTGGGGAGGGACCTCTTCTGACTACTGTGTGTGTGTGTGTGTGTGTGTGTTTGTGTGGATCATGTGTGCATGGCTGCAGGTCTGTGGCATAAAAGCCCTGTCACACAGTGCAGTGCATTTGGCGCATGTATATTTCTTGGGAAATGGACTGTGTAGGGCATGTTCTATATAATCTAGGTCACAGTACCTAGTGCAGAGACCTAGGTATATCATTATATGAGTAGATGTTTGAACTAGAGATTGTCTCCAGTGTAAAGTCCAGAACAGTGGTAGTCGTGCTCTCTAATAGTTAATTTGCAGGCGTGTGTGATGAACACAAACAAAGGTAAATGAGCTCTGGCCGGGGCAGCCTGGCTCTGCTCCGGCTTGGCCCGGTGAGAGCAGAGTGTGTTCAGGCTTTTAGTCCAGCAGGGCGCTTCCACTGGGGGAATGTCAATTCCCTTTGTGGAGCCCTGGGAACGTTCCTCCATCGCCCTTCTCGGAACTGCTCTAATGAGGCCAAGCATATTGCCTTTCATCCCTCACGGCTGCACTGAGCTCAGTTCCTTCCAGAGTTTTGGTTATGGACACAGCGGGCTGTTTGTGTACACAGACAGTGTAGTGGGCCGAAGCTGCCCACTGTCCTGTACACGGCTGTGTCCAGGTGGCACCCTCCTCCCTGAGACTCCTCACCACATACAGTATAAATGTATACTACAGCACTACAGTATACAGTTAGCTAGGTGCAATGTCTCTACCAGGGCATATCACGGCAGGTCATATGGTCATAATTTGCATGATATGCAGATTCAGCCAACATGGACTGTGCAACATTCCTTAACTTCAAAAAATAAAATCAACTATGAAATGTCATGCACATCTATCCACCAGTCTTTTCAAACTAAACAGACGTTGATAACTGCGCATACCTCATGATCTCCATAAAATATTGTGCCGACTGCTATTTATCTTTGCTGAAACCCAGTCCTATACAGGGTTTACTTGTATTTGGGTCTTTCAGGCTGGTGCTATTGCTTTTGTCACCAGACCAATGCCGTATCGAAGCTCAGGGCGCTCAAAAGCCTCCACACAGCAGCATGTTTGCTCAGTTCCAACCAAAAGAAATGCCTTGGGGTAAAGAACCTTGGGGCTAGTGTGGAGAGCCCCTGCTACTTTCACGGTCTCATGTAAGAAAGATTTGGTCAGCAGGAGCTGGCATTTGCCAGACTTTGGCAGTTCGAGGAGTGTGTGATGTCAGCCATTTTAGGATGGTCACTACAATGTGCACTACGCCGCCATCTTTCTTTCTTTTCTTCTTAAGTTGCCAAACGAATGCCTGGAGTCTTGGGTACAGAACTGAAGAAGTTATTCATCCAAAGTTATGTAAAATGATGCGTGACTCAGATTTCTCAGTGCTCTATGGTTTATTTGTCTGTTAGTTACTAGGCCACACATGCTGAACTTTGGACAATGTCATTTTTAACAGTACAAGCTAACAGATCACGAAACAGACATTTAACACCAATGCGGCAGATAAAGAAGGCGGTACAAACTTTAGCCAAGATAAGTGTCACCACGCACTCATGAAATTATGTAATGTATGAATTATGTGTATTTATCGTACGCCATTTCTGACGTACCTGGTATTTAATTTTGCTTTTCAGGTGGCACATATCAAATGGATATAAAATGAGCAATAATCCCCATTGAAGATGTTTTTTTTCCATTTCGCATGGGCTCTGGTCAAGTATTTATTCGCTGTGTATTCGCTTATGTCCCTGACCCTTGTACAAACTGTTTTCAAGCCCTCACTCTGTGTATGACTGGTGTTTTTTTCACCAGTCGTGATGCAGGAATGTCTCTGTTGCTATGCAATTAAGAAAGCGAAGTAGTGGTTACGGACCTCACCCAAAGTTACTGTAAAGAGACTTGAACCATGACTAGACTTTTTAAAGATGGCTGTCAGGGATTAAGTTTGCACCGGATGCAGTGCGAGGAATTCACTTTGTTTGTGTCTTGAGGTCGGTGGGTGTGGGCAGGGGACTCTGCTGTGTGGCGTGGTGGGCAAGGGGAAGAGAGAGGTTGCCATGGTGATGTTAACACATGAGTGGCACCAGCGACCGGTCTCCCAGTGGACGCGGCTGCAGTGGTGGAGGTAAGGGTGTGTGTGGAGATTAGGGAGAGGAGGAGGACAAGAGCGATGGCTGACAGCACCTGCGTCTCCGACATTAAGACATGAATATGCACACAGCACTCTGCTGTTACAATGGGGAGAGAACAGAGCAGCCATGTCTTGAACACAAAACTGGCCACGCTCAATGATTCTCGCTAAATCAGCCTTGAGCTCATGACCCTGATGAATCTTGAATGTTTTCTACCCATCACACTTATGCATGCTTTTCAGCTGGGAAATATACACACATTTTCAACACATTTCTTTCATTTTTATTACGTCTTGTCATTATTGCTGTAGATTGTTTTTTGGCATTTGTAATTTGTAGTGGCCGATGATGCTGTCAGATTTTGTTTATATTAATTAAATTGTTTAAGTTAGTCCAGCGTTCATTAAAATTAATGCTATTACATTAATATTAATATTTTTAGTTGTATTGTGATTTTTAACTTATGCAAAATATACAGTTGGTTAGAATATAATTGGCCTATAAATCCAAATATATATATATATTGTAGAGCATATATATATAATATGCTCTACATAGTACAGTAAACACATTTTGCAATTTAGTAAAATATTCTGTTTCATTATTTTTCCGTTCATTGTCCACCTCTGCTGTTGCTCCCACATACGCCCAAAAGATTGTCCACATATTTATTGACGCACCATAGTTCACTGTTAGTCTCTGCTGGCAGCCTGATGGCCAACCCTGGACCCACATACAAACAAAAACAATTGCAAATTCGACCAGTTCTGCTTAGAGACTACCCAGCGCCAGATCACATCGTTGTCCTTCTAAGTGAGACGGCATTGTTCCCCATTCCCCATCCCTTCCACAATGCGTTAATTGCTCTCTGTGCCTGGCTTATATTTGGGTGTCCAGCTGATCCGCTCACATGACAGTAATCTATTTAATAGACATTTGGCGCAAAAACATAGCTGCTAAACAGATTTTTTTTGTATGTATGTAGAGTTTTTCCTCTTAGTTCCAGCCCAGACTGGAGGTCATTTTGTGAGTTTTGAAATATAGGCTCTCCAGACAGATGCGGATCACTGTCAAGAATAATTAGACACAAAGCAAATGTTGACAAAATTCATGCTTTTTTTTTTTTTACATTTTTAGCTCATCAGAGAGTCTTTGCCAGTGATGGGGTTCAAAGAGAAGGTGCTAACTGTTGTGGAGGTGTGATGGGTGTGTGCGTGTCTGTGTGTGTGTGTGTGTGTGTGTGCGCGTGTGTGCGAGGTGTCAGCGGGGAGGAATATTGAAACAGCACACAGAGCCTGTCATCATCATCAGTCACTTCTCTCCCAAATGTCGGAGTTTGTCTTCCTTTGTCCTTGTTCTTCCAGTCTGCCTTACACACTCGCATTCAAGTGACACCATAAAACGCCAATCTCTGTCTGCTATAATGTCAACTGTAGGTGACCCGACCAATAGGAGTGGCTCAATCAGCGGACTGTTTTGAATTAAATTTTAATGTCTTCTAGCAGCCTGCCTTTCCCCCTGGTAGTGGGATGGTAGTAGACTGGGCCATGTTTTTGTGTTGTAATATTGTAATTACTGCAGCAGTTTATGAGCTGTTGAAAGAAATACATGCTGCTTCCTTCCAGTGGGTTTGAAGATGGAGCGGAACCCTCAGGTTTTTTTTT
Organism: Taenioides sp. WSHXM2023; assembly: GCA_029959045.1. Taxonomy (NCBI): domain Eukaryota; kingdom Metazoa; phylum Chordata; class Actinopteri; order Gobiiformes; family Gobiidae; genus Taenioides; species Taenioides sp. WSHXM2023. The sequence goes on from CM057087.1 coordinate 33,822,341, forward strand.
GCCATTTAAGTACAAAGGGATATAATTAAATATTAATGAGATGTAAATATAATATTGTCATGGAAATGACAGTGTAAGAGCACATAAGGGAGGCCTCCTGCAAATCTTAAAGCTGCTATTAAATCATGCGGAACGTATAAAGCCCATCAGAATTTAAACCTGCCATAATCCCATTTGTTTTGAAAAGCTTGTTTTTGTGAAGCTCAATGGTTCACTTGTGGTTTCAGTCCAGTGAACAAGACCCACCGCTGAACAAGAAATATATTCACCTGTAATAGACCAGAATATTGACAGAGCATACTTATTCAGAAAAAGAAACATGTAGTGTTCATTTATTTCATTATGTTTGGGGCTTTAAAAACTGTATTTGCCCATAGTTACTATTGAACAGATAGCATAGCACAATATAATTTTGATGTCATTTCCATATAGAATAAATGCCTGGAGTAATCCATTCTGCGAACTCTAAATTACTTGATATGCCCCGGTCATGCCCACATTTAATTTTATTTTTGTAACTGCAATGATTACTGTAATACTGTAATTACTAATTATATTACTGTCCTCAGGAGCTTTACTTATCTTACTCCTCTTCACGTGTAGAGCTAGTACAGATGCCATCTCCAGTCCTGACTCACCGGGTGTGGGTGTTCTCTGGCTTCTCTTCTCCACACACCGGACTGTCTCTGTCTGCCCTGATCAAAAGGGTTTCCTCCCCCTGTGCCAGGGGCCAGTGCCAGCGCGGGACATGCGGCACAGTTGGGACAGTGATCGTCTGAACCGTGTCTACCTCTCTGCTGTAACACAAGGCCCTGGCTTTTCACTGCAAGTCCATTCAGTGGCTCTGAGTCTGGGAAGCCTCAGTGTCTGGTTTATGGGCCAGATAAAGCAGCCCTTTCTTTTGATAGATGACCTGATTTTTTACGTAACCTGCCTCAACTTTTGGCTCATCTTTGGCTTTCTCATGAAGGAAGTGGAGAGTGGTGTCCCCTCTGGGAAGCGCACCAGTCACAGCCCACCACCATGGCCAAATTACCTTGGGCATGACATTATTGTCTATCTGATGCTGTGTGAAGCGCCTGGCTGGCATACAGTACACAGCTCTGCTTGTTGGACAAATTCAATCGCTTCACATAGCTACGGGGAGCCACCATTGATTCAGCTGGTTCTACAGCAAAGCCAGCCATGGGCAGCCAAATGTGTACTCACATTATACTGTTACTTTAAAATAAAACAATACTACAATGTTTTTGAAGGATGGTGTAAAGAGACTATATTTATGTAAAGCGTTCTTGCAATGAAACAAAATGTAAAACATAAAAACAGGCTATACCAGTGTTTCCCAAACTTTTTTTTCTAGGGACCCATATTTTAAAAGTCACAAACCTTCACAACCCAAGTCAATAGACATTATTCGCAAATCACAAAATAAAGGTGGATTAATTAATGTTCAATAATTATTGTTAATTATTGTTGACTGAGTGATTGTGTCTCTATGAACAATTAGCATTTCTCAAGTTTTAAACAATGAAAAACAGTAATTGAACTAGCAGTAAAAGGTATCCATAAGTAGCCTATTTGGACATTAAATGCAGCCCATTTCTTTTTCTTTTCAACATTCAATTGAACCAGCAATATTGGAACAAAATAGTCAATAAAATAATTACAAAGTGATTAGAAATTATACAAAACATGTCTTAACATTTCAACATTTCTAATGTGATAGGTGGGCCTGTCTGCGTTTTTGTAGCGCGTTCCAGTCCGGGGTGCAGGAGGAGAGCGCAACACGGATATCAGGCACAGCATTCAGACGGTTTCTGTGCTTTGTCTTCATTTTTGTGAGCACAGAAAATCCCAATTCACACATATATGTAGTAGCAAAATGAATAAGCATAGAAATACTGGCTCTACTGAGGACAGGATATTCTAACGAAATACCCTCTCGTGTCAAAACTGTATATTGCAGACGTACATGCAGATCATGACAAGGCGACCCAAAAAAAGTCTCTTGCAACCCACCTGAGGGTCGCGACCCAGTCTTTGGGAAACAATGGCTCTACTGAGGAGTGCAATCAAGAATATAATCTTAAACTTAATATTTGATTTATACATTATTATTTAAAAATGCATTCCTTGGCCTGAGTCTAAGTATTTAAACCAAAATATATTGAAAGTTAAAACTCTTATTATAGCAGCCTCTCTCTCTCTCCCAGCTGTTTCCGAAGTACATGCCGGCGTTGCGTGAAAGCACACTCCTAAATCCCTCATTCAGGGGAAGGCAGTTTTGAACGGCGTGTCCTCAGCAGGGGTTAATCGACTGTGCCGTCAGAGGATATCATGACCTCTCGGGGGGGCAAACATACAGCACATGCCTGCGTCTTGATGCTCTGGACACAGATTACTGCATAAGTTGCTGGTGACCTAGTTTTTACCTTTTTGTTTTATGCCCTTTTCTGTAGATCCGTCCATAGAAGCAGGAATAAAAGCAGGTTAGTTACATAGAGCGTTGTTGCAGCCTGTCTGGGATTGCAGTGTGCTGTTGGGGCAGTCATTTGAGGGCTTTAATTCTGGAGCAGATTAATTTTTTATTTACCATCCAGTCAGCCTCAGTGAATATGCGCATGGACACAGTCAAAGAGGAAGGCTGTGAAAGTGCTTTATGAATGCTGTGCAACTAGACATGGGGAAACTATGTCTGATTGTTTTTGTTGTAGCAAATCAGAAACAGGGCAACTTGTTGTTGGGGTCTGCTCTGATGTACTGGCCAAGGAGAGCAGTGTACGATCTCTGGATCTGATCATAAAGCCAGTCTATATATGAATACATGGTGTTAGATGGAGATTCATTTTGACAGTATGTCACACATCAGTGCTTTTTTAGAACTGGCTTCTGCTGTGCTCTCACTGAAGTGTGTGTATTACACAGTTCACACAGAGGGCACAGGCTTCACTTTGATGTCTTACTTTTCCCTCAATGCTTCAGATATACTCAGCAAAAATAGAAATGCACTTTTGCTCCCATTTCTCACTTACTGAAGTCAAATATGTTCTATATGGTTTGAATGTAGTGTGTACGTAGGTGTTGGCAGAGGGCTCAGTGATTGGCCGCCTCGCTTCTGTTTGTCTAACCCAGGTGTCTAGCCCCTGTGGCTACAATAGTAGTTTTTGTAAGTTTTTTGTCATTACAAAATGTTTATTTACTTGCTTCAAATAAATATTAGAATTGTAAATGTGCAGGAATCAGGATAATTATGATCACCATTGCCTTTGTGAGTGAATGGTGGTGGAGCATTAGCCCATAGCAGGATAGGCGATAAACTAAAAAAAAATGAATGAATGTATTTGTGAGTACCACCATCCTCCAGCTGGCAGGTGAGGCCATCAGAATGCAGATTATACCACATTATCATTACTGAACAGGTGCGTCACAATAAAACATATATCTTCAACCAAGACTGCTTACTACACCCGAGATTCAGTCTTGGGCATTAACATTCACTTTAGTCAGTTGTGGGGCCATGATTGGTTGAATTTTAACATGCAGATAGTCCAGCTTGTTGATGCTGATGCTGATCAGAAATACAGTGTAGTTACAGTGGATCTTATGGCCAGATAACAAACCTGTAGTCATAGCATCCTTTTAATCCGCGTCTTGTTACAACACCTGCCATGAGGTTTGAATATTTAAGACTTTACTAAAAATACCTCACAACCTTTTAAAAGACATACTTTCTCATTTCTGCTCTTGTCATTTACTGTGTAAATTTAAGTCATGATCAACCACAATATGATTCAAATCTAAATAATCTTTTAGAAAACTTCAACAATAAATAAAAATCAATTATAAACAGACAGAATTTTGTTAGATCTGTGCTATAAAAACACTTTTTCGTAAAATTATTTATGTTTTTTTACATTTGAGTATTCAACCAGCTTGATCTTTTTCTTGTTGAAGACACAGTGAAATATTTTTGGCTCTGTCAGAAAATAGAGTTTTCAAATTGAAGCAAAAAGCAGAGAAATATTCAAGACAGCAGAGACAATCCGTATCCATCCTTATGACTGGAGTATTGTCGGAAGAGAAAGCCGGTGGATGTGGCTTGCTAATGGATTTGTGCAGCCAGTAAGCTGTGTATTGTGTTGGTACGCATGCACACGATGTCGTGCTGCTCGCGAACAAATGTAGGATGAGGCCGTTAGAGGCAGCAGCTTGTAAATGGCTTCAGATGTGTTTGGAGTAACCTGCTCAGACCTTATGAGCGTGTTGGAGGCCCTGGATCAACACTGTGCTCTTCTGGCAGCTGTGAAACACTTGCACACACAAGCGCCTCACTTTTTTCACTCTTGACACCACACTGCACTGAGAGGTGGTACAGTGTAACATCTCAAGCTAAAATATTCTATTCCTCTACTGTGTTTGTAAGCACAGTGTAAGGTAGAGAGTTTGGGTTTAAATAAAGACAAGTCTGGAGTATTTGGGAAATAATTTAAAATACATTGTGGAAGTTTAAAAAAAACAAAAAAACAGAATCCCAATACGCAATTAATATTTTTCAAATGTGTATGAGCACTTTGTTTTGGATGTATTTAGTGGTAGCAGACAATGTGAAACAGCTGCAGGGTTAGGTCTCTTATTATGGAGTGGTGAAGTGCGTCCCACTCAATAGGTGCTAAACCTCTGGGGTATTCTGAGGACAATTTTCATTTTCTGATGTTAACCAATTCAGAGTGGCAGGCTAAGGCAAAAAAGCAGGTTCAAATATCCCATTATTCAGACGCGGAGACACTGGCAGACGATTTCTATTTTATAAAGCTATAATAGGAGTGGAACCCTACCATCAACATTTTCATCTTCCAAACCTGTGTAAGAAAAAGGTAAAATATCATCAAGGTTAGGCTGTCATTTTTGTCTTTGTTGTTTTTCACGCTTCCCGTTTTTTCTAAATTCATAAAAAGTGACAGTTAGACAGTGGTCTGTAAATCCAAGTAAATAAAAGGAACACTGACTGAATGAGGCTGTGTAGGAGTATGTGTATTTGCTGTGCCTAGAGATTTTTTTTCATTAGGAGAAACACTCCTAGAAAGTCTTCAATATTTTGACTTTGTAGCAATACACCTGAAAACATGATGGAGTCAGGGTTCGTTTTCAGAAGTTGATATTTTTTAACAAGTCTATTTAAGCAATTTATGAATATTTATGTTTTTTAGATAGCATTTTAAATACTGTACAGAACATACTGTTTGTGTAAAATCAAACCCCAGAATATTTCACAAGCACTCTTAATTGCTGCACACTTCCCACTCTTCTAACACTGCTTTTCCACCTACACCTATTATCCTGTGTGGGGCTATTGGCATCCTTTGTATTCTGCTTACTGTAATTCATCTCATAAATAATTCATGCCATTAATTTCTTATCAACTAAATCACAGCCAAGAAATGTACTATTCATACGTGATAGATTTCTGTTTTTTTCACACCAATCAAATTTGAAAAATAAATACACACACCATTCTTTATGTGGACGCACTGCAGCTTGCCAATTGTCATAGTGAATCATTTAAATGGACACGTTTTAATATTTGATGTTTTTTTTTTCTTTATTTCAGGATTCTCCATGTGATAGGAGTCCTGCATCGTCTCAAGGCATGAAGCAACACTGTGATATAGTGGCTGGTCCATGACACTACAGTCAGCTCAACCCTCTCCACTGTCCACCTCCCTCTGTTCTCATCAAACCGGACGACCAAGCTCCCACTGTGTCATCGCCACCGAGAATCATCATGGCCAGCAAGAGAAAATCCACTGTACCCTGCATGATACCATCCAAATCCAAACATGCACGTGAGGAAATCATTCTGGGCTCACTACCAGAGCTCCTACCGACAATCCCAGAAGACAGCATACTCAGCATCTCTGGAGAAGAGTCTGGCCACTGTTCTCACAAGAATGAGAGTGCTAGTGAGACACAGAAAGGAGGCACCTACAGCTGTCACCCCTGCCATTTTGAATCCAGAGACCTGAACTACTTTTTGGATCACATGCACAACTGCCACTTAGATTTTAGGGCCCAGCCCACCTTCTACTGCCTAAACTGTGGGATGTCAGTAGTTCGTTTTGAAGCTCTGGCTCTGCATAACGCCAATACCCATCCAAAAATAATGGAGGGCCTGGTTACCGCCTCCCTGATGGTCAACAAAAGGGATGGCATCACAACTGTGGAGCAGAACCTCTTTACTGACAGTACAGAAGACAAGGAATCTGGCATCCCCCTAATCAAAACACCCATTGCAAAGATGATGAAGTCAAAGGGGGAGCAGAAGAAGATAGTAGTTTCTCACACTGTCGAGGTACGGAAAATAGATACTGGAAAAGATGTAGACCCCAGCATGCTGACAAATGTGCCTGAAATACAAAATGGGGCTCCCAGTCGCACTGGAGCCTCAGCTATGCCGAGGACAACTGTCTCTCACGAAATTATGACGACAGTGTCCAACCATGTCTTTCACCAGCACACTCCCTCCCTTTATTCCCCTCCTTCCTCTGATTCCAATAAGGACCTTCCAAAGGTTATGATCCCCCTTAGCAGCATCCCAACTTATGATGCTGCCATGGACACCAGCAGCTTTCTCAAGACATCCTTTGGCAAGTTCCCCTATCCGACCAAAGCTGAACTCTGCTACCTAACGGTGGTCTCTGAGTTCCCAGAAGAGCAGATCAAACTGTGGTTCACTGCACAAAGACTGAAGCAAGGCATAAGCTGGTCTCCTGAAGAGATTGACGAAGCGAGACGGAAGATGTTCAATACAGTTTTCCAAGGTGGAGCACCTCAAAAACTTCCTGCTGCTCCTAGGCAGGTCAATCACATTGTGCACCACACAGTACATCAAAGCTTGAAAGGACCAAACTTCCCAATGGCCAAAGTTCCTTATGGCATTATGAAAACCAGACCTGTTGGAGTCATTGCTAAACATGCTAACATGTCAACCAATCCAAATGTGACCAGGGTGTCATATTCTACTTCAGTGCTGCCACCAAGGTTTCCATCTGCTGTCAGAACCTCACAGGTACTTACCAAGAATGCCCAAGCCACTGTGGAGCCAGACAAGAGTAACGGCGTGGGTCTGGACCTGCCTGTGAACAGTGCTGGTCTCAGCAGCAGCAGCAGCCGGAGCAGCAGTTGCAGCAGTAGCATTAGCAATGGTGAGACTGTCAACAGAAGACAAGGTAACAACAACATCCAGACCAACAGTTCGGCCAACATTAGCAATAATGAGCACTGTGTTGCTGAAATTAATGGCAAAGAAAGCATAAAAAGTTGTTCGCCAACTGGATTGGAAGAACAAAATGGTACCAAAAATCCAGTAAACACCAGCAAAGCCAACCCCACTTGCAACAATCACATCAGCGACACTAACAATCCTCCAGAACAGTCCCGCAATAGTATAACTAATGAGGAATGCAGCGTCAGCACCCACAAAAACACCAACAGCAATGTTACCAGTGAATACACTAGAACAGGCTGTATCGATGCTGCCTCCAGCCTGAACCATGCCAGCAAACCCCCAACTGAAACCACCAGCAGCACAGTCATCACTACGAACAACTCATCTATTTCAGATGAGACTAAACTCAACAAAGAGTTTTCTATGAAAGGCATGTCAATCTTACAGCAGCTCATTAAGGATGAAGACTCTCTAGCTGCAGACACAAATGGGCCTGAGCTGAAAATGCACCCCCTCAATATAAACTTCAAGAGGATAAAGATGAATGCACCAGAGATTCCTTCTGAAAGTGTACATCAAGAACACAAGCCTGAACCAGCGGAGGCGTCTCAAGCCTCTTTCTCCCCTCCATGGAGTAACAAGACCCCGCAGCAGCTGCACATTCTCAGACAGGTGTTCTCCAGCACACGCTGGCCTAGTAGCCAGCAGTACGAAGAGTTAAGTGTTCAAACAGGCCTGCCAAAGTCGGAGGTTGTCCGCTGGTTCAGTGATAGTCGCTACAGCCACAAGAATGGGCAGTTAAAGTGGCTCGAGACTTACCAGCGCCTGCCTGCAGACCCTGAGTCTCAGAGGGGCCATGGAGACAATGAACCTGAGTTACAAAAGGACTTTCTAGACAAAAAGAAACTTGCAGAGCAAGACATGATAAAGCACCTTGAAGGAGGAGGAGGTCTGAGCTCAGCACAGCAGATGGTATGGCAGGATTCATACCCACCCCTGCTAGGTCTGATGGGGTCCAAGGAGAGCAACATGCGAGGAGCTCATGAGGAGGCTGCACCCATGGGAGTCTTGCAGGGGCCTTGGTCCGAGAGTGCAGAGGACCACCAGCAGCCAGTGGCCAACCAGTCACTCATCGATCAACAGAATGACACAAGTCAGGCCAGGTAAAAGCAAGGACTCAGGTCCTGTTCAGTGTATAGTGATTCTTGTGATAGCTCAGTTTTGTTTATCAGTTGAGATAATAATGTGAGACTGCTGGAGTGATGAAAGGATGACAGTTTGTGTTTGTAGTCACTGTGTAGTGTGATGTACAGTAAAAAGGTGACAGAAAACCTGTGCACAGGTACTGAACACTGATGAGATTCAGACAATCAAAGTTCTGTGTTTTAACTGCTATTTTTAGACATGTCTGGGTTGATGAATTATTGATTGAGAGTGGATGCTAATTTATGTGAATTAATCATGACAGTTGTCTTCTGCAGTGATAGATTTCTATGAAGTAATTGTACCTGTAAACTCAAGCCTGTTACAGTCACCACAGTGAGACTATAGTGCAGAGCTCTGTCACTCAGATCGCATGTTGACACTGTCTTCTGTTTGTTTGTTTATGTGTGGATGTTAGGGACCGCCTGAGGATGGAGCTCCTGGAGGTGTGAGGAAACAGGCCCGGTCTTGCCAGAGGAAGACCATGTCGGAAGGCTGGCTTGCTCCTTGGCTGTGGTCTACCAGAGTGTTCATGATGACAGCAGATGTGATTGTAGCTGGACCGTAGGACTCTGACTGTAACTGTGAATACCCCTCACCCCTCCTCCAACTCCATCTGCCATCACGTCCTGCCATCGTCAAAAGAAAGAACTTCTCACCTTTTGAATCCTGTGATGTTTAAAGCCTTTCATGCTTCTTTGTGGTTGTGTGGGGAGGGTGCACAATGAGGTCAGTACGAGGGATCAAAGAAAAGAACGAGAAAAGACGCACACTGACTGGAAAACTGACTTGAATAAGCGAAGATAGGATAGGGCCGAGTGATTGTTTCTGGGTTGGATGGAGAAATATATATATATATATATATATATATATATATATATATATATATATATATATATATATATATATATATATATATATATATATATATATATGAATACAGTATATATGACCGAATCTGCACTATAAAAGAGGGTTTGTACTGACTGGACAAATATGACATGTTGAGGAATTGTTATTGTTGGCTTTGTGATATTTTTTACTTTTTTAGCAACCAGTACTTCAGCACTGCCTTGAATTTTACATTTTCCGTTCTTTGGTTATTCAATTCTATTTACTCTTCTGTAGTCACTGTAAGTCCAGATGCAATCAAACATGTTTTATTTAGATATGTATAATCGTTGGTGATCACTTCGCAGTTAAGCTATACGCAAGAGACTATGTACAATGCACTAATGAAGACAATGCTAAAAAAACACCACACTGCCCCACAGTAAAGGTATTGACTGCTGTGAAGATCAATACACTACACTGCCCTGCAAATGAACAGAGAAAAGCCTGTCACGCTAACGTTGCCTTACTCAGCTCTGTCTATGTGTTTATGACCGTTTGTCCATCACCTTGCTTTCCGGCTACTGTGCTGTCTTTAAAAGAAGAAACATGAAAAATAATATGCCAGTACATTGATGGTCACTGTTGGACTATATCTGTGAAAAAATAACTTGTGCTGCTTTCTGTACACTTGGAGATGTTTTAAGCTGTAATTGTATCAAATATTGTTACCGGCAAAAACAAATTATCAATTTGGTCCCTAGGCACTGACAGAGTGGGATATTGTGCTAGCTAGAGAGCCAAATGAGGAGAACTTTGCTCTTCTCTGAATTTTCTTGTGTTTATATAAACATACAGTCACTACATGAATACTATTAAGCTGCATCTTTGTCAAGCTGCTAATAGCTAAGAACGGTGCTATACCATCCAAAGTGAAATTGGAGGTTGATCTCCTACCAGCAGTGTATGCACTTGTGTCGAATGTTACAAATTTATTTTGGTTTGAAATAAATGGAATCTGGACTTACGGTGTTATGATCACTTTAAAACTTTTATGAAATAGTCTGATCATAAAGCACTGTTGTATCATCCTTTCTACACTTATGAATCTTTACAGAATAAACAATACTCACCAAGTAACAATGTCGCATTTTCATCAGTACAGAGGACACACCTTCAAGGATGAGGAGCAATTATTCCCCAAACACTACATTTATTCAGCATGGAGCCTTGGAGACCAGTGGAAAGCATGCAGCCTCACCTACTGGTGAGTTACTGACAGTGCAGTTCGATCCTGAGGTGAAATTAAGACATGCTTGACATCAAACCAGACAAAAGGGGTCATGTTTCTTTCCCTTTCAAGTTAACCTGAGAGTACAAAAGAAAAACCTTAAAACACTTATTTGTAGGATTTTATTCATCATTTTCAACCTACAATGAGCATTAAACTCAAACATGATTAAAGGCTATGACAAAAGGTAGAATAGAGTGTTGACTTTACATCTAATTACAAATTCCTATTGCAAGTGGAATAAAATGAACATAGTTCACATAAAATGTGTTTCCTTAATCTTGACACAATTCCAAAGTTTGTCCAAAACTGTAACAGATTGATTTTTTGGCAAGTGTATATATCCCTTCACACAGTTACAAGGAACATTTCCATATACTGACTTTAAATACATCTTCAAGTAACAGATATTCTTTTCTTGAACAATTACCAAAAATCAATGTATGTAAAACCAGATGTCTGCTGGACAATGCAAGAGAAACATTGCTAGCAAGGGATGAACGGTTCACATTTACAATGGAGAAATATCCCTGATTGAGGCTGTAAAATAATATTCACATTCAGCTTGCATTGCATTGCAAGTTATTGATATGCTCACAATATCCTCCAAACCTGCCCAGGTGTCATCTGTTTTTTTTTTGTTTTGTTTTTTTTAACAATTCATTGTTCAGTTTAAAATTTTTCTACAAGACGACCATGTACCAGCTCTTATATGCACAACACTCAGTCCATTCACCTCAATTTCCTCCAAAAAGGCGCATGGGTGTATTTAAGGAATTCATTTTGATCAATTTTCTGACAAAATATAGATACATTAATACATGGGAGCGCTAAAATACAAAGGTGAACAGAAAATACAAAGCATTTTTTCATACCATAGCTACAGATTTTAAAAGTTCTGGCATTTCCAGTGAAGGACGATAACAGTAAAGTTCCTCAGCTACTGGGACTATGCCTTTCTTTGTTGTAGATTTCAGTCTGTACATCCACATTCTGCCACGTCTGGGCCACAGTGTTACCATTTCAATGCCTTTTCAGTTCAAATGGTCTAAAAATTGTTGTCAATCGTGGCCAGATCTGTTATGCTGAAGGTATCTGATAAAAAGTGTAGTTAAAACCCACAAACTTTGATTTAGAATTCATAGTCATCATCCGCCATGTCAATAGCCCAGGCAAACTTCTCACGTTGGGTTTTGTTGTAGATTTTCTCAATAGGTATTCCCCACTTCTTGCACCTATAAAAAGGAGAAAGTTTTTTTTTAATTGATCAGAAATCCACATGACACTCTAGTAACAAAGACTCTTACCAAGCTACTGAGATACGTGGGTCAAGGTAGTTTAACTTTGAAGTGCCAAGAGCAATTTGCTTGTTTTCCTCTCGATCGGTAGCCTGCACTTCTAGCTTCATCAGTTGTTCCTCTATTCTTTGAACAGCCTTCTTCTTGGTCTCCACAGCTCTAATAATCATAAAGAAAGTGACTCGCATGATATAAATGGCCTACAACAGAAATAATTGCTTAGTGTCTACTACACACTTTTTGGTTTTCTCATCCTTCCGCACTTTGGCATCCGCCTTTGCACTTTTGAGTTCTCGTTTAGCATCAGCAAGCTGGTCCTTTTTGGCATCAATCTTAAAAAAAAAAATAAATGTTAGCGCTAAACCCATTTGACAATAAATAGGCAACTAAAGAAGCTTGCCTTAGTTTGCAGATTTTGCATTGACTTTTCAAATGTCTTAGGTGGAGCCCTCTGGTGGTTACAAAGAATAGCCACAGCTCTGTTTGCCCTGTTGTAGGACAAAATCTTGGCTGTAATGTTGTCGTCGTCTACAAAATTAAAAAAAAATAAATTAACAGGGCGACTTGGTGATTGGTTGGGTGAGTGAAGTTGTTGCACACTAACGCACCATTAGTGAGCTCCTTAAGCTGCTGCTGAAGAGTGATTGAGGCGTTGTAGGTACGGAACACTTTAGCAGTTAAACCGTCCATCAGTTCTTGAAGATGTTTGTTAAGAACTGAAGTCTAAAGAAATGAAATGCAATGTTAATTTACTACTCTAAACCATACGACATACATAAACTTTATACTATACTTACATTAAGGCGATCAAACAGATCATCATCAGGCTCTTTATTTTCCATAAACAACTGAAGATTTTTGAACACCTAGAGAGAAATAAACGCCATTTTAAAACCAGACGCACAGATCTTGTTTGTTATCCTGAATAAATAAGTCATTTACCCTTTTCTCAACAGGGACCTGGTTGTAATAGCGGATTGAGTCTTTACCCAGGAAGTCAAACTCCACCACATACTCCTGTCCATCTTTCTCTGGGTAGAGTTTAATGTGTTCAACTCTCAAAGAGCAACAACCCACAGTGTCCGCAGTCTCTCCTTCCTCCTTCTCATTACCGGCTCTCAGGGCCAGCTAGCGCACATCAGGACAGGGGGATTAAAGCAAACGTCACTGCACACTGCATTAAGCATTCAGTAACTCCAAGCCTACATCTGAGGCACACTAGGTTGTGGGGCATCATTTAAAATTCACCTTATCAATAAAGTAGAGTGCGACAGCCCTTTGTCGGATTCTCATTTCTTTAGATTTCCAGTCTTCCCTGTACTGGTTCCTGATACGGTCCACGCACTTCTTCAGTCTACGGGCAATTTCATATTTTTGCCAGTCCTTCTCTCCCTAAAAAAAGACAAGCAAGTCAATGTCAATTGTCAATAGAACATCCATTTCTCCAATTATCAATCTTCAAGACATTTAAGGACAATGTGACAGGATTATAGCTACCTTTATCCTTGAGCTTGGATTGAGCATGATGTATTTGATGGATCCCTGTATGTTTTCCGTCCACGACACCAACCAGGTGACTTTGTTGTCATGGCGAACTTCCTTCCACTTTGTGCCTGGAGGGGGCTCGGGATGTTTAGAGTCCCTACAAGGAGCCGATTAGTCTGATGATTGATATAGCAGTATGTTTAATAAACCAATATTACACTTACTTGCTGCAGTTAATGATGATGTCTTGGGGCCTAATGCGACGTTTGAGCATGCCCATTTTAGGATGATCTCCGCGGCCACGAAAGAGACCTGGGGGCTCAATGCGAAAGTTGGCAATACGTTCTCTGTGGTTATCCATGATACAAAAGCCATATTCCTGTAAGAGGCGCTCATTTTCTTCTTTTATTTTCTGTAGGAGAAAAAAAGCATTTTAGAGAAGTGTCTCATGGTCTAACTTCACCTTAATTGGAAGGCCCAAACTGTGGTAAGACTTTACCAGTTTTTCTTCTTTAGTCATGGCCTTTCTGGCTTCCGATTGTGCCTTGAAGTATTCGGCCATTTCAGTGAAGTTGCACTTCTTTAAGTCAGTGATAATAGACTTTTCCTCTGCAGTCATTTCCTACACAAGAACAAATGGTTAAATTTTTCCCATCAAACAATTCCCAGGAGTGAAATTGGGTCCACAAGAACAAGACTTTACATAACAGGTTTGATTCAGTTCAGTTCAAACATTTTAGTATTAAAATTATCTCTGTTGTTGATTATACCTTTCTCCAGTCTTTGAAGAAGTTTTTGCGGAACACTTCTTTAGTGGTATACTCGTGCTCAAGCATTTTGGCAAAAAATGTAGCTACCTCTTCCGCTTCCAGGGAGAGTTTCATGTGTTTACCTGCAAAACAATAACATAATATTTGAGGTGAAATTATTCATTCACACACTGTAGTACAAAATTCAGCTCACAGCAGTGGTTCCCCAGATTTGACAAAAGTCAAAACCTCACAATATTGTTCAGCTAAGCCTTGTGTAGTTCTTGAAATACCTGAATATACACACTAAGGAATCTTGTGACAAGAAAAGGAACATATGCACTCCTGATCAGTTTATGCTAAATCGCGGTATGGTTATGCATTCTTACCATCATAGTAAAATTTGACACGGCTTGGCAGAGGCTCATATGGAGGTGCAAACACTGGTCCCTTGTGTTCCAGAAATTTCCATTTGACACCATCAGTGTATCTTTCCTCCTCCCACCTGGAAGCACAGCCATTCAGGTACACAGTTAAACAATGCACCAAATTAAACAATTGAACAGAACACATTCTAGTACAAATCACCATTTCCACTTCTCTTCAGGCTCCTTCTTGACCTTCTTTTTATTATCAACAACTTCTTTTTTGTCCTTTCCTTTAGTTTTTGTCTTTGACTGCCGAAAAACACAAATCTGATCACTGCAGTGATTTGGCAAGAGCTTTCATTGCAACAGATGGATGTACAAAGTTGCATGTCCATTTCCCTTCATGCAGTGACTTATTGAAATCTCTCACTTACATCTTCATGTTTTCTTTTTTTAGCTTTCTTGTCATCTTCGGTCTTTATTTTCTTGGGCTTGAACTCCACGCTAAAAAACAAAATTGTGTTAGTGGCATCTCAAGTATGAAATTGTGATTTGGAGAGCATAGACTGGTGTTAAAAAAAAAAAAAACCTACTCATCGTCATCCCGCTCCCTCTTTAGAGTCTTCTCATATCTGGGAGAGTGGTAAAAGTCATTCTCTTGCTCAGACTTCACATGTATAGGGCTGCAAAACAAAACACACATTTATAAAAACATTACATTACAAAATGTTTAATAAATGCAAAAAAAAAAAAAAAAAAAAAAAAAAGTAATGAATTTAAAGGTGCACTGTGCAACTTTTTTGGTAGATGGTCCACCACCTGCTTGTTTCCTAGGAGATGTTGCTGCTTTGCCTTGATCATGTCACACTATGGAAATAAAGTTGGTCATCACAACGGAGACAAGTTAATGGTCTGATCTATGGGGAAGCAAGCCTGCACATAGTAAGAATTAATATTTTTCAAGGCATGTTTGAGCAATAAAACTCCTATAACTGAGGCAGATGTGTTTAATCCCATACTGTGGAACATTCCATGCAAAGAAATAACATCTCCATGGGAAAAAAAAAAACAAACAAGTGGCGGATCCTCCACCTTAGAAGTTACATAGTGCACCTTTAACATGAGTTGCAAGTCTGATGCTAGGCCTGTAACGATAAATACTAAACAACAGCTTATCGTTGATAGTTGGAACAATATATTTTGGCGCTCAATATTTATGATATGCACAATTTATTTGTAATAACTGAGATTTTTGCAATTTTTTATGTAATAACTATATAATAACTAAGATTTGAGCTGTAGGGCGTAGAATAAATAACTTCTATGGCTAATGACTAGTTCATTCTTATTTGTTGCAGCTCATTCCTTATACAGTACATTTCAAAATTGGGTTATTGGTATTATCCTGCTTTATTAATGACAAAGTAGTTTCAATATTATCATTTATCACAATAATTCTAGTAGCAATATATCGTACTTCAACATTTGTTATTGTGACAGGCCTATCTGATACACTACACCCCCACCAACAACCTAGCAAGTTAAACATACCTGCCAAAGCCGTTTTCCTTCTCCTTTTTGACTTTACCATCCGAAGACTTCATCTGAAAAATAGATGAGCTTTAACTAGCACAAGGATTGACCAGCTTTACAGGCAGGGTCGACCAAATTATGATCATGTGCTAAAATTTACCTTTTCCTCCTTCCGCTTTTCTTTGTGCTTGTCCTTGTGCTTGTCTGTGCTGCCATCTTTGTGCCTCATCTTTTCCTTCTCCTTGTCCCGATGCTTTTTGTCAGATGAATCCTTGTAGTCACTAAAATGTATTGATTAAACACACAATCAAGGATTAAAATCCAATCCTACTCAATCTTGTCCCATAAAAGAATTGTAAAAGTCTCCTGTACTTGTTGCTGTGCTTAGACTTCTCCCTCTCCTTGTCCTTCTTGTGGTCCTTGTGTTTGTGCTCCTTGTACTTTTCTTTGTGTTTGTGGGAGTCTGTGGGAAAACAAATATATTTGACTTACTTTACAATTGCCCCAGTGTAAAGTTTATGTGTATACTTTATGCAAAGTCAAACTGGAGCAAAGATCATTAAAAAAAGATCATCATTTTGATCTAAATTAAGCCTTCCCAGGTAAATGGAGCCATCTACAGCATACATCACTAACCATTGTTTTACACAGGCGTTCACTCCAGTTAAATTAAACATTTAACTTAAATGTCCAATGTAAAACCTTTTGTAAATTTGTGTACACACAAGGAAAAAAAATGTTTAACGATTTACACATGTGGCATTTTATTGCTCTGAATTTAACAAATCCAAAATTATTCAGGATTGCAGGAATACTGTAACCAAATGCATTCAGAACCAAAGCCATGAATCTGAGGACTTTTCCTCAAATACGATAAAAAAAACTGGACAAAAAAGACAAAACTGATTAATAAAAGTACTCTGAAAAGAGTAGTGCTCATTAGTTACGTTTTCATTCAGGCGTTTCAGCAGATCTCACGGTACAGCCATGTGCACTTAATGTCTGGACTGAGTTTCAGTAGACAGGCCGCTACAGCGAAAAAGAAAATGGCGCAGAGACTAAGTCCTCAACCCCCAAACCCTGACTTTTAAAGAGGAAATAGAGCATTAAAATCCCTAAAACTATTAAAACCATTGCGGCAGATTGATAAACCACGACAAGATCTTCCCTAAAAACATCTCACAGTGTTTGATTTACTTCAACAAAGGTTTGATCAAGGCCTCTCTTTTGAACAATAGACGCTTATGCGTGAGACAGAGGACTTAGTCTCTGGACGCCATTTCTGTCCTTTGCTAAGAACAACCCTGCTGCTCGATATGATCAACAAACAAAAATATCACTTTAAGGCATTTCAAGTCGAGTAATAACTCACCATTGACTCTGGAGCCACAATCAATCTGTAAAGTAAAAAATACGTTAACACATGTAAGAAGAAAACTAATCAGCCAACTTTGAACTTGCTGGATGTCAGGATAGTTTCTTAGCATTCCCGGCTAGCTCGCCTAGCATACTGTGCCATCTGATTAAATGGCTTGGTTAGCGGCTAGCAAACGAAGCCGCTGGAGCTAACGTGGGATACCACAAATGCTTTATATTCTGAGTGCCATAAGTAGATCTACATGATCCCAATTTAATGTCTGTCCGATATTCACACTATTGACACTCCTATGTAAATTGTTTAAATGGTGCCCTTTAATGAGCTCTGTATCACAGTATGAGCTGGCACACAAACACAGCGCTAACGCGTGCTAGCAGCTACTATTCTTAAGTTAGCAAAGTTCCCTGTCAAAGCCCAACAGATAAGAGTAGTGTGTTCGCTGATCTTTCAAACTTTGTATCTGTGGTAATAAAATAATGTACACGAAAATACCTGGTTTTCGTTCAGGAAATGGTCCCCACTCATTTCCTAGTGCCGTCGTTTGTATTAAAAGGGAATAATATGAAGGGATTCCACACCGGTAACGGGATGCAGGCAGAATGAAGAAGAAACGCTGTTGTGTAAGAACCAAAGTACCAAATCCTCTTCAGAGCGCATGCGCGTCAATTTAAATGGTTCAGAGAAGTGTAGCCCCTCCTTTAATAAACGTGTTGCTCCACTGAGTAGCCCACCCTGCACCCATGTCTAATCCTGCACACGTTTCACACTTTCACCTCAACACGATCTCATACATATCCCTACTTTATTCTACCCTGGCTTTGCACTCATCCATTCACCCCCTCACTCCAGGTGGTCCAAACAACACTCCTTTTGGGAAAGGGCCATACTGTCTATGGAAAAAGCACAGAGCGTTCACATTATTTTACACATAAATGCGGTCATGCATTCAACCGGATTTCTACGTCAGACAACAACACATCTTGTCAACCCTAGGATACCAGACTATGTGAATTCTAAAGGTATTATGCAAAATAATGGTTCATCCTAAAATACCAAAAGACTAGTTTCCCGATTGCATGTTTACAGTAGGCCTATTTAGTAGGTTTGCTGGAGAGGAAGGTAGACTCAGGGTCAAAAACTTGGTGTCTATCCATTAGT
Source organism: Taenioides sp. WSHXM2023 (assembly GCA_029959045.1). Lineage (NCBI taxonomy): Eukaryota > Metazoa > Chordata > Actinopteri > Gobiiformes > Gobiidae > Taenioides > Taenioides sp. WSHXM2023. The sequence continues at coordinate 33,840,860 of CM057087.1, forward strand.
TTGTTTCATGATCTTTATCAGGCAAATTTTTAGGCCAAAAGCTCAGACCCCTTACTTTCTGTCTTCTCAGCTGACTTGATGTTTGAATAAATGATCCATTCCAATTGGCTTTTATGCTTTTAAGTTTATTTCCTACTTGTCCAAGTCTAATTACTTTGAGCTACTTTCAGTCCAAAAGAGGGTGCCATTGTTCACATACATTTAACATTGTAGGAAATAAACTAAAGCAAACATAAAAGCCAATGGGAATGGATAACCAAGCATATTTAAATACAAGTAAAATATATTGAGAACAGTTTATCAAATGCTGCTATATGGTATCAGGTACTATATTAGTGCATATCTTGAAACTGAAAAATAAATTAATGCCAAATTATTTTGTTACATGGGCTTATAGACCTACTCACAGTGTCCAAAATCAAAACTGCTACACCAAATGAACACTCAAGTAGTCAAAGAGTAAAGTGTATAGTAAACTACTCAGGAGGTACAAGTTCAAGACGCTGAGTTGCATTACCCTAATAAATACTAAATTATTTTGACTAATTTTCAGTGCAACAGGTCAGGCAGAAATCACAAATTTATACAAGAGAAAACACTTATTACATTTATTAAATAAACTCACATTACATTATTCATCTTCAACATCTTAAATAAGCAATATCAATAATAATAAAAATGTAACTGTGAGCTACATTGCAGATCAGTTGTTATAATATGATATAACAACTATTTTAATTCTTGGTTATAAAAGCACTTATACAGAGCTGTTCTGGGGACACCATGTCCCCTCCTTGTGTCATGTATTCAAAGTTGCGGCTGCTGCTCTGACACAGGGAGCGGCTTGACTGGGTTCTTCTGGTACAACAACATGTAAGAGTCACATAACAGCCTCCTCACAAGTTCAGGGACCTGAGCAGGGTTGGTACAAGCCAGCTCCTCCTCTGACTGAGATAGAAAGTCGCCCAGTTCTGGACAGGCGCAGACCTCTGGAATGTTGTATCCGCTCTGATCATTACCTACAGAAAAGAAAAGACTGAGACGATTAGACATCAGCTGGAGAAGAATGTCTTATCTCAAACTGTCAAGTACATTTTATCTCTACAAGTCATGGTTAGCAATGCACATGCTAAACAAAGACAAAGACAAGTTAGAGATTGCAATAATATGGATGTAATAATATAATTAGTGCTTCAAAAATATTGCGCTATTAACGCGTTAACGCAAAACCATTTTAACGCCGTTATTTATTTATTTTTTATCGCGAGATTAACGCTCCTCTTGACTTAGTGAACTAGTTTTTTCATAAGCTGTGGCCACAGCTAGTAAGGTTAGGAAAAACTACAGGATCCGGCAGTAAACAGGAAGGAAAACAATTTGTACGAAACTGAGAAGTCCCGGCTGGAGGAGGTGGGCCAAAGCGCGGCACGGCCGCCCATGCACACGCACACGCACGACTTCACCACACAAGCCCTGTGCGCGCGCCGATGTCACCCACACGTGGAAAACGCGAAACAAAGTCCGTCCAAAACCTACGGCAAATCCGCACCCACCCCTGACAAGGACCGCGGGCAGAGACAGAAGCCCCGCGGCCTCTGTGCCCTGGCCGCCCCCTCTCCCCACGCCGCCACCACATCCACAAACCCACGGAGGAGCGCGCACCGCAGCAGGACCCACATCGGTCCCACCGCTCAATAGACACCCCATACCGCTGGACCCACCCTCTCTGCCAAAAGCGCCAGCCCCGCCGTGCGACATGCAAACAAACAGCACTGTGCAGCGACGCCATCTGCCACTGCCCGGCCGCGCAGGTGCGAACCCGGGCCACAGAACCCCAGGCAACCGCGCCCGAGTACGGCACGGCCCAAAAGTCCCAGCGCGAGTGCGCCCTCTAGTACAACAAGCGTTGGGACAGACAAACACAGTCGCATTAACTAGAGATTACTGGACGTCCCTCAGCAATGAGAACTACCTCAGGGTCACGGCACATTATTTCACCCACAGTGGGGACTTCAGTCACTTTGACTGTTGTGAAGACAGAAGAGAAGCACTTCACTCACACTGATGCAGAGCACTTTATGAAAGTGGAACATGAGAGTGGAACATCGAACACAAAGTGTCTCACTGACAAATGTTATGGTTTGCAATAAAAACACATTTGCACAAAGCGGCGCCTGTCCATTTTTCTATGTTGATAAGAGAATTAAAATGATGATTCAAGGGACAAAAATGTGCGATTAATCGCAAGTTAAGTATGACATTCATGAGATTAATAGCGATTAAATATTTTAATCGACTGACAGCATTAAATATAATATGCATGTAATACAAAATTATAACTTACCACATCTGTCTGCCATGCTATCAAAAAAGAGCCATGACTTGGGGTCTGAGCCACATTTGACAAATGACACGTAATGGCTGGTTTGAATACACAGAACTGCAAACAGCTGCATAGTATGTCTAGACATAGGAGCATCAGGGGTCGTCCTTGCTGAGACCACTAGCGGTGTCGGGGAATGGCCTTGTCGTGTGAGATGGGTATGCACCTTTTGAAACAAATACAATTACAGTCAACTTGTGTAGTCAACAAATTTGTGTTTGTAGAAGAAGTTACAAGACTGTGAATTACCTGTGTATTGCAGGTAGCACAGTACTGTTTGATTCTTCCTGGGTGCAACTTACGATCTGGTAGACACTGCAAACACTCAAACTCTGCCAAGCATCCACAGAGAAAACATTCCCTTGGACCTGGTAAAAGTGAGCAATTCATATTAATCCAATGCTGCAGTTTAAATTATCTTTATTATAGTTCTTATTCTTACAATTATAAAGAAGATCCGTGATGTCGAGCTCTACTGAGGGGATGATGTGTGAAAACATCTTGTATTTGCTGCCAAACCTGGGCATCTGTACCATGAGACATGACGGCACCTGCAAAGTAAATACATAAATACATTAGACAAATTATAAGCCCAGGTATTTCACAAACATTTTTTCAAACACCCACCACTTCAAATTTCAAATTACTGGATAAACAGGAGGTGTCAAGGAGCTGCTGGACAGTTGGCATGGGACACATCTGTTCTTTTTCCAAAAATATCTGGAATGTGTAGGTGTCCTGGTAAGTCTCTCCTCTAGATCTAAAAAACAAACAAACAAAAAAAAATCATTGGTAAAAGTCAAAACAAATAAAAACACAAAGATGAATTTGAGCAGGTGTCTGTCTTACCTGAGTTTAAGCAAAGGTTCAATGCATAGCACCTTCTGAAAAAGGACAGTGATGAACTCCTCTGGGTCTGAAAAGGTTTATGCATTACTGTTTATGACACTAATGTAATTATTCATGTTTATGACACTAATGTAATCACTTTTAAAGGATTTAAGGCAAAAGAACACTTTACCTTTTTCCTCTGTACTGAAAGTGTCACACCCAAGCTGTTTACGAAAACTCATCACACTCTCAGCAGGAACAAATCCTTGCCTGTAACAAATAAATAACAGTAAGCAAGTCGGAATTTTTCCATGTCTAATAAGATCTATTTGAACAGGTTCTCCATCAGCAAAACTAGAACAGAATAAAATGAAACAAAAGTGACGTTATAATTTGAATAACAAGTAAAATAATCCTACAGTGTTAATTACAAAAATCTAGTATGTACCCCTGACACCCCTAACAATAGAAGTCAAGCATTTGAATGAACTGAGAGACCCACAGCTCTTGATAAAAGTATGCTTATAATTATTTTGTTGGCAGATACGCACGTGTCTTAAAAGTGGGGTGCTTGATTTTCACACATTAAAAAAAACCAAAGTAGTTCCTAGCGGTAATAAACCCTTTCACGTGGTTGGTATTCACATACATTTTTGGCCACTATGATTCTCCAGAACAGCTTTTTCGGGAGGAAAATTGAAGCAGTTAGTACCTGCGTAAACGATTGATGATTTTCCTCAAAGTACATGTTGTTGGTGGCTCAATGTCAAGAGGCTTTTGAAAGAGTCTGTCCAGAACCAGGGACGAGCAGAATAAACTAAAAAGGACACACTTAGATTAGTTTAGTAGCCGTAGGCACACTGAACAGAAGAACAAATTAAATGTGAGCGGTAACAGAAAGCATGATCTGGTTTTACCTGAAGAGAGTGGCGTCGAGGTAACACGAGTTAAAGTGGCCCTGAATCCCCTTCATCTTTCCAACAAGTAAAGAGAAAGCCTCAGATTCTGTGAGAGGTGGAACATGATCCTCAGACTCTTCAAAAGGATGGACTGATAAAAAAAAACAAAAACAAAATATATTTATGCGATTTAGAATTCTAAATATAAAACATCAGCGGTTTGCAAAAAAATGAAACATCTTAGGACAGTTATTGCCATGGATGCGGCTCTTGGGGGTTGCACATTAATATAAAACAGTTTTATGAATTGAATGAGTTCAAAACAACAAACAGAATCCCTGTCTTATTATACATTGCGTAAGCACAGAGTCATTTGCTTGGGAGAATTATTAATTGCTAATGCAGGAAGTTAGACAAATCAAAAAAACATTGGGTCTTATGAAACAAAGTTGGCATGTCAACTTGTTTCTCTAACATAAAGGCATTAAAGGCCATGGATAATAGAAAATGTGAGCAGATGCATGCAATAATAAAACATGTATACGCATAACAGCAAAAATTCACAGAATCAAGACGGTATCAAATCAAGAAAAGAACCATCTCATGTCTGATTTTCACTTTGATGCTCTAAAATAGCTAATCACTTAAGTAATCATATAAAACTATAAAATCCAAAAAGAAAAATATTTAGTTTAGAAGGCAACATTGGCTTCCGAATTGGATTTCCACCCAGTTGCTTTTTAAAAAATTTTTATGATAAATCAGCCTGGATGTCTCCATTTTCCACTGTTTATTTAGATGAACTTGGCTAAAATCGACTCACCTGGTGTTTTCTCTGTTCTGGAGCACACACTCTCCCCACATGAACCAAATCTACTGTCAGGACGGCACTTTGTCTTTGGAATGAACAGAGCCTTGTTTCCAGTGCAGGTGAAAAATCTCTTGCCTCCATATGTACCATCTGAACAGCCTTTTATGTCATAGTCCTAAATTAAAAATAAGGCAGATTTAAGAGTTCAGTCTAAATGGGCTGTGTTACATTGGTTATAAATAAAAAGTACTTACTAATTCAATACCAGCCCATTCACCAGTCTTTCCTTCGAGAGCACCTATCCAGTGGATGACTCCGTACACAGTGACTCCAGAGTTTGATTGGACCTCCACCAGAGAGCCCACCTCCAGAGGAACCTGGGGGATGCTTTCACTTCCTGGTTGCCTGCAGTTTACTTGTTGACCAAAAGATCCTATGCTTGTCGTAGAGTTGACGCGACTTACAGGTCTGTGATTTTGACCTGTAAACAGGTATGAGAAGACATTGTTGTTAGAAAGTCATATGACATATTTTTGCAGCTGTGTCACATGCTCATCTCATCAGATTAACCTCAGGCAAAGATGCCACAAGCCTTGCAAAGATATGTTCTGTAACACAAACCATGTGATCGCTTCATTCCAGAGCAACAGACCCGGTTTTTCAAGTAGAATACATCATTGCCCAAGCCCCCAAATTTCAAATACAGTATTTGAATTCTTACATCAGGGGAGGGTTGTAGGGTTGGGATTTAAGAGCCAGTTGAATCACACCAATTCTGAGCTGATAAAACATTGATCCAAATGCTTTAAGAATAAGAAATCTATAATCCACATGTACATGTAATGACACTCACCCTCCTTCCACTGAACTCCAAGGGAGACAGAGTGCGATGGGACGACCTGAACAATATCTGCCGCACTGAACAGAGGAGGAGGAACAGGTTTCTTGGAGGCAAAATTGTGGTCTGTGTCCTTAGAATAAAAATAAGCACAGACAACATTAGAAATACTGATAATGTCAAAACCATCAGATGTGCATCGCTCCACACAGTTACATTTCATCTTTAGAAAAAAAAACACAGAGAGGCATACTTTATGGGAACTAATTCATACAAAGTCTTTGTACATAAATACATATTTGTCACTCACCAAAATTTCCACCTCAAAGCCGAGCATGTGCAGGTCTTCCTGGTTGTCATTTCTCCCAATCTGCATGAGATTCTTCACCAGCCCAGGTACGTGTCCCTTCTTGTGCCTGACCACAACGAGGTCATCATGTGAAAGTTCACAAATGGCAGAGAAGAGCTGAGGGTTGCACAGCAGTTCGAGGCGCTTGCTTGTGGATGAGACAAAGAGCAGTAGCTGAGCCTGGTGGCGTGTCAGGGGATATGTGTCCTCTTTCTTCACAATGCCCCCGGTCTTTGAATTGCCACTGTTGCTGCTGCCACAGAACTGCACTGCCATCAGCTCACCGTTCTGCAGCTCGCCTTCCACACGGCCAATGCCCCCTCTGCAAAAGCCTTTCCTGGACTTGCCTCGGATTACAATGAAAAACTTTTCCTTTACAACAGGCTCCATATGTGCTGGATGTCTCCGACTGGGTTAGAGGTTGTAAAATAGGTAACCTATCAATAATAAAACAGTACAATTATGTCTATGCAGTTATAAATGACATGCAGTTACAATAATTCTACCATCTCAATGTATTATTAAAAAGAGAAAGACATACTGCAACTTATAACAGTTTAATTTTACTGCCAATTGATGAAATTGTTAGCCTATATTAAGGCCTTTTCTTTCAACACTGCAATACAGCTGCATTCCAATCCATCCAATAGACAGAGGCTCTGAATACCGCTTGTATAAACAAACATTACGGGCTGAGTCTCACCAGCTTTACAAAACAATTAGCAGGTAAAGACTATTGCCCAAAGGTAAAAGTGCTACTGAAAAGTCCAGTCAACAGGCTTCTATTATTGAACAACGTACCCGTGTGCAAGGTGTAAGAAAAACACACTCTCCGGTACCGATGCGATTCAGGTGACGAAAACCGCTCGAGACAAAACTTTCTTTAACGTTCAGAAGTTGGTTACTTCTTATTCAACTGATGCTACATTGTGCAGAGCAGCAGCACTGAAGGAAGTGCCTATCTGATGATGATGGAAACTAAATAGTGACCTGTGCGTGACCGGCCACGCCCTCTGTGTGTGACCGGCCACGCCCCCTGAATGTGACAGGCCACGCCCTCTGTGTGTGACCGGCCACGCCCCTGAATGTGACAGGCCACGCCCTCTGTGTGTGACCGGCCACGCCCCCTGAATGTGACAGGCCACGCCCCCTGCCGCTCTCCTTTCTCCGCCCAGAGACTCCGCTCACGTCAGGTAAATTCACCATTGCACAATGCCACTGCCTCTGAGGGTAGGGCAATCAAAATAAAGTAATCAGTTCACAGATTACAAAGCATGCATCAATAAAGTGAGTTGCTGTCTCTCTCATTAACCTACTCACTAGATGAGCATGTTAAAAATGTAGCCTAGAATGAGCATAAGCAGAACACATTCCCTCCTTTATTACCAAATCATGTATGATGGCACTACAGAGACCCGCCAGGACTCATTTTAGATTCTCAAACTCCCACCTGCTCCTGCAAAGAATCACTATTCACAGGCCCAGATGGGAGCTTTGAGTGAATTTGAATTTGACTCCAGGGCCACCTTTTGGTGATCACCAAAGCATGGTTGTTTAGAGCGACATTGTACATAGATAGTGCTTTATTTGGTTTCAGCAAATCAATAAATGGAACACACAATGGCTAATGGTTATATCACCTTATAGAAACTGTTCAAATATATTTAGATAGCATAGCCAATGTGTATCCCAAGTTTGTTTACAGTAACCAGTAGCCTGCTGGTCCAGTCTTGAGTGACATGTTTATGTGTCCGCAGACAATGCATGTGACATGTCCTACTCTGAGAAGCACCTGGTATGCATCTGACCATATCTGCACTTTACATCAGCTTTATGTAACAGCTCTCATTTCTGCACACTGACTGTGTCCTCTCAGTCAGCATAAACACTACAATGGTGTCTCATCTCCACTGCCAAATAACTAGAACTTAATGTTTTATTTCTTCTCAATAAAAGGGATAAGATTAACACATTCTGGTGGAAGAGACTTATCAGTACAGTTGCACGCATAGAGCTGACAGTAATCTTTACTGCCACAGTATCCTTGAAAATGCTGCTAAGAACAATACAGTACAGTGAGATATAGCCTAGATAACATTTCTGATGTTCTGCACAAAATACCTCATGCTCTTATCCTTTTGAGCAGTAGCAGATGAGCATGATTGGACATATGTCGTGACAATGAGCTGTATTTTGAATAACACTTGTACCTGCATGTCACACGAAGGTAATGCAACTGACTGAAACAAAGAGTTCTTAGAGAGAGGTGAGGTGGTGACGTGGAGAAATCATTTATTACTCTTCTGCCGCAAGAACAAGTAAACGTTGGTCATTCTTCAAAAATACATTTTTGCTGCTTTAACATACACTAAATACCTTTTTATGGTGGGGAGCACATCACCTTTGTCCCTATTATCTCATTACTACTGTAGTTGAAATGTTACAATATAAAGATTTGACTTGTAACTTAGCCTTATGGCTTCATTTGCCTTGTTAAATGCAATGCCACTTTGGAACATTCCAGTCAAAGCAATAACATCTCCATGAAGAGTAGCAGGTGGTGGACCTTCCACCAGAAAAGCTGTTTTATAAGTATTTCTGATCTAATCCTTCTGAGGGCTTCATTCACTTTTGTTCAGTTTTAACAGGAAGTAAAATGACTGTGTCATGACCCCTGTAAGGACCCCTGTAAGGCAATGGCAGCATACCACACATCCATATGTGCGGAACAATCCTTATGACACTGACACTAAATACATACAATATATGAAGCTGATAGGGTCTTTTGACCAAAGATGTGAAGACCCTTGTGGGTCCCCATGACTAACACTAACAGCCATCAAGGAAAACAGGACGTTCAGGTTTTAAATCAGACAGATGATTAGTGTCTCAGTTGTGAAAACATTACACAACTGCAAATTATATTGTGGCGCTAATGAAGTACTTTTGATTCAAAAGATTGCCTTGAAGACCTGTACTATTCATCCATTTTCTTCCACTTATCCAAGGCCAGGTTGAGGGGGCAGCAGTCCCTCCAGCGTGTCCTGGGTCTTTCCCGGGGCCTCCCCCCAGTGGGTCATGCACAGAACGCCTCCCAGAGGCGTCCGGAACAGATGCCTGAGCCGCCTCAGCTGACTTCTCTCAACATGGAGGAGTAGGGCTCTACTTCGACTTCCTCCTGTGCGACTGAGCTCCTCACCTTATCTCTAAGTGAGCGCCCAGCCACCCTGTGGAGGAAACTAACTTCAACCTGTACATGCAGTTAATAACTTAACTGAATGACCAAGTGTTGGTAGGCTGGCCAAGTGCTCAAGGACTCTGTCTCCAATTCAGTGAAATGAATGGTGCATAAGTATACACAGATTCTGGAGGCAGGATGTGTTAAATGTCTTACTCAAGGACACAACCTGCATCAGACCATTAGTATCTGCAGTAGGATAGTGAGAAAGTATAGTTTATGAATGTTATAGTAACATTTGTATTATACAAGCTAGCTTTCACCCTACACTGGGAAGACACACATGCTAAATAGCAGATTATGCAAAATACAAACTTTTATTCGTTCATAACAGGTTATTCAATACAGTACATAATGATGCTGAAGAACTTCGCATAGACTTTCCTATTCATCCACTTTACTATTACAAACTTGTATTATAAAATATGAGGTATAGCTGCAATATTATGGTTACAGTTCAAGATAATGCTACATACATATTATGTTAAATATGAATAACTGTAAAAAGAGTTTTTATAGGTGGTGCTTAATTAAACTTGATAAATATCACTAAAAGTTGACAAAAGGTGCTTGACTGTCCTCAGTGGTACATGTTGCGGTGAACTGGCTGGTGCAGATGGAGGGCCTGCTGCTGAACTCTGTGCTGGAGGCGGTTCTGACGCTGCACAGCTTTACGAGAGGAGTTATGCCGATCAGCCCAGACTTTTGCTCTCTGCATACATGCAGACTCAGTCACATGAGCAACCACTTTAGGTAGATTGACACCAGGGAATGCTTGATTGGTATTTTTTTCTTTTGTTTGATCCAGAGTTTCTGATGAGATTACACTGGATAAAATAAAATTATTCATTTAATGTGTTAATTTAATTTTTAAAATGTGAGGTAGACTTCATACCTGTTATCTGCATCCTGTAAGCTCATTGAATCAAAAACAGCTGACTTTGGTTGGTGGTCCAGCAGCGCCGCCTTTTGGTGTTCATCTGCAACTGCCTCTATTAAAACAGAACAGAAGAGAAATTTCTTAAGTTTGTTTTTTTTTGTTTTGTTTTTTTTACAAAAATATAAGAAATGACTAACCTTGGTGGCTAACAACATGCCACTCTTCATCTTCCACTTCCATAGCCCTGGTATCTTCAATGGGTTTATCTTCTTCTCCAAAAAGGAAGTTGGTTATGATTCTGAACATGATTTAACTTGTTGTTTTTGTTTGTTTGTTTGTTTGTTTTTAAACGAATCCTCTTCCTCTTTGGTTAGAGATGGTTTCTTTTTTATTATTATTATTATTATTATTATTATTACTTTGACCAGCGACCCTAAGAGAGAAGCAAGTTAAGAATTATCTATTGCCAAACTCAACAAATTCGTCTTTTATTGGGAAAACATTTTTACAACTCATGGAAAACCTGGGAAAGCTTTGGGATATCAAAAGGGCTCCCCGGAACTGTTTAAATGCACCCCTAGTTTCATTGTTGTGGTCCATCTGCCTCTTATATGGGGGAGGGGTTTAAAAGACATGTCAGGGCAAAAGCTCCATTACACCTTGCAGTAGACAGATGATGACTGGCAACAATAATAATTATATCTAACGCTAGTCCGTTTTTGGAAGGGGGCTGCATTAAACGTTACTCAGATGTAGTCAATAATTAAGCTTACAGTAAAATATGGACAAATCTCTGATCAGTTTAAAAACTACTAATAATAACCTAGTAGATTGGCTATACAAAATGCAAAAGAGGAAATTACAACCGAAATCTGTGCATGGTTAAATAAATATCCTTAAGATTTTGTTCAAGAATGAACCTGGGCAATAGCTGCGCTATTACTAGGCTAGGAGAGCTGCAGCAATGTCCTTACCTTTGTAGTTTAGATTCAGATCCTCTAACAACGCATCGTTCAGTGCCACAGAAAAAAATAATCGTTTTACGTGTCTGCTTATATAGTTCTACTTCTACTATGCCGATAGTGGATAATACTCCCTACACTATCCTCTGTTTTGGATTTCAAACCTTCAACGGACCAAAAAGAAAGTACACACCCCTTGGCCCGCCCACTAAAAATAACCCACCAATAAGAATCAGACAAAGGCACGACGACGTTGCATACAACCTACAACCAAGACATGTAGAATAGCCTATAAAGAAAACCCTGTGCAGAATAAAGACATAATGCAAATGATCGATCGTAAATTATGCTCAGATAACTTCTACTTTAATTGCTCAAATTAAAGGTGCACTATGCAACTTAAGGTGGAGGGACTGCCACCTGCAAGTCTCCATTATTGAGATGCATTTGGTTTGCATGGAATGTTCCACAGCTTAACAATAAATCTCTAGTGAGAAGCAATGATGCCACCGGACAAATTACAGGTCAGATCTGTGAAGAGGTGAGCCTGCTCACAGTAAGAATGCGTGTAGGTATATCATATTTCTTAGCAATATAACTCAATTTTCGACAAACAAATAACACCTTTATGGACAGAAGCAGGGGGCAGAACCCTCAACTGAAGGGTTACACATAGTGCACATTAAGCTCTTGTTTACCCTATATATAATAATAACAATGCGTTTTACTAAAAATGGTTGACCTGTACACTACGCCAACAATCCCGAACTCGTCCGACAGATGTCGCAGTTGACTAACCTGCGACGGCGCACCAAAGGGTCTTGAAACGAGAACACTTGGCACATCAAACTTTCAGGTTAATCCAAATTCTTTGAAAAAAAAAAAACTGAACTGATCACACTTCTCACGTGTTTACGAATGTTGTAAGACAAAATATGCCTATTAGATTAAGGTGTAAATGAAAAGCCATCATTTTATTTTAGGGATATTACCATAGATTGTATAAAGAAGCCAATTTGAAAGAATGTATATACAGTCTATGGCTATTACACACGGGAAACAAACAGCGCCATGTGGTCACGCATGTTGTCAGGTAATGACCTCGTCTCAGAAAACCAAACGGGGTTGTTTATTGTAAAGTGGTGCCTCTTCCAACGCGCTCGAGCTGATGTGTGATGTGGGGAGGGCCCTTGGGCGAGCACACCCCCAGCGCCCGTGAAAGGCACAAATCAGAACAGAGGCCAGCATTTAGTTAGTTAGTCTGCATGGAAAGCACACACCCACTTGTCTGTTCTTCTCCAACTCAGGGATAACGGAGGATATTTTTGAAAGGACCAAAAGACCACGATTTGCGCGACTTTTACTTGCCCGCAGTACGTGCGTCTTGTACCCGGAATACCTTTACGCACAACTGTTAAACCCTAAAAAGGACGATGCCTCGATCATTCCTGGTGAAAAAATATTTCGCTAAACAAAAGCCAAACTACAGTGAACTTGAATGTCAGAATGGTGAGTTAAATGTTGCTTTCTATAGACTAATTAAACATGATTTTAAAAGCGCCACAGCAGTTTAATGTTCTGTTGTTGTTTTGGGTAGGCTAATTTGAACAGTACGAGCAGTGGTATTAGGTTCAAATCTGAGTCTTGAGGACTTTTCTCTGGTAAAGTGCGGCCGTTAGATGGACTTTCCCCATCTGCACCAGCAGGACACCGCGCACACAGAGCTCTATTCATGTTACAATCTCTTGTGAATACGTGGGAGGAAATGGCCCATGAAACTTTACTGAAAAAAATCTCCTCTAGAAATGTATACAAGCATAGAGAATAGTGTTGGTGCTTCTTGTCTGTATTCATTCTAAAAATAAGTTGTAACCTATTGTGTTGTTGCCCTATATCTAATAATAGCGCCACTTTTAATTTCAGACACTTCACTGGACAGATATCCTGTTGCTGAGCTCTCATCAGGAGACACTTCAGTTGCCACCTGCTTCAGTGGAGGTCTGGTGTGGGATTTGAGTATGCTGCCCACCTTGTACCTACCCACACAAACTGAGGCCTCCGCCACATCTGGGCCCCTGGACCTCAGCTCGCCCTCCAGCCTCAGTAGTGGTGCCAGCAGCAGTGGAGAGGAAGACGAGGGCCGTTCATCGGATCCCCCCAGCCCGGAGCCCGTCCACACATATGCACCCCGACAGCGGATGAAGTGCACTGGTGTCATGGCACACGCCAGTCCCCCCGAAGAAGAGGAGGAGAGGGGGGCACCAGTCACAGCCAACAGACCAGCCTTCCTCTGTAAACACTGTCCCAAGGAGTACACAAGTCTGGGTGCTCTGAAAATGCATATCCGCTCTCACACACTTCCCTGTGTATGCACCACCTGTGGGAAGGCCTTCTCCAGACCATGGCTCCTCAGAGGACATATCCGGACACATACAGGTAATGCCAAAAAACACATATTACCACTTTTACAAAGCACTTAGATGTCATATTCCAATAGCCAAACAGCCAAAAATAGTTTCTTAATCAGAATAAGTTAAGTTTATATGTAATACAAATACACAGTAATAGGATCTAAAGATTCCACTTACCACTGACAAAACTGTCTCATGGGGAAATGGACATTAACAGCCAGTAAAAGGGAAAATTGTCTAATCTTGTTATTGACTAATTTTATCCTCATATTGACATCTTGACATACCAGGCAGGTTATTGGTGGTGTAGCTGCTGACTCATGAGTTGTGAAACAGGTGCTTGCAAACAGCATGTACATTTGCCTGAGTGAACGAGTAAGTCAGCAGGTTACTTCATCATTTGAGCTGTGGAAACGGGGAGTCAGGTGCCTTCACTCAACATAATACGTTATCTCAACTGCCCTGTGATCTACTCATTGATCAGCTATTGTGTTATTATTATCAAAGGCAGGTTGGCTAATTATCTGAAGAAGACAACAGAATAGGGACATACGGTTGACAAAAAATGTAAATGCCTGAAGGCCCCTGGCTATCACTGAGCCCTCAGAACCTGCAGCAACTTGTTAGTGTGCTAATCTCATCAGGCTCTGATTGAATCATGCTAATTCACTCTCCGCACTGTGACCATGTGCTTCCCCATTATCTTCACACCATGTTGTGTGTGTGGTACATGTGAGGTGTTAATGATTGTCTCTTGTGAACTTTTGGAAACACCTCTTCACTGCTTTGAGAACTAGTGTTAGTCCCATCTCTTGTAAAGATGGTCACGTGACACATTTGTCTCTTTGTTCCAGGTGAGCGGCCCTTCTCCTGCCCCCACTGTAACCGCGCCTTTGCTGACCGCTCCAACCTGCGTGCCCATCTCCAGACTCACGCCGAAGTCAAGAAGTACCAGTGTGGAGTCTGCTCTCGTACTTTCAGCCGCATGTCTTTGCTGCAAAAGCACAGCTCCTCTGGGTGCTGTTCCGCCATGGCATGAGATATTGGACACATACTTCGAGCCTGGCATGTGTGGACACCATGTATACAGTTCTGTTGAAGCAAAGCAAGGATTGGCCTGCTATTTGGGACCTGAAGGAAATCAAGCCTCATTGTTATGGATTTACATTTCACAAGCCATCCAAGCCTACACTAAACTGAGAAAGGCTGACAATCACTAATATACACTTCTTTGTTGCTGTGCCCCTTCCACAGAGCCAATATGTGTTGAATGGGACAAGAGGTGTGCTTTCCAGCCTCCATCCTCGAATCAGGATCAGGTCCCAAAGCCAGCTGTGGAGAGGTAGGGCGGCGTGGGTGGAACTAATCTCTCAGCATGTCTCCTACAACACACACACAATAGCATGAGCACACACAGCTGTCCCTGGTACGGTGCTGTAGATAGACAAGGTGCTAACAGGTGCTTCAGCCCTGACCTTCGCTGTTTAATAGCAGGTGACATCCACTGCCCTTGGTTTGCCTAAGAGAGAAAAAAAGTCCTCCACAATGAATGACACCATTAAATCTTTTGTTTCTGCAATGGGACCATTTTAAGCCACTATTTTGACTACATCCCAAACCCCAGCTTTAATCCGATGGCTTTTGGAGATAGATGGGAATAGCCGTTGTGCCTTTTGTTTTTATTGTTCCAAAGAACGCGGGTGACAAACGCGTGCCATGCACTCAAGGTTACATCAGTGTTAATAATAATATTACCAGCCAAAGCCATATTTTGTTAAATCATTTGTGCCTTGAAAATGTATACACAAAAATGTATGCATTTTTGAAACCAAAATGTGCCTGTCTTTATTTACCTCAGTTATAAACTGTGGCTTTAAGAGACAAACATCGATTGCAGTATTACTATATTTTTGTGCAAAGTAAATGTAATAAAAGAGGCTGGGACCAAAGATGATGTAAAGTTTACAATATGAAGCCATGGTTTTTCTGATATTTAATGAAAAACTGCAAATGATTTTTTTAACTTTCCTAAATGTTTGTGTTTTATAGTGCAATTTTTCAAATGTGTACATTTTCTATCATGCTTGTGTGTTCACTTGTATTTCTTGTATGTAATACATTTTCATTCAATAAAGTAATTTATGTTTATTAAGATCTAATCAGGTCTTAGTATGAGCTTTACTTTTAGACTGCTAAACTCATGTATACAACACAGTGTAATATTGAAGTAGGTAATAATGGTAGTTTGATGATTAACTTGTCTTGATGCCGGAGTGAACGGTTTTATGATAAACAGGCTTGTAGGTGAACTTGCTGTGATGGACGGGAACCAATGGGTACACCTGCCTCAAGTTTGCACCTGTCGCATGAATCTCACTGTCACTGTGCAAATACCGCCCCAACCGTTAGGACCTCAGATCAACGTATGTTTCCTTTTACTCTTCATTCCTAAATGCTCTGCTTGCCACATCTTACATTTATTTATTTATGTATTTATTTTATGAGACAGGGACAGTGCACAGTCCACATTAACCTTAGCAGGAGAGATGTATTGTGCCAGGTTGTAGCATCAGAGCTAATTTCCACCAGCTAGTCCCTGGTGCATGTTTTTTAGGTTTGAACTTGCTAGCTTGAGGTTTTGGCCATATTTTATTTTGTGTTAGTCCAAACTTTTCAAGTTTTTATAAATCCGCAGTAACAATTGCTAAACATCTCATTTTTAAAGATGTGGGGCTCAAACAGTAGACTGTTATAATTGCAGTTCCAAATGCACTGGTATACTAAAACTAAAAGATACTATTTCTGTAATATCCAATATCCATTTTCATGGATTTATGTAATACTCATACTCTTTAGCATGTGTGTGCTGTCCTCCACAAGGAGATGTATCACGGGGTTTTTCTAGTCTGAGACAGTGAGTCAGGCTAGGCTCACAGTTGTAGGTTCTCATGGCTGCTCCATGGGCTCTGTTTTCAGTCAGAGGATGGGGCCTCTCGACAGTATGTCTGCAGCTCTGCGTGGGCTGCAGCCTGGCTAGAACAGAGTGAGGTAAGCTGTTCCACAGCTCGGCGCAGTTCCTTATTTCCCCCTGAGTCAGGAAAATGTGCGAGAAGCCTCACTATACAAGTCAAGATCTCAAGGTTCTGACCAGTGCTAATGCGGGGCTGATGCCACAGCCCTTGACAGTGGTTCCTTTTGACCATTGTGTTTCATGCTCTACCCAGAATGCCGTGGGATGAAAAGGGCTCATAAAAACTCAGCTGTTAGAGGTTAACTCAGGACCTTTTGATGATGTCAGCCATAAGCATTTCCTGATGTCAAGCCTTAAAGTCAGGCAAAGATAATTGCACCATAGACCCTAAATAAACCTAATGTGTGGTTCAATTTTGGCATGGCACATGTCTGATAATGTGCCCCCTAATTTTTCAACTTCACTTTCTTACAAAAGCTTGGCCATTTATGTTGTCCCAAAGCTTTGGCCACCAGGGTATTTTTGGCAACTACATAACCCGCTGGCTGCTATACCAGAGGTGCACTGCTTTCTGCTTTTATATAGGAATAAAACATAACATGCGTTTCTCTTTTTCCTTGGGGGAAGTGGAGCTATGGATGTGAAATCTGAGAGCGTTATCCTGCTGTGTGCTCCACAGTGCGAGAGCACTCACTGTAATTTACCAAAAGTGGCTGCTATTTATGCCATAAAGCATGTGTTTAACATTCCTGCAGCCCAGTATGTTTGTGTATTGCTCCCCCTCTTTCCTTCTCTCCCTCCTTCTCTCCCTCTCTCTCCTCTCTGTCTAAGTTCTATTTAAGTGGAGTCTGTCCCCACAGAACAGCGGGCAGGGCCTTCTTCACAGGAGGATGATCTCTCCCTCAGAGACGAGGCCGACAGGAAGTGGGAGTTTACATTGGCCTACTTTACCCAAAAAGAACTGAGCTCAACTCTCCTCCACTCCACTATGTTTTGCCTGCCACCATCTTCCCATCCCCCCATCAGCTGTCCCACAACTGGCTCCTCACAGCAAAGGACGTTTTTTCAGGGTGGAGCAGGGTGGCCACGGGAAGACTGTCCTTCAATGGGACAGCAGTGAGCGGTCGTGGCCTGGGAGACAGGAAGAAGCTGTCAGCGACTCATAAACACCACTCATTCAGCTCTCATGACACAGAGCCCTCAGACGATGAGCACTTTCACACATGCACTCTGGCCACCATGGGATGAGACAAGGTTTTACTCAACTGGCAGGTTCACTCATGTCATACATCATGGCCCACATAAACACCATCATCTAATAATTATCTCTATTCTGTGAGTTGCCTGGGAATCATGGAGTTCAGTGGATGCCATAATGTTTTGTAAAGCTTTGGTAGAAACTGAAATTCAGTGCATTAATTAGGGGGTAAAAGTAAAAAGGAGGATCATTCTTAGGACGATACTTCTACCTACTCCTTTTCTAATATGAAAAATTACCAGAGTTTTGATGTGGATATTTAGTGTGGGTATAAATAACCTAAACACTGGGGGGCTTGTTCAGTGCTAGAGAAAAAAAATAAAATAACTGTAAAACATTTATTAATAAATAGGTAAGTTTATAATGTAGTATACCCCTCTGAAAGCAAATACCTCATGTAGATAGTAGATAGACAGTACATGAATAATAATATATGGATAAAAACCACATATATCGCAAAATGGGAATAACACAGATGGTTGTGTAAAGATGTACAGTTGTTTGTTCAGATACTGGCTACAATGAAGACAAATATATTACAACTATGTTCCCATATCAACAACTGAATAATAGAAATCAACACATGACTTACACAGTATGATGTATAATAAACTGGGGTTTGATGTGGGAGAGCTGGTTTTGTCAGTGCTGCAATATACATTATCAAGGAAATTAATACAATTTAAAAGTACAGCATTTCCTACCAGAACACCATGACCTCCTTAAGATGGTAAACCATAAACATGTCCCAGCTTCTCTGTGCACTTGTGACTATCACCTGAAAGTCCCTGTTCCCTCCACAGACACATCAGAGTCACTTGACAGCAAACTGATTATCAGCACAAGACCATCCAAATACAGTGTGACCTTATGTCCGCGTGTTACTTGGGAATTAGACTATGGTGTGTAAAATATAACTCCGCTGGTATGGGGTTGTGTTCAAAGACAACACGTGAGGGAATGGAAACAGGGTGCTTGTACTTAAGAATAGAAGTATCACTCTGAAGTCTGGACCACCCTATGCCCTCCCCAAGCCCCTTTTTTTGCTCCTCATGCACGTACTCCCTCAGCCTCCAGCCTCCACTGCCAAAATTAGCACCTCTTGAAGTGCAGTGACAGGTTAGACTGTAATTTCACTAAAATGTAGTAAACAGTCTTCTTTTTTTTTTTCATTTTGGTGAAGTTTGTAACTAGACTTCCTGACATGGGTAGCAGACATGACATATGTAGAGGTAATTCTCTAACCAGCGACCATAGTGTAAACAAGGGCCAAAGGTGTTTAAATTGCACCTTTTGATTTGTTAATGTTTAAATGGTCAAATTGTCACTGCTTTTTGGATGTAATTTTCGGTGTTGTTGACATAGATAAGAGGGATTCTGTTCTAG
This sequence comes from Taenioides sp. WSHXM2023, assembly GCA_029959045.1. Lineage (NCBI taxonomy): Eukaryota > Metazoa > Chordata > Actinopteri > Gobiiformes > Gobiidae > Taenioides > Taenioides sp. WSHXM2023. Next base: position 33,860,077 of record CM057087.1, read on the forward strand.
AAGTCATCCCTAGTTCTTGTATTTTTGGACTTTTCCCAAACTGCCACTTGACTGATGTAAAACTATGATAAATATTTACCACAGATGCTATCCCACTGAACGAGTAATAATTTGAAAAACACAAAAACATGCACTTTCATATGTGACCTCACTTCAGAGCTACATTGTTCTATAATCATATAAAAATATTTTCTAACAGTAAATCAATAACAGCAACGCTAAGAGATTTAACGATCAGAGATAGTTCTAAAAGGCAGAAAGGCCAGTGGTAAACAGTAAGATCAACACATGCAAGTTATGCCTGATGATGGATCTGATCAGGCCGTGCGGAGCTGCCCTGTGGCGGGATAGGAAACGTGGTTGGGTGTTTGGGGGGGTGGGATTGGTAGGGAGGGGGCGGACATATTAAAGAGTAATGAATCACACACTCAGTCACAGGGTCGCCGCTTATGAATGTGCTCTCTGTTGGTTTTCCTGGAGCCTGGAGTTTACTAACTGATGACGCAGGCTGGACTTGATCAGAGACATGTGTTGCTGTGGACTCAATAGCAGCGAGAAAAACGATGGGGGGAAAAATAGGGAAAGAGAAAAGAAGGAGAAGTAGAAGGATGGGCAGATGGCGATTACAGACTGTCCTCCGTGTCTCCTCATGAGCAAGGAAAACACTGCTTAGTTGCCCTTGACAGGAAACTGGAGTTTCTCAGAGTGTGTTGACCCAGCTAACTATCATTAATACAGTGTTCTTATGTGGTGTCTCACTGAGGGCCGCCAGACTTCTGTACAAGTTGATAAATCCACTAGTACAGACCTTAAAAGTAAAGCTAACATATTAATTCTCACCTCAATTTTAAGCATTAGCAATATGTGTTGTTTTGCGTCTCTGTTTAATAAAACCTGAATTTCAAATCCACACATTTCTATTAGTGAATTAAGTAAAAAAGTTTTATCTCCTGCATCCAGCTGGCTTGCAAAGGAAAACAAAAAAATGGGTCACCTATGTTTTACCTGGACATGTGGATGAACAATGACTGAAGCACTTTAAGACAAAGGTCCATAGTTTCTGAGATATGAAGAAGTAAAAGAAGAGGAGTAAATAAATAGCTTTATATTTAGATTAATTTCTTAACTAAATTTGATTGCTATTGATAATTGATACACACTAATAATGTTCACAAAGCACTGATCCAATGTACTGAGTGGGAAGTATCACCCGCTTGCCAAGTGCACCTGAGCATATTTTCCCAGACAAGGTGCAACAGGACGTTAAGCTATTGCCGCGGGCCTTAAAATAGCATTATGAAAGAAAGTAATGTAGATTTGTAGACACCTGTCAGGGCATGTCACAGTGTAAAAGTGTGTAAACAGCATCAGGTAGTGACTATGGGAAAGAGATTCAGTTTCCCTAAGTTTTGAGACTTGTGATATGTTGAAATGAAGACAGTTGCAAATATAACTAATGCCCAAACAAGCCAGGTCATGCCATGATTTAAACCAGTGTAACACTGACAGGAATCGATCACTGAGTCACAGTGGTGTTCATTGTTTGTCATTTCCCATGGACAACCCGACAACTTGAGCAGCCATGTTGGCAGCAGGACGGGTTAAAGACTGAGGTGTCAAGTAGTTGCCATTTGTTCCAGGGCTGAGATCAAAGAGGGTTAGGGCTCACCCCGGGAACAGATGCACTGCCTCATAGCACTTCGAGGGAAAGTAAACTGCCACTAAAGTCATGTACACACATGCACATGCGGCAGCTGTCATTTTCACATCAATCACTGAGAGCGCTGTCTCACTGTTACCCTATGCATCTCTCTGCATAAACATAGGTGCAAACTAAGATACATGCGCAGTCATCTTCTGTGTGGGAGGCCTTCCCAACAGCTGGCTCTGATGGAAAACACCCCTCGCTCCCACCGGCCTATCCTGTCACTGTGACGCACTGCCTGGATCTCAAAAGGAGATGTAGACCTGGAGGAGTCTATACACCAGTGCTCCAGGATTTTAAAGATGTGCAACTCAGCTCTCAAACAATAGGCTCACTCACAGGCCAAGCAACAAGCCAAGCTCCGAGTACTCACGCAGCCATATGCACACAACCCGCCACATGTTGAAGCCATTATCCTGTTGCTTGTTAAGTCATTACTCTATTCCTTGTTATTTTCTCAAGCAAGAGAAAGCAATCTATCCACAAAGACCTGCTGAGAGATTTGCCACCCGAATGAGCCCAGGGATATGGGAAGTTACCCTGAAATTTGAAGAATGTGGTGAGTCTGAAACCTAAGGAACAGAAATAACATATCGTTCAGAACAGAGAGGCTCATTTCTAGGAGACTTAAAGCTCTAGCTGTGGCCAGATCTGTACTGTCCATGGGGAGTTTGTATCATGCACATTACTGATGACACTGCAGAACAGCTCCAGTCCACCAATAAGACGAGGAGGAACTGACATAGTCCGAAAGCTTTGACATATTCACGGTGGATCTCAGACATCTGGTTTCCATTTCCCTCCTCTCCCAAGACAGTGTGTGCTGGCAGCGAGGCCTTTCAATGAGCTGGTCTATTCTACTTCCTGTTTAGTGTAGTGTGTGCAAAGTGCAGATGCTCATTACGTAGACAATTATGAAAATACCACATATCTTATATTAAGATATATTAAGAGTGTTTTTTGGAATCAATCCCCGCTTTAAAAATATTAACGTCCCCACCCCTAAGCTCTGACGCTGCACCACATGGTTTATTAACAGCAGAAGCAGCCATTTCACAGCATCCTTTTCATTCCACTCGACTCTGAGGCGACCTGTGAGCCACCACACTCTCACCACTGCGCTAATGAGTGCCACATGCCCCCCAGCTCTGGACACTCGCGCCTCACATCAAAGCACCCCCCTCCTGTCTCCTCACCCCACACCCATCTCCACTTTGACACCTAGCCGATATGTCCCAAGGAGCCAAATGGTGACGCACCTGTCTTGTCTACATTTCTAACCCTGTGTGATAGTTGTGATGGTTTCAAAAGCATGTACATGGGTTTCAGAATTATGAAAAGTTAGGATTGTTGCTATAGCAGTGAACAATTAAAAACAAAATATTATATCTTTTGAATGCTCAACTGTCCTCAAAATGGCACTATATATCAACAACAAGCTGAAACCCATGAATACTACATTTCATAGATGCTGTCGAAACAGCTTAACTAAGGAAATAGAATTACAGCTAAAGAGATTGCCAAAGTCTGGATCAACACTCAAAACTTTCACCCACAGGCTTTAAAACGTGTTTAAAAAAATCAACATGCTTGAAATATTGTTGGAGTACTTTCCATACTCAGCAGCTCATGGGCGGGTGGATGGGAGTAAGAGGGGGCTAGCCAGGGCAAAGGCAGGAAATCCCAGTGCAGCATGAACTATTTTCCTCCATAGTTTGAGCAGAACAGCTCTTTGTACCAGCCCCCCACCCCTCTTTGTATCAGGCCCTAGTGTCTAACAGCTTCTCATGAGCACTACACCAGTCTCCCTCTGCTCTAGAACCTCAGCCGCCGCCATGACGAGAGTGGTCCAAGCGTCTGTCACACTTTGGTGTAGGTTGATGCACAGCCCTGCACTCTTGTGGGCTGTTAGTCAGTGGAGTCAGGGGGCTGTGGAGTGGATCAAACGATTGGGGTTCCCCTCCATCACAGTCCAGAGTCCCACTGCGGTTAGCTCCGAGACATACAGGCACCTCACTTCGCACAGAGCCTCCAAATGCCAAAAACAAAGTACACCAAGAGTCTGCGCCAAGACAATGAGAAGGCAATCAGAGCAGTTTAAGTTGTTTTTGTTCTCTTTTCTTTGCCAACAAAAGACTTTACTCACAGTCACTTGATCGACCAGGATGCACATGCTCTTCATGTGACTCCAATAGAGAGATAGCTCTGCACAACAAACTCAATTCTGTCTTACTTAGCAGTGACACACATTCCATTTTATTAAGCATGAGCGGTGGGAGGAATAAGAGAAATTGAGGCCAGTGGAAGCCAACTTGTTGCACTAACATGTAACTCTATCTTACACATACCCCAGCCAGTGATTGACTTATGATTGACTTGGATGTATTTTACTCACTAGTCAGACCCCATGCAAAGCCTCCTGATACAAAGTCAAGGCTGCGGACCAGGCAAGTGTAGCGTGGGTGGGAGTAGGAAAGGCACCTTGCAACAGCTGGTCCGAATTATCGGTGGGGTCGGGGGGTGCTGCGCTGGGGAGGTGGAGGGGAGGCATGGAGACTCTTGGCGCCAGGATCAGGCCAGCAGGTCAGGGAGGATGACGATTACCAAAATACTAGCAGGCAGCCGTGGTCCAACGAAGAGAGGGGGTGTTCCTGGTTCTCAACGTGCAGCAACAGGATGGGCAGGAGAGCAGACCACTATAGAGGAGTGTGTGTGAGTGAGAGAGGGACGCTCCTACTTCCACTTCCTATGAGATAGCCCCTTCCTGTCATTGAGAAGCATAAAAAAGAGCGTTAGTTTTTAGGGAGAAATGACCTATTGTATGAGAAGCACAGGCAGTCAAGTGGAACAGGGTTAATGAACCTCCAAATACGCGGGGCCATTACTTTGGTCAAGTGTAAATGCTGCTCTGTTCCAATGATGACACCATGAAGCCAGCTGCATGCAAGGTGCACTCCAGTGAGAACAGCCCCTTTGTGAAACCTCCCAGACCAGGCTCAACCCTGTGTGGAATCGCTCTAAATCAGCAGAGACAGGGAAATGGGGCCCTCTGCTGATCACCAATGGTCCTACTCTTCAATTCACCATTGCATACTGTGTTAGCTATGGAGTATACCATGTAGCTTAATGATTAAAATGTGGTATGATTACATGTTTTTTATTGTTTTTCATTTATTTATTTATGTATATATTTATAGAGGATGCCCATCAAGCATGAAAGATTAGACGCCTATGTAAAATACAAAACTCAAATAAACAGGGCATGGAAAAATCAGTTCATAAAATCATCTCACTAGAAACAAAAAGGCCCCTTATCCACAAACAAAAAGTAAAAGTAAAGTAAAAGTAACGTAAACACTAAAATGAGCATGTAATTACAACTTGTAGGCAGTAGAGGGTAGTGTTGGGTATAGTGTTGGTCTAGGTCTTAGAGTGGACCTAGGGTTCAGGGTTCACAGATATGAAAAAAATGCTGATCTCAACTGGGCTTTGTGTAGGAACAGAAACAGGTTCTAGTGTTGAAAATTTCAAAGTTCAATTTTGCTACCACAATATTGTAATTACACTAATACAGAAAGTAATTGTATTCATATAGTTTAATAATTGTGCAATATACAAAAAAAATATTATTTTGTGGTCCAGACCATATAAAATTGTAAAGACCAAGTTTTGTTTCTGATACTGCATAATGATTGCATTTTGTCGCCAGTCACAGGCAAATTCTAGTATGACTTTGTAGAGGACTTCAGATTGGTGACCTGCTGTTTAGTACTGTGCGCTAAAAGCAATGTGGGACAAGACGGGGACCGGCTGAGACGCACATGGGGGCAGCTGTCTGAATGGCTGGCCGGCTGCCGGGAAGTAGCACTTCTCTAGATTCCATGCTGATCCTTGTGTTTGGTCTCAGAGAGAGTCGGAGGAGCACGGGCGCTCCCTCTGGACCTCCTCACCTGCTCCTTCTGCACTTTCTCACTGCTCCATGGCCCAGGCCCTGCATAACTGCAACTAGCTGTTAAATGTTGGCACGGTCCACAAAGGCCCACAAGGAGCCTAGATGTCCACAGGCTGTGTATGCCAAGACATCAAGACACCAGACATCCTATACAGCAGGTAACCGACCACACATACAAAATAGATAAATTACATAATGGGTCCAGTAAATAAAAACTATAATATTTATCAGATGGTATTCAGAGACCAGCATGGTGGAGATAAAGCTTTAAGGTTAGGAATTCCAGCCCAGTTGCCGTGATTATGTCAGCTGTTGGGACCTCACAGCAGGATTCCCAAACATTTTCATGCACCCAAAGACTACAACTATCAAGTTGTAACTTTTGACCTGACTTTAGACTTGTGTTATGTCACTTACTTAAAAATATGTGCTTTAGGTTAAGCCAGCAACATTGAGTTAAAGTTGTTTTGACACAAATGAGAAGAAACAAAAAGAATTAATTACATTTATGAAGCTTCATTTTTCATTTAAACTGGTTTTAAATAGTTTTTACATCCTATATTACTTATCTTGCTGGGTTGCAGATGACATCGCCACATTCTATAGGCCAATAATCTTTAATACAGATGAGGGACAGCTAAAATTATTATTATTATTATTATTATTATTATTATTATTATTACTTTTTTGTTGTAATACAGTGAGTTTTTGAGTGTAGTCACTAATAAAAATGATCGGGTTCAACATTTGTGAATTTACTTTTTAGATATTTGTCAAGAAAGTGCAAAGTAATAAATAGGAAAAACTAGCTCTTGCCCCCCATCTGAGAGTATGACGTCATTACATGTAGAATCTGAAAACCACCAATACTGAAGGAACAGCTGTTGTACCAAGTCCCAATTTGAGACATATAATGTGGAGTATGTATATACTAGCATAATAATCTTATCATGTATTGTTTTTTTCTGGACATTTGTTTGTTAATTAAATCTGTTCTAGTAGGTTTTAAATTATATTCCATTATACCTGGTAATAAGTCCTATACACATTGTTCACTAGCACCTGGCTTCAGTAAATTTAAATGGGCACTGCAGTTTAACATAGGTGACAGTGTTCTTATTCTTAATTCTTAAATTTTAAGCTAATAAAAAAATGCATGTTGGCATTCATCTGCCCTACCCCTCTCTTCACATGACATTTGGCCTGAATGTGACTTTGCTTTGAATCTGCCAGGCAACCAAGTGGACTAATTGAACTTAATTTGAGCATATCCCACATGTGTGTGTGTTGGAGCAGTTGCCCTGGACAACAGGTGACAGTCTTCTGCAGAGGTGCTGATGGTGCTTGTGTGGAACTATGCCCTTGAGTGAATGCATGAATGCATGTGCACGTGGACATAAAGGACCTATATGACGGCCTGGAGCCTATGTAAACTGTGAAAGAGCTGCCACGCGCCCTGCTTGAATGCTTGTCATTGTGACAGCAGCACTGGCTAAACTGCCATTATGAACAGGGCTGAGTATAGCCATCTGCAATACAGGGCACCTTTAACAAGAACCCATCAACACTGACAGTAAATTATCAGAGAAATGTCTGCCCTGACACTCAGATGCTCCAGGCCACTAAATGAAGGTCTCTCAAGACACTGGACAAGTTTCCCACACAGGTCTATTTACAGTCAAGCACAGATATTATAGACATGGTCCACTGAAACCAGACATCTCCAAAGTGCTGAAACCAACGTGTAGTAGAGGCTCCAGTCAAATCTGGCTTGGCTGATCATCTTTGACTTTGGAGAATATTTCATATGGAGGGCTGTTTACTGTTACATAGATGGGACTTTGTTCACTTGCCTGTACTTACAGTTGCACAGCGCAGTAGTTTCTGATGTGTGCCTAGCCTTGTTAACCCATTCCTCTGCTTTATGGGCAAGATGGAGCATCAGCAGCTCTGGCACAAGAGCTCTATCTGGGATCCTAGAGTGCGTCAGATTGTCTACAGGCCTGTGTTTGGATAAGGCTGTCCACCCATTGTCTCTGATGCCCCAGCTGGGTCGAGGTATGCCTCCATGATCCTGAAATAGAAGAACAGCTGAGGGCTGCCTTGCATTCTGAGAGCAGGGCCGCTCAGGCAGGCCGGGCCCACTGACTACACCACACCTCACCAACAATGAGCCAGCCCTATTGTCTGGAGCCACAGCTAATAGCAAAGTATTAAAGCCCAGCGGCTAAAAGACTGATTAGGTGCACACTGTGTGGCAAATATTTGTAGGGCTGCGCGCATGCAGAGTAATTGAGGCTTTAGAGAGCGTCAGTGACATGCATCTATTTGTCTCCACTCTGATGAACCCACAGCTAAGACCTGAGCCTACAGCTGCTGCAAGGTATTGGGAGCAGGCACGAGGTGATTACAGAAATATCCAGAAGCCATGAATGCTTTGATCCAAAATGAATTGTTGTTTCATTGGTCAATTTTAGCTACATCGTTTGGTCAGGTTTACTTAGTAGATATTTCTACTTAATCTTTCAAGTCTGCATTACATTTAAGCGAGACAATACATACACTATAGAAAAAAAAACTGTGTTAACTGTACACATACATATGTTTTCAGTTCCTTAATATCTCTACTCCTGCTGCTTTCTTTTCTTAAGGTTCTTAAAACGTAATTTGGCACATGAGAACAGCTGGAAAAGGAGAGAGGGGCAGGCCAACTGGTGGTCCATACCCATGACACTGAGACAGGTAAACTGCCCTGCATATGAGCTACAGCACTGCTGTGTCTTATGGTTGATACGACACAGCAGCAAAGGAAAAAGAAAAGACAAAAAGATATTTATTCTGATACATTTTTAAAATATTTAATGACAAGATTTATCACTAGCTTGTAGCCACAGTTGTCCTGGGGCTGACTGACAGAGATGCGGCACTCAAGTGTTCTGAAAATAGGTAATTTGTCTGTCAGACTGTCCCCGTGCTCCTGAGCAAGAGATAAAGTTAACAAACAGTAGTGACTTCAGCCATAATTCTCAATCTGTGTGCATCTTGTTGCCTAAGACTGTTGGCATTCAGTGCACGATGATCTAAAACACGTGTGACTGACCCTCAGATTAAACTCTTATACCCCACATGTATCCTCTTCACCAGCCCTGCATCAGACTGAGCACTGTGGCAGCAGTCATTAAAAATGGGCATGTGTTTAATAGTACATGCAAGAGCCTTAATAGGTAGAGTCACATTTGAAGCTAAATGATTTTGTGAAACACTGGGGATGTAAGCAGAGCTGTTTCTTGAAGAAGTCAGCTGTTGCCGTGAGCAGCAGTGTGGTGGTGTGGAGAGATGCAGCGCGGCAAACACTCCACTACACGTGTGTGTTTATGTGCATTTATTTAAAGCCAGCAGCTCCGGGGGCTTTGGGATTCATCTCCTCCTCATGTGTTATCAGCATGCCAGCTTTTCAAATGTGTACCAAGTGACATAGTACATAAAGCAGCCCCTGGCCCACTTTGAAGCTCCTTGTCCCAGAATAGCATGGACCCGCTCCTATCTCACTGAAGCCCAAGAAAGTTTAAGCCATCAGTGCAACACCTCCCAGTCTGCCAGGCACACTGATAGCAAACAAAGATGGCTGACACAAGCTTTGAAGTGTGGAGTTAGCAAGAAACTATTATTGAAATATTACAGTCTTAAGTCATTTAAACCTATATACCCATAATGTGGAAGCAACATAGAAAAAAAAAACTGCAAGCTTCATCCTGGATAGTATAGCAAAAACAAAACAGGCTTACTACATGTACTATGAGAACAATCAGAAAGAAAATTACATTTAGAGAAACATATTTTTTGTTCTGTCTATGTACATAAAGACGGACATACACACGTACAAACCCAGTGGGAGTCAATTGGCTTTTCTGCAAAACTTTTTAGACTCTCGTCTACAGTCAATTTCCCTATCAGGAATGCCGGACTCTGGCTTTGTCTATTCTGAGAAACTGTGGTCCCCCGGACCCCTCCCCCTGCACCGCACTCTCCCCTCACTCTGAAGGTCAGTCTGCTGGAGCCACAGCACCAAGAGCTCAGGCCCGAAAGCAGCAAGCTAACTGTAACCACATATTTATGTGAAGTGTAAATATTGTGGTGCTGGCTTAAGCCAATATAAAAGTAACTGCATATACTTTATATACTTCTCAGTAATCATAGATTTGCAAACAGTTGTCACTTATTCTTACAGACCATTGTGTGGATCATGTGCACCACGTTTATCTCTATTAATATAATATGGTGCGTATATATATAGCTGTGTTTAATGCTGCATGGCTCCACAAATAATCTCTTCTAAAATTTCCCCTGTGGATACACACAAATGCACTTTGACATGAGATCCCCAAAACGTACCATTTCAAAGGGGACAATTATTAGAGCAATTTTAAACAAGTTTCTACTATGACACCTTCTGGTGTGTTTGCCAAGTAAAAAAAATTCGCAGGGATGCTGCATTAAATCCCTCTCTCCCACTCCCTTGCACTGTGTACAGTGAACAAAATAACTGGGATACAAAAATAGCCGCCTAGGGTTTAGCGCAATGACAAAAACGTAGCTTTCCTTTTGTGTCAATTGAGACGGGTGTGAAGCACCAATGGGCGCTGGAGGAGGTGGCATATGCTAATAAGAGACAAATGTCCACGACCGTGACCTTGAGACGCACAGTATAAAGCAGACAACCTCCTCACGGGGCAGTTGTTTGGTTGTGGTTCGGGGGTCAGTGGAAACTTGGGTAGGTTTTACGCGGCTTACAGAAGCTTTTCCCGGGAAGTAGAGGGACAGTGACTGGGGACATGTGGAGGGTTTCTTACAGCTGACTCCTTCATCACTTGTGGAAAATCTGACGTGAACACAAATAGTTTCCATCCAAAACAATTGCTATTTTATTTTCTTACCAGAGGACGCCTCGTCAGTCTGCCGTGTGCCCAGAGTGCGTCCGGTGTGTGTGCGCTGTGAGTCCGGTGCTTGAGCCCGGGAGGAGCCCTCATCATGCCCCGCTTCGACATGAAGGAGTTTGGGGAGGCTGGAAAGTTTTTGCGCAAAACCGAGCTGGAGATACTGGCGGTGCAGACTCTCGCTTTTGATGGTAAGATGACAAGCACCTGAACACAGAAAACTGAAGTTAAAAGTAATATAAATTAAGTTATTTCATGTGCATTAATAGGCTAATTTATGGTATAAAGTTATAATATTAGACTACTAATTTAGATAGACTAAGGCTTAAAATTGCGCAGAGGCCTTATAAACTCTGAATGCTGTGTTACAAAATCACACACTAGGCTACACAAAAATATCAATGATAACAATAATTTTAAAATAATAAGTCTACTGATTGTGCTTTGTTGTACTTTTGATAAATTTGATTAGGCCTCTGAACCAAGGGTAGTCTACGATTCTTCCATTATATCCTTCCGCAACCTATAAACTGTTGATTCACAAGAGGCTGACCCGGTGCAGTCTAAACTGTTTATTAAAATTAGTCTATGAAAAGTGTGAGTCGCAATTAGTTTAGGCATGCATAAAACTAGAGAAATAAAGTCATCATAAACTTACATTTCGGTTAGATTGTGGGCCTAAATATTGGTTTTGTGAAGCAATCTAATCTAGTATCTGTTGCAGGAAAAAAGCGAGCATGGATCCCCGATGAAAAGGAAGCCTACATCGAGATTGAGATCAAGGAGCTCAGCGGCGACAAAGTCATCGTCAAGACAAAAGATGATAAGGTAAAAGTCTCATTAGAAAACACGAATTATGCACAATAATTGGAATACTGTGGCTGAACTGTGGGACCATGCACAGACCCTGACCGTGAAGGACTCGGACATCCAGCAGATGAACCCCCCTAAGTATGACATGATCGAAGACATGGCCATGCTGACCCACCTCAACGAGGCCTCCGTGCTCAACAACCTGCGCAGGCGCTATTCGGCCTGGATGATATACGTGAGTTTAAATCACTTCTGGTAACTCAAAATCCACGAATCCAACGATAGTCACTCAGTGTGTGCTGTGTGCAGACGTATTCGGGTCTGTTCTGTGTCACCGTAAATCCATACAAGTGGCTCCCGGTGTACACAGCCCCGGTGGTGGCCGCCTACAAAGGGAAGCGGCGTTCAGAGGCGCCGCCGCACATTTACTCCATCGCAGACAGCGCTTACAATGACATGCTGCGCAGTAAGTTCACCCAAAATATGAGCATCCATAAATTAACCCTGCCATGATTAAGACTGACATTTTATTATTTTTTACATAATTTGTCTCAAACTTTAGTCCACCTTGGCAGGCCTATGCCTATTTTAACAGGCCAGTTACACTAACCTTGTTGCTGAGTCGCCCCTACTCAAATCCAATAGAAAATATTAGTTTGAACATTGTAATAGGCTATTATATACACATATACATCTATAGCTATCTAACACATTTTTTGTTTGACAGATCGAGAGAACCAATCCATGCTTATCACGTAAGTCCTGAGAATGTTCTTTAAAAATATTATAGAGCTATTTATTTATGTAAACCAACCACACAGAAAGCACCAAACATTTTTGTTGTGAGTCATGTATATATATTTTTTATATATTTTTTCTATTTTGTGACGGGTTTTGCCTTTTGTATGTCATATCCACACCACTTCAGCGGAGAATCCGGTGCTGGCAAAACTGTCAACACGAAACGTGTCATTCAGTATTTTGCCATTGTGGCAGCTCTTGGGGAAACAACTGCTAAGAAAGGAGTAAGGCCGTAATGGCATCCACTTCTTTTTGTTTCCCATTCCCTTTTTCAAGCTTTAGCTTTTCTGATTTGATTTTTGTTTTCATTTTTTATCTCAGAAATCATGTTCCCTTAAAACCTTGTCCATACACTCCCGTCTCTGTCCCAATAGTGAATGAATACTTTCATGTTTGAGTTTTCCTCTCGTGTTGTGTGGCCCCTTACAGCCACATTTCCCCCTTCTATTTTATTTTTATAGTTCTCCTTTTCATGACATTTTTTAATTTTGGAAAATCTATTAACGTGTGATTTTTTTGTTTCACTCATGATTTTTTAACTTGAAGTTGTGATATGGCGTGATATTCATTTTTTCATCCATTTTCCTGCCTATTTTTGCGCCATTTTACTTTTTACCTCAACTTTAACAATCATAACATCATTTGGTTTATGTATAATTTTTATGTAACTATTTATGATGTGTGTTTTTTTCCTTTGCAGCAAGGTCCTGCCACTAAAACAGGGGTAAGTCTGAAAAAAAAAACAACAACAATATTTGAATCGGTTCCATAAACTCACATGACACCTGTCCATATTAGGGGACTCTGGAAGACCAGATAATTGAGGCCAATCCTGCTATGGAGGCATTTGGAAATGCCAAAACGCTGAGGAACGACAACTCATCTCGCTTTGTAAGCAGAGATTTTGTTTTCAATTATGCACAACTATTTCTTTTGCCATTTATTGTGAATACTAATTTTAGTTTCGGCTATCCTATAGGGCAAGTTTATCAGAATCCATTTCGGACCTACTGGCAAACTGGCCTCGGCTGACATCGATATATGTAAGTTTGTAAAGGGCCAAAGACCTTTTTAAACAGTATTAAATAGTTGGTGCCTTAATGAGTTCTCTGTTCCTCTGTTTCAGATCTTCTGGAAAAATCCAGAGTGATATTTCAGCAGCCTGGGGAACGCAGCTACCACATCTACTACCAGATCATGTCTCAGAAGAAACCTGAGCTCTTAGGTCAGTACACTGTCCAGCAGTAGATATGCCCACTGTCTTGACTAATACTAACTCTGTGTTATTTGCAGACATGCTGCTGGTGTCGTCCAATCCCTATGACTACCACTTCTGCTCCCAAGGAGTGACTACTGTGGAAAACTTGGATGATGGACAGGAGCTCTTGGCTACTGATGTAGGAGCCCTTCTCCATTAGAAACAATATAAGACAATTTGTTGTGTATTTTAAAATCAAGGCCACTCATTGTACTAATTTTCATTTTATTTAGCATGCCATGGATATCTTAGGTTTCCTGCCTGATGAGAAGTATGGCTGCTATAAAATAGTTGGTGCCATCATGCATTTTGGCAACATGAAGTTCAAGCAAAAACAGCGCGAAGAACAGGCAGAGGCTGACGGCACTGAAAGTACACAACATTTGAAAACATTTTCATTGGTCTAATATATATAGTGTTTCAGTCCATTTAGCAAAGTAATTTTTAACTGTAAAAGTTGTGCAAAACAAGTCTTAATTTGTGTTGTTTGAACAGGTGCAGACAAGGCCTCCTACCTGATGGGAGTCAGTTCAGCTGATCTCATTAAAGGTTTGCTGCACCCTCGAGTGAAGGTGGGCAATGAGTACGTGGTAAAGGGACAGAATGTAGAACAGGTAAGAAAGCAGTCCAGGACAGCTAACATCATTCTTTATTATCAAAAACATGGGAGAAGATGTAAATATTCAGTGTTGTTGGGCTACCACAAGTGTAGTTAGAGGTGGGTGATTTAGCTTTGAAATTGTAAATAATTATTTGAATATTGAGCAATTAGTGTGTTTGCTCCATTGTGTCTAATGGGCCAAGCAAACAGCTTGGGCCCAACTTAGGCTAACAGTGCATAGCAAATGAGTTATTTTCACTTAATTGAGAAAACTGGCATTGAGAAATTAAGATAAAATATAAATATATTATTAAATATATTATTATTATAATTATAAATATATTAGAATCACACAGTGTAAAATAATACGCTGTATTTGGTTGTGTTCTATGCCATGATTTGGTAGCTAAGCAACAGGATCCATACATGAGAATGACATCTGTCGCCTGTGTGTAGGTTACTTACGCGGTCGGTGCTCTGGCAAAAGCCACGTATGACCGCATGTTCAAGTGGCTGGTGGGACGCATTAACCGCACTCTGTACACCTCGCTGCCTCGTCAGTTTTTCATAGGAGTCCTGGACATTGCTGGCTTTGAGATTTTTGAAGTAAGTGGCGTAAATATATTGTATTGCATGTGTTATTTATCGTTCCTGAACACCTCTTTTTTTGTTTTTTTTCTGCAGCTCAACAGCTTTGAACAGCTGTGCATCAATTTCACAAATGAAAAACTGCAACAGTTTTTCAATCACCACATGTTTATCCTGGAGCAGGAAGAATACAAGAGGGAGGGAATCGAGTGGACCTTCATTGACTTTGGTCTTGACCTTCAGGCTTGTATTGATCTTATTGAAAAGGTAAGCTATGACTAAATATTAAATATTAAATAACTTACTGTCAGCATAGACCTTTAGGATTATAACAGGCCCTTTTTCACTTCTAGCCTCTGGGCATTATGTCCATCCTTGAAGAGGAGTGCATGTTCCCAAAGGCCACGGACAGCAGCTTTAAAGCCAAGCTGTATGACAATCACATTGGAAAGTCACCCAATTTCCAAAAGCCTCGACCAGACAAAAAGCGAAAATTTGAGGCCCATTTTGAACTGGTGCATTATGCTGGCGTGGTGAGGAAACAGCTTTCCATTAACTCAAAAACATGTTTATAAAGTTTACTTTAATGTAATCGTCTGTTGGCTTTGCAGGTGCCATATAACATTGTTGGCTGGCTTGATAAAAATAAAGACCCCTTAAATGAGACAGTCGTAGCATGTTTTCAGAAGTCAGCAAACAAGCTGCTGGCCTCACTGTATGAGAACTATGTTATCTCAGACACAGGTAGTAGATTTAAACTTATTTGTACTGAATAATATTATAATAACTAATATTACTGATAAAACTGCTCCAACAGCGACTGCTGAAGCCAAGTCTGGGGGCAAGGAGAAGAGGAAAAAGGCAGCCTCGTTCCAGACTGTGTCCCAGCTTCATAAGGTGAGATACTGTTGTGAGAGTTGACTCGCGCTCTGTTTTGGAGCAGGTGGAGGAGGAGGCTTTTCACTTCTCTGGATTTATGGGATGGAGGCCGTTAAGACTTGCAGTGATGTTTAGGGCAATGATCACATGAACATCACTTTAAGTCTGTGCTGTCTCCCTTCACTTTACACCAAGAGCTGATGTAGAATAGTGCATATGAAAAAGCACAAAAGAAGACTTTCAAAGTAATTGCAAAATTTGATGGACTCATTTATTTTTCTATGTTCATACCATAATATCGTAAAACATGTAAATCTCAAGTATTTTATATGTTGAAATACATTGTTTTATTTTTGTTTTAGGCATTTGTCCAATTGCTTTTGCCTTTATATTTTCAGGAAAACCTTAACAAGCTGATGACTAACCTGAGAAGCACTCAGCCACACTTTGTCCGCTGTATCATCCCAAATGAGACCAAGACTCCCGGTAATAACTCACCACATTCTGTGTGGGATCTATGATGACAGATTCTGTGTGAATAAAGTTCATTTTCCTTTTTAGGGATCATGGACCCCTTCATGGTGCTCCATCAGCTGCGCTGTAACGGTGTGCTGGAGGGCATCAGAATCTGTAGGAAGGGCTTTCCTAATCGCATACTCTACGCTGAGTTCAAACAGCGGTAAGGCTTTCAAAGAGGAAAACACACAGGGGCACATCCAATGAATGCATTAATATAAAACAGTAGATAGAGGCATATGGTATTGAGGTGGGCTATTGTATAATTTAGATATTATAATGGCTATTGTTGCATCCCACAATATAGATATTCAGGTCAAATACCAACATTTAATGACATTATTATAACATTTATAATATACATTTTCTAGAAATGACAACAGTACATGCTATCACAAAGTTTTAAATCTATCTTTTATAAATCAGATTATCACTAATTATTGGTTTGATCACATTTTTCACTCAGTTATCGCATCTTAAACCCTCAAGCTATCCCAGACGATAAGTTTATGGACAGCAGAAAAGCTGCAGAGAAACTGCTGGCTTCGTTAGACATTGATCATAACCAGTACAGGTTTGGACACACAAAGGTAAGACCAGTAAAGTAACACACTTGATTATGCAGGCTCTGTGTGTAGCCTCATGGTTTTATTCTGCTGTGCCACAGGTCTTCTTTAAAGCCGGGCTGCTGGGTCACCTAGAAGAACTGAGGGACCAGCGTTTGGCTAAATGCCTGACGATGTTGCAGGCCATGGCCCGAGGGAAGATTATGAGACTGGAGCTGCATAAGATGATGGAGAGGAAGTAAGTCTAGCACAGATTTTCGCATTACTTTGTGAAATTTCTAGGAGTCCACAATAATATTAGATGTAAATCTTTCACTTTTATTAAATCATTAACTACTATTCATAGGTTTCTATGCAACTTTTTGAGCACTTTTTCCTATTACAAAAATATGATATTTTGTATTGAATTGTTAATTGCTATGGCTACAGTGATTTTCATCACTCAGGAGAAACCCATGGATAGTGGCTCTGTATAAAGATACTGTATGTAATGTCATTAGAAGGTTATGTCAAATTATTCCAAAATGATTTAGTTATATCAGAGTATTTAAAAGCCCATTAGATAATGATGTGTATTTTTTTTTGGACCGCCAGTCCATTGTGTGTTCCACCCTTTAACCCAGTGTTCACTCCCTGCTTCAGCTATGCCAGGAATGGGCAGGGCAGTGTTATCGGCGTGTGCGTAGCGTGTGTGTGACCTTCTATGGTTCATGGGCGTGTGTGGCCTCACTGTTAATAAGATACACAGTGGGTTTAGTCCATTCTCCTGAGCACGGTTTAAATGAGACAATGCTGATGGTGTCCTCAGAGCCAGGTGGTGACATGTGTCAAGTGGCAGCTGCTGCTTGGGCCCACCCTAAAAATACATGCACCCACCCCGGACTCCCCATGGCCTGGGCCCTTTTGTCCACGGCGCCTCCAGTTCTAAGCGGGTACATTGGCGGGATATGTGGCGGGTGACAGAGGATTAAAGGCCATGGCTGGATAGAAGGCTTTGGTTTCTAAATAAATGCACATGCTCACCTTAGAGAGGCACACAGAGTGGAGTCATGTCAAAAATGCAGTCAGCTCTCCACCCTCTCTCACTTGCAAAGGTTACCCCTCAAATTCACTCTACAAACAGTACACAAAGTCCTTGAGTTTCCATATTTAGGGTGAGACTAAATCAATGTGTGCATCTAGTTTGGGAGCACATGAAATATCATTGGGTGTATGATTAGATGCACCACGAGCAAAGGTGTGCCAAAAAATCAAACAGGCAAGGACAAGTGGATGAATATATAAGTGGGAAAGTCCAGGATAAATTCATCTGACCTTATCTGCAACCTCAGCCAGTTACTGGAAACCTTAAACATAAAAAAGATTGGACAAAGATAGCAGGACAAAAAGATAATTAAAAAAGTAAAAATAAATGCTGAAATACAGATCAATTTGATCATGATCGTAACTTTACTATTTCTATGATCAAAATATTTACTCAAGTACTGAATCTAAGGCCAAAGAACTGAGTTACTCAAATCTTTCTTTTTCTTCTAAACTTGCGTTCACATTATTTTTGTAGTCTATATAAGATGTATGATACAGTCTGAGTCTCAGGAAGCACTAAATAATAACCTCATTGACTTAACTATCAAACTACTGCACTGTTTGTGTTTTGCCCTTTTCTCAGAGAGGCCCTGATGATTATCCAGTGGAACATTCGAGCTTTTAACGCAGTCAAACACTGGCCATGGATGAAACTCTTCTTCAAAATTAAGCCTCTGTTGAAGAGCGCAGCTACAGAGAAGGAGCTGGCCGCTCTGAAGGAGGAGCTGAACAAACTGAAGGAGGCTCTGGAGAAGTCGGAGCAGAAGAGGACGGAGCTGGAGGAGCGGCAGGTCAGCCTGATCCAAGAGAAGAACGACCTGTCCCTGCAGCTTCAAGCGGTATGACTCCTCTACAGCACTGTGGAAGCCTCATACTTATAATCTATGCCATCAGACTACCAGGAAATAGAAAATGCACTTACATGAATAATTCAACTAAACTATAGTTGCATATACCAGTACTCAATAGCATGAGAAGACAAAAATAATAAAGCAACCATTTGATAAACTCCATCCACGCCCTGTAGTGACGGCTGTTCTGTGTGCTACAGGAGCAAGACAACCTGGCTGATGCAGAGGACCGATGTGACCTGCTCATAAAGTCCAAGATCCAGCTGGAGGCCAAAGTGAAGGAGCTGATGGAGAGGCTGGAGGACGAGGAGGAGATGAACGCCAACGTACTCGCCAAGAAGCGCAAGCTTGAGGATGAGTGTGCTGAGCTCAAGAAGGACATTGATGATCTGGAGATCACCTTGGCCAAGGTGGAGAAGGAGAAACATGCCACTGAGAACAAGGTCAGAACAGAGAATAAATAAATGTCCATGTTTTGCATGTGGTTGTTGTTTCCGTTCCCTTATTCTTTGGTGCATATCAATAGTAATATTTCACATGCTTGGGCCTTGTAAATGCTAAAATGTTTAACTTTCTTTTGTGTAAAATAGAATTTCATTGCTGATGTTGTGTTTAACTGTTTGTAGGTGAAAAACCTTATTGAAGAAATGGCAGCTCTGGATGAAACGATTCTGAAGCTGACCAAGGAAAAGAAAGCTCTTCAGGAGGCCCATCAGCAGACCCTGGATGATCTGCAGGCAGAGGAAGACAAAGTCAACTCCCTGACCAAGGCCAAGACCAAGCTAGAGCAGCAAGTGGATGATGTAAGTTTAATTGTCACCTTGTGTCTTCATACAAATCTTTGGAGATGAAATGGCTGTTGACATGTATGCTCCTCTACTTCCAAACCAGCTGGAGAGCTCTCTGGAACAGGAGAAGAAGATCCGTTTAGACCTAGAACGTGTTCGCCGCAAACTGGAGGGTGATCTGAAGTTGTCCATGGAGTCTCTCATGGACCTGGAGAACGACAAGCAGCAACTTGAAGAGAAGCTGAAAAAGTAACTGAATTTTTTTACCTTTCATGTCTGTTATCCCATCAGTCATTTTAACAAACTGTTCTATATATCGGGAAACAAATACATTTTAAAATAGTTTGGTTCTTCTTTTGTCTTCAGAAAAGACTTTGAGATTAATGAGATGAGTGGGAGAATTGAAGATGAGCAAGCTCTGGTCAACCAGCTGCAAAAGAAGATAAAAGAGCTACAGGTATATAACTATAACTCAGTGCTTGGCAGCGCTGATATAACTGTGCTAACAGTAGTTTGGTCCTTGAAGGCGCGCAGTGAGGAGCTGGAGGAGGAGCTGGAGGCAGACCGGGCCTGCAGGGCCAAAGTGGAGAAGCAGCGCGGCGATGTGGCCCGAGAGCTGGAGGAACTGAGTGAGCGCCTGGAGGAGGCCGGAGGGGCTACTTCAGCTCAGGTGGAGATCAACAAGAAGAGAGAATCTGACTTCCTGAAACTGCGGCGGGATCTGGAGGAAGCCATGCTGCACCATGAGGCCACCGCGGCGGCACTGAGGAAGAAGCACGCGGACAGTGTGGCTGAGCTAAGTGAGCAGATCGACAGCCTTCAGAGAGTCAAGCAGAAGCTGGAGAAGGAGAGGAGTGAGGCCAAAATGGAGGTAGATGACCTGGCTTCTACAGTGGAACAGCTGTCCAAAGCCAAGGTTAGTACAAGTTCATACACTTAAGTATACATGCTGGTAAATCAAGATTCAAAATAAATAAGAAAATAATTACAAAATTGAATATGTTTATCAAGGACCTAACACACAACACCAATGTATAATGTACAGGCCACTTCTGAGAAAATGTGCCGCTCTTATGAAGACCAAATGAACGAAGCGAAAGCTAAAGTAGAGGAGCTCCAGAGGCAGCTCAGTGAGACCAACACCCAGAAGGCCCGAGCTCAGGCCGAGAGTGGTAAGAATCTGACTACATCAATAAGCACAGTCTCTTATGTCTCAGCCAGGCATAAATATTTGTATTAAACTTAATTTCCTCCAAAATCCAGAGTAACAGGATGTTAACATTTTTGAATGATTTGCCTAAGATAGATTCTAATGACACTTGTCCATTTAGCCGAGCTTGCAAGAAAGCTTGAAGAGCGGGAGTCTCTGGTCTCTCAACTCCAACGCACTAAGAATTCTTTCGGTCAAAATGTGGAGGAGCTCAAGAAACAGTTGGAAGAGGAAAACAAGGTCAGCCTCAGACAGAATAAGACATTTGACTGAAAACAGTCCTTATTCCAGCTAATGACCCTTGTGTTGTGTTTAGGCCAAGAGTGCTCTGGCTCACGCACTGCAGTCATCCCGCCATGACTGTGACCTCCTGAGGGAGCAGTATGACGAGGAGCAGGAGACCAAGGCGGAGCTGCAGAGAGCTCTATCCAAAGCAAATGTGGAGGTGGCTCAGTGGAGGACCAAGTACGAGACTGACGCCATCCAGAGAACTGAGGAGCTTGAGGAGGCCAAGTGAGTCAGGGTTTATAAAGATCCACACATGTTTATTACATATTTATTTGGCCCTGCTCTGTTATCCTGTGTTATAATAATGTTCTGCTCCGATACCTCTTTAGGAAGAAGCTGGTGGTGCGTCTCCAGGAAATGGAGGAGACTGTGGAGGCATCAAATGCCAAATGCTCCTCTCTGGAGAAGACTAAGCACCGGCTCCAAACTGAGATTGAGGACTTGGTCATTGACCTGGAGAGAGCCAACGCTGCAGCTACTGCCTTGGACAAGAAGCAACGCAACTTTGACAAGGTAGTGCAGAAGATTAGAGATTAGCACCAATTAATCCTACAAGCACAAAATCCCAGTGACTGACGTTCTGTGTAGGTGCTGGCTGAGTGGAGGCAAAAGTATGAGGAGTGTCAGACCGAGCTAGAGGCATCTCAGAAAGAGTCTCGCAGCCTGAGCACAGAACTCTTTAAACTCAAGAACTCCTATGAGGAGACCCTGGAACATCTGGAGTCCCTCAAGCGAGAGAACAAGAACCTCCAAGGTACAACCTCACAAGAAGGCACACTGTAGGGGAGATATCAGTACCTAGACTTAAGTTGTAACAACTGTCTTCTGTTCAACAGAGGAGATCACCGACCTGACTGATCAAATCAGTCAGGGATCTAAGACCATCCATGAGCTAGAGAAAATCAAGAAGGGCCTGGACCTGGAGAAGAGTGAGATTCAAGCTGCTCTGGAAGAGGCTGAAGTATGGATTATATTAGTCTGTGTGATGTAGTCCACTTAAGACATGCTTGTTTTTCACATGCTTTCCCCTTGTAGCCACAGACTCTTAGAATGTTCTCATTTGTTTAGGGCACTCTGGAACATGAGGAGAGTAAAACTCTGCGCATACAGCTGGAGTTGAACCAGATCAAAGCAGATCTGGACAGAAAACTGGCTGAAAAGGATGAGGAGCTGGACAACCTGAGGTGAGCATCACAAAGCTACCTTTGTTTCACAGGAGATGATTTGTCTGACTCACTACTGCCCCCTGCGCAGGCGTAATCACCAGAGAACTCTAGAGTCCATGCAGGCTACACTTGATGCTGAAGCCAAGTCTCGCAATGAAGCAGTGCGCTTGAGGAAGAAGATGGAGGGTGATTTGAACGAGATGGAAGTGCAGCTGAACCATGCCAACAGACAGGCCTCAGAGTCCCAGAAGCAACTTCGGAACCTGCAGGTCCAAATTAAGGTAAATATTCCCACAGAGCCATCTGCTCGTCAAACACGTCTCTCAAAAGACAATAAATATCTAATTCCACATGAAACACTCCATGAAACAATCCTAAGGCATGTAATAGATAAAAGCATGAATAACACAACATATTGAAACTTGTACATGATTCTCAGGATGTTCAGCTGGAGCTGGATGATACAGTTCATAAGAATGAGGAGCTGAGGGAGCAAATGGCGGTGACGGAGCGCAGGAACACCCTGTTAGCGGCGGAGGTGGAGGAGCTGCGCTCACTGCTAGAGCAGAACGATCGCGCACGAAAACTGGCCGAGCACGAGCTGCTGGAGTCCACTGAGCGGGTCAACCTGCTACACTCCCAGGTCATTAAACTACACAGCATGTGGTGGAGGGACACTTTATCATCATATTGTCAGACATATTACATTTGCAAATTACAGTTTGACACAATCATAATGAATACTTTACAACTAAATAAAATATTTAAATAGTTTGACAATGTTGTTAACTTTTTGGTATAGAACACTGGACTGATCAACCACAAAAAGAAACTTGAAAGTGATCTATCCATGCTGTCTGGAGAGGTGGATGAAGCAGTGCAAGAGTGTCGTAATGCAGAAGAGAAGGCCAAAAAGGCCATCACTGATGTAAGAGCTATATCCACTACAAACATTAGCAAATACTTGTTTAAGACATTTTCATAAGAGTTAAAATTTGCACTGCATGAACTAAGGCGGCCATGATGGCCGAGGAGCTGAAGAAAGAGCAGGACACCAGCGCTCATCTGGAAAGGATGAAGAAAAACATGGAGCAGACCATCAAAGACCTGCAGATGCGTTTGGATGAGGCGGAACAGATTGCTCTTAAAGGGGGCAAAAAGCAACTGCAAAAGCTGGAGGCCAGGGTGAGCAGCACACAACAATGTCAGAATAATTCATTATTCATTATTCATTATTAAATATCAATTTACCATTCAACTGGGATGGTTTATGGTTCTGATTTTAGGTCAAAGAACTTGAAAATGAACTGGAAGCTGAGCAAAAGAAAAGCCAGGAGTATCAAAAAGGAGTACGCAAGTATGAAAGGAGAATCAAAGAGCTCTCCTACCAGGTAAAACAATCAGTGTGAGCTATGCATGCACATGTAAAATAATACATACATTATAACCAAGTTTGTTAATGCAGGCAGAGGAGGACAAAAAGAATATGATCCGTCTTCAAGACCTCATTGACAAGCTCCAGGCTAAACTCAAGAGCTACAAAAGACAGGCAGAAGAAGCGGTGAGTCCAAACTGTTTCTTTTAAACAAACCAAGCGAAAGGTAAATAAAATGATTAATGACTAAATGACTAAATATATTATGTTCAGGAGGAGCAGGCCAACACCAATCTATCCAAGTACAGAAAACTGCAGCATGAGTTGGATGATGCCGAGGAGAGAGCTGAAATGGCTGAATCCCAGGTCAACAAGCTCCGTGTGCGCACCCGTGACCAAGGCAGCAAGGTCAGCGCACAAGTCATTTGAAGTTAGATACATCATGTGACAAAAGCTTGTTCGGTCAAACTTATTAAAAGTGACCAGCTAAACTTAGCAGTGTTGAAGATGACATCATCTAGTAACTGTGTATGTTGTTGCTAATCAACATCTACTGCCCATGTTTTTCAGCATGCCGAGTGATGCTGCGGACAACAGCGGCTGAGCATACCAGAGGATGCCAGCCCAGACAGCTGAGTGTGACTCTGTGGATTTGTGCCAATAAAGACTTTTGAACTCACCTTGCCATTTTATCATCTTTATTTAAAAAAAGCCGCAAAGCACTGAGGTTTTATTGTTTTATTATTTTATTAACTAAGAGCTGTTAGCTACAAATAAAATGTTAAATCAATCACTCCAAGCAATTCTACAAGGTAATTATATATCGCTATAGTGTGGCAGTATATTTTACATATGTAAAAGTCAAAATATGCCCAGCAAAGTTCTTAACCAGGCTTTGTCTTTGTTAAAATGTTTTTATACATCTGCAGCAAATTTTTACAGTTCAGGCTAAACAAAAGCTCCCCATTACAACGTGTAACTGCAGCCTATTTTATTATTCAAAACGGTTTGTCTGAAAACTGACAGAATAGAGCAGATTGTGAAGCGAAAACTTGTAGAAAGTACCCTGTGTCAATTACGTTTAGTACTACTGCCTCAAACATTCAGTTGGAAAAGATAATAAAAGCACTTAAATCTATCCACCATCCTGTGACATAAGACAACAGAAAAAACTGCAACAAAACAAAGCTCAAAAGCAGAAAGGCTGAGAGCATTAGCTGAACTAATGCTTTGAGTACATTCAGGAGAATATGTAGGTGGATGGTATTTGACATGCTGGGACACTACAGAGAAGAGATACACATGAGGTAGCTTTGTGATTGAACTGTGGGTTTGGGTGCGCTTTATAACGCAAGGAGACAGTTGCGTACAAAGTGTAATACATGCAAAGACAGATTGTCATTCTTGTATTTTATTTTGATAGTGTCCAAACTTTTCACTATTGTAAATATGCCTCAAATTGTACAGAGTCAAACAATGTGTGATGTATGCACACTTGAGCCTGCATAGTTTATTTTCTTCCCAAAGAATATCTTTTACAACTTGAACACATTCTGTTACAAAATAAAGATATTTTAATCAACAAACTTGTTAGAAAGTAATAAACAATAAAAAACCCAACAAAATCTGTGCAATGGTTTATTCTAGTTTTACCATAGCTAAAAGCCTTTGTTTTAAGATAAAAAGGAGTCAACAAAAGTAACCTGAAAGTAAAGAATCCCTGGGTGAGCTTCCGACATTGAATGGAGTGGTTATCTGGACATGAGGAGCTGAGTGATTTGAACGTTTGACCAATTAGACACAATCACTTCTCTGTGTAATACATTATCCTACAGAGATCAGATCAACATCATGGACCCCTGCAAAGCCAGCCTTGTAGCCTTTTCCACAGGCCAGCTATTATGTGGCATGTGGGGTAGGCCCATGACAGAGCATTATTGGAGAAATTATCAAGTCTGTGAAATTATATATATTTTTTCCAATAAAATTTAAAGACTACCTTATAAAAGGCTCAATTTATTTCCCCCAAAAGCACACAGCCACCACAATTCCTTTCCAGAGGTTTCTGGATGTATCTCTTAAAGCGTTTTTTAAGGTGGGCACAGTTCCCCATCCTTTGAAGAGGCCTTGAGTGAGAATTTCACTGCAAGTGTGACGGCACCCTCTAGTGAGATAGTCATTCATAGACAACAGCCACAGAGCACCTGGATGCTCGGCTCAGGGGAGTCCTTTATTTGCTCCAGGTTTCCATGCTCCCTGTGACTGCTTTCTTAAACAAACTCCCACAGGTCAATCCTCTAGAAGGTCTTTGTCCAAATCCACAAAGGGCTCATCAATATAGCTGGTAATGGCACAGAGGGAAGTTCTATCGGAGCCCAACAGTACTGACACAGTCTCCTTCCAGTAACTGAACGGTATACAGGAGCTCTGAAGGGCAAAAGTGAAACTGGTTACCTTAAGTAATACATAGAGCCATATGACTAAACATGGAATAGGAAACAGATACTGAATGTTTGGCACATCTCTCTCTGTCAATATTTCACTGGTATACTGGTGTTACTTTTGCACACTGAAAAATAAATAAGGACTCACATTCTCCAGGCAGGTGCTGTCTTTGTCTTTGTTGAGGTAGTGGCGCTGCCAGAATCGGAGCAAGTTGTGGAAATTGTTGAGCAAACAGCCCGGGTACTTTTCAGCATACTCCTTCTCTCGCAGAGCGTTGAGGTAGAAGGGCAGCTTTGCTTTCCTTCGGGCCAGCATCAGTATTACCAAACTGGTGTTTAAACAGCTCACATTCTCCTAAAGAAGGGTGTATTGTACAATATAGAAACCCAGAGATGTCAGTGTACATCAATAATGTGTACAAAATAAAGACTCATTAGAAATTAGAGACCTGTGTGAGCGTCTGTACATTGATGATGTTGACAAGTCGGAAAAGGAAGGACAGTCTGTTCTCTACTCTGGCCATGTAGGACAGCAGGCAGCATTCAGACAATACCTCCACTACTGCAAAGAAAGCAAATGTCAAATAAAAGCCATAAGTAAATAGAATTATGTACCTTTTAGACATAAGAAACCTGTACTGTGCCAATGCTTACAATACAAGATTATAACATCACTGTATTTACCTTTGACATCCTCAGTCTGGCTTTCAAAGCGGTCCAACGAAAGCACAATGCAGCGTACTAACATGTTTGAGTCCACCAGGGAACTGTTAATCTGCGTCAGGAAGGTCTGAAACTACACAAACATCCACAAACACTTCAAGTCTACAGCATTTACTACACATTTACTTTAGTGTTATTTGAAAATGCATGTTTGGCAGCTTTACCTTTTCTGGAGTGTTCACATATTTATTAAATCTTTTGAATGCGTCAATGTTGAACTTCATGAGCTCTCCAAGCAGATCAAAATAGCTTTGTAGGACATCCCGTGAAGTACAGCCACTGTCTATGATACAGTATAGTATGTGCTGTGGAAATAAAACCATGTCAAATTAATATCACTTTGTGATACATCATGTGGTACATCATTATTTGGACAGTGACCTACTTGTGTTATTTTATGTTAACCAGATTTTATTCAAGTGACAGATATTAACGGATATTAACTAAAAGCACACTTGACTCTCATCTTTAGAGGAAATTCAGGTCCTAATTTGAGGAGTTACAGGAGTTATGAGGTCGCCTCTTAATTGTAGAGCTCTAAATCTGTCTGATCTATGGCCTGGAACAGCACTACTTATGGACCTTACTGTATATATATATAGTACATCACAATGAAAGTAGATTTCTTATAGACTTTGACTTACCTCTAAAAGTCCTCGTTTCAATAGGAACATTTGATCTGCATAAGATGTAGCTCCTCTGAGGAAACTTTCTACTGCCCTAGCCTGCCAGAATCTATGGAATAATAAAAAGCAACATTTATAGAAATTCCTGTTTATAGTGTGTGCAATCATTCAGATAACACTAACCTGAAGGATGAATCCGGGGGCTCTCTTTTCATAACGGTAAGCAAGCGTGTGAGAAGACCCTTCTTCCCATCACAGACCAAGCTTCTGTCAGTGTTCACCAGTGCCTCCACCTCGGGGATGTTGGCCTTCATGGATATGGCACTCAGTTCGTTCAACTCCTGGCTGTTCAGCAGGAGATACTTGTTTCTGAAACATAAGCAACATCATGATTTGAATTCCAATGTTAAAGACAAGTTTTAGATGCTCCACTCACTCGTGGTGATCACTAAAACTCTGAAGGAGACGCAAAAACTGGATCTTAAAAGAAATTTCCTGCAAAAAGAGAATAATTGGTCTTATTAGTAGATAAAAATATTACATGTTAAAAGCTAAACTCAAGGAGAAAATCTTCATACTGGGCTACAGTCGCAGTTTTCATTCTGGCCATGCACCACGTGATTTGAAGAAGTGTACTTCCTCCATATCAGCTTGTCAAAAAGATTATTGAGACCTGGAATGAGCCGAAATTCTGCCAACATCTTGTGAACCTGTACCAAAAAGACAAGTTACAAGTGAAACCAACACCAATCTCACAAGGATTCTGTACAGTACCTGATTTCTCTGACGGCCCATAAGGAGGACACACAGCACATAGAGCACTTCCACTTTGTACATAATCTCATGGACAATCTTCATTGACTGTGGCAGGCGATGTCTGAGTGGGCTGGTTGCCAAGGAACTCTCATCTGAAGATTCTTTAGGGGATAACAAAACTATTGGTCAGTACAGTTTCTACAACACAAGAGAGCCCACTATATACAGCTAATGTTACCCGTGCTGCTTTGCTCTGCCTCCTCAGTGGCCATCTGCATAAGGGCATCCAGCACCAGGGCGTTGTCCAGCCAGGTGTACCAGTCCTCCAGCTCTTGAAGAAAGTTTGCCCCAGTGGCCTCAGATACCTTCCGGGTGGCCAGCTTACAAAGGCGCTCAATGAAGCCAGGAATATTAAGCAAGGTGACTATGAAGAGGGAAAAATGAGGGAAAAGCCTTCATGTATTTACAGTATTTATATAACAGAAGTAACAACAGTAAGAAGAATATTAGTGGTTAGAGAGTTGGTGATGGTTTATAATAATATACGTTTAATGTTTCACCATAACCCCAAAGCAAGTTCCTAGTTTAGTTCATTTTGATGAGTGAATAAAGTGGGTTCAAAAATGTATACCCAAATAATTGAATGTCCTATAACCATTTATTATTACTGAAAATCCCAATGAGTATATCTTACATGGTTTTAGGCATGGAAATTGCATAGGCATTTAGGTGATTTGCCTTGACTTACCTTGGTTAACCTCAGCTCGTGAAGGACTGGCATTGCGTTTCTGCTGAGCGTTTTTAGCCAGAAGTGTGTGTTTGTCATCGTTTCCCACATCCGGTTCAGAGATGGTGACAGATAAGATGCGGCAGAAGTTTGCCAGCTGCTGTTGGTCAAAGCTTTGGACCAGGCCTGACAAGTTAGGAATCCCCTCCAATTGGATCATCTCCTTCAAAAATAAACAAAACCTTTCATTCAAAATATGCACTGAATATGAATAAATCATATCTTCTAATTGTTGATTATGGGTCAATTTATAAAATTATTCATTGAAATGGGTCTGAAAAAGGTAAAGATGCATTAGAACTGCTGTGAGGAGTTTTGACATAATAGGGGCTCTGATATCCATGTCAATTTCAACTCCTAGCTGTATGCCAGGAGAGTCAATGTCAGTTTTTAAGCAACTCGAGTTAAAATTAAATTTAAAAAAATAAATTAACTGACCTTTTTGACTCCTAAAATATCCTCAATTAAAGTAGCAGTCTGAAGGAAGGTCTTTTTATTTGTCATCAAGGTGAACAAAAACAGAACAAAGTCATCCCTTGCTGCTAGGCTCCTTGTGACCCCCTCCGTCTGTAAATGGAAAGATAAAAGTAATGCAAGTGGCAAAGAGCACCCATGTACATTTGATACACTGATTTTGATTAGTGGGTCAAGGAGTAAAATGTAACCAGATACTTACACATATGCAGCAGTTGTAGAGAACGCTGAGGCAGTCCTTGACCAAATCATCATTCACTATAAGAGGATAACAAACAACAACAAAATTACTTGTATTTCATTGGCAAAAAAGTTATTCAGTGGTAATGAATCATACTTTTGGGTTTCTTCTTCTGCATAGTTAACGTGGGCCTCATTAAGATTTCCACCAGCAGCTGGAAACACGGACACGGGAAGTAAGCATTCCAATGGTGCTATTAGAAATGTCAGGTCAAAAGCAAACTTACATCAACTCCACCAAAGAGATCAAAGGTATAAGTGTTGGGGAAGGTGGATTCCTGAGCAGTCTTTCTATCCTCAGTGACAAAAGACATGGCCTCCATGGACAGTTGTGATGATAATACCTGTAAACATATTTTGACAAGTTTTGTCAAATACAGTCTAGTCCAGAGCAGAGGTAGCACAGAGACAGACTTGCCTTAAGGAGACTGTGAGCCTGAGAGAAGTCACTGTTGGGATGGCTGCTCTCATACAGCTTCTGAAGGAGGGTGGGGATGCCATGCCACTTTGCACGTTTATCCCTCTCCTGGAGCAGGCCTCCTGGGAGCTGCAGCAGATCATAACATATAGAGCATGAGGAACATTGGCCTGCTTTTGAATGTTGAGGGCAACAGTTCAAGACAGTCTGTCTACCCTCACATATAATGCAGCGCAGATACTGGTTTTGATTTGTTCTGTGCTAATGCGATATCCAAAATATTCTAAATATAGTGTGAATCATTTGAAGTTGGCGTTTGAGTGGAATAGGAGCATCAATCCAAATACTCTTGAGAGACCCTAAAGCAGTAAGCAGAAGGGTCAACCCCTTAGTTGTATATGCTTTTAAACTGTATGTTAATTGTAGGTCCTTTTTGCGGCCATGGGGGTAACGTTAATCCCGTCAAAGGAATAATTGAAAACACTTTTTGTAAATATCTATACCACCTACAATGAATAAAATTACGAAGTAGCATTAGTACATAGAAAGCATCAAAACATAGAGGTGTTGACAGCTGTTATGGCGTATCCGTTAAAGGAAACCATATTATTGTGGTTAGGATGTCGTTACGTAATGTTCTGAGCTATTCTGGCTTACCAAATCAAACTACCATACGCTTCCATTTCGACAACATGAAGGAGTAAAAGTACTCGAGTATATTCCACATCTTTTAAATACATGTGTCAACGCAGCTGATCTGGTCGCAAGGTTGCTCTGGTACACTGCTTTAGCAGAAATTTTATGGCTGTGCTAACTTGGCCTATGCTAAGCTAACAGTGCTAACAACAAAAGAGCCCCTTGAAACGGAGCTTATGGTGGATTGTAGACAATTTGACGTGTCAGTTTGCAAATCTATGTTCATTGAACTCACAGCAATATATGTTTACAGTACATATACAACAAAGACACACTATTCTTAGCGTTAGCGTGTAAACACTGAGGTGCGAAATGTGTCTCCGTAAACCGTCTTCATGATCAGGCTACATTCCAGGCGCAAGTCCCTGGTTTATGTCGACCAACTTTCGACTGCCTTTATGTTGAAATATGAGCTCACCTGCGTCCCTCGGCTGAATCCCCGGCCAGTAACTTTACTGATCGTGAACTTTGTGACAATATTGCCTTGACAACGTCTTCTTTTTGCTCCAGTAAAAGGGGACTCGGACCCCTGAAGCGTCGCCATTATTTCTTCTTCCTGAACTGGACGGTAGGAAGAGCAGAGGCGCTACAAAATAAGGGCCAAATGCGCCATCTGCTGCGCAACCCGTGCTCTGTCAGTGATGGCTTGGACTGTTTAAAGGTACACCCTGAGATTGTAGCTACACAAATACCATTACATCACATGTAACTTTTCTATCTCCATGGTGATAAGCAAGCGATGCCACCAGGCGAAGTTACACGTCAGGTCAGTGAAGAGGGGAGATCTCTCACAGTATGAATGCATGTTTTTAAAAAGTAATTTTAAGAAAAAATCTGTAGCCTAATTGACTAAATGTAGGCTAAGATATAGATCAGCTTAATGCCATACAGTCCAGGCAATAACATCTCCATGGAAACAAGTAGGCTAGGACTCCCAGCAGAAAAAAAGTTATATAGTGCACATTTAAATTAAAGCGGCTTTTGTACACCTAGGTCAGATTAAATAAAATAACCAGTATTCCAGGAGGACTAGGTGACAGTATGTAAAGGTTGGATGTTGAATTTGGGCAGTAGGCCTTTTAGCTCGGCTACATTCTGAAAAGGACAACAGTAGGCCTACTCATCAGTAGGTCCTAACACTACACTATAGATTGCAGACTATTTGATTTATCATGTTCTCTCTCTAAGGTAGCCCATTTTAAATTTGAGCTATACTGTATCTGGATGCCATTCCTATTGCATCCATAATTACACCTTGTTGTTTGGCACATAACACTGGTTTCATATGTTACAGTGCCTTTAAAAAGTATCCAACCCCCTTGAACTTTTCCACAATTTCTCACATTATGACCACAAACATAAATATATTTCATTGAGCTTTAATGTGAAAAACCAACACAAAGTTGCACACAATTGTGAAGCAGAAGGGCAGTCATACATGAGGATTTTTTTTTTTTTTTTACAAATAAAAAACTGAAAAATATGGCGTGCAATATTATCCAACCCCTCTGAGTCAATATTTTGTGGAACCGCCTTTTGCTGCAGTTACAGCTGCAAGTCTCTTTGGGTATGTCTCTACCAGCTTTGCACATCTTGAGACTGAAATTTTTGCCCATTCTTCTTTGCAAAATAGCTCCAGCTCAGTCAGATTAGATGGAGAGCGTTTGAACAGCAGTTTTCAGATCATGCCACAGATTCTCGATTGGATTTAGGTCTGGGCTTTGACTGGGCCATTCTAAGACATGAATATGTTTTGTTTTAAACCATTCCATTGTAGCCTTGGCTTTATGTTTGGGCTCGTTGTCCTGCCAAAAGATGAACCTCCGCCCCAGTCTCAAGTGTTTTGCAGACTCCAATAGGTTTTCTTCCAATATTGCCCTGTATTTGGCTCCATCCATCTTCCCATCAACTCTGACCATATTCCTTGTCCCTGCTGAAGAAAAGCACCCCCAGAGCATGATGCTGCCACCTCCATATTTGACAGTGGGGATGGTGTGTTTAGAGTCATGAGCAGTGTTAGGTTTCTGCCACACATAGCGTTTTGCATTTTGGCCAAAAAGTTCAATTTTGGTCTCATCTGACCAGAGCACCTTCTTCCACATGGTTGCTGTGTCCCCCACATGGCTTTTGGCAAACTGCAAACGGGATTTCTTATGGCTTTCTTTCAGCAATGGCTTTCTTCTTGCCACTCTTCCATAAAGGCCAGATTTGTGTAGTGCACGAGCTGTGGATCTTTGCAGTTCCTCCAGAGTCACCATGGGCCTCTTGGCTGCATCTCTGACCAGTGCTCTCCTTGTTCGGACTGTAAGTTTAAGTGGACGCCCTGGTCTTGGTAGGTTTGCAGTTGTGCCATACTCCTTCCATTTTTGGATGATGGTGTAAACAGTGCTCCGTGAGATGTTTAGAGCCTTGGAAGTCTTTTTATAACCTAATCCTGCTTTGGCAAAAAAAGGAGAAAATTTAATTTGTCAACTGGACATAGTTTATTTGGTTGAATACGTTTCGCAGCTCATCCAAGCTGCTTCCTCAGTTCTGGTCAGATGCTGGCGGACACTGCTTTATATCTGCCTGAAGGGAGGAGCTAATTACAATGAAAATTACTCTGAGACAACACATATTTAAATACAGTTTCAGTTGGTCAGGTGATACAATATGGAGTTGTTAACAGTTTCTGTTAGTCATGTGAGTCTATTCAATATGGAGTGGGAGTGGGGGAGTAGTTAGCATATCCATTCAGGGCCATGATGGGTGTTTTCACACCTCTGGACCTGACCTGGCTAGTCCCATTGTTTTCCCAGTTTGTTTTGATTTAGGTTTGAGGATAGAGTTATAGATGGGAGACAAATGATGTCTGAGACCCCCATTTCTGTTCAAGGAAGGATTCTCTTTCTTGACAAAAATAGCTTCTTTAACTCCCCTCTCAAACCAGTTCTTTTCTCTGGCCAAGATCTGGACCTCGCTGTCCTCAAAGGAGTGGCCCGTGGCTTTTAGGTGGAGATGTACGGCAGATTGCGGCCCACCCTGGTTTTCCCGTCTGTGTTGATACATCCTTTTGTGAAGTGGCTGTTTTGTTTCTCCAATGTAGCGCTCACTGCAGTCTTCACTACACTGAATGGAGTAGACCACATTGCTTTGTTTGTGGCTCGGAGTTTTGTCCTTAGGATGGACCAGTTTTTGTCTTAAAGTGTTTGTGGGTTTGAAATAGACTGGGATTTCATGTTGTCTGAAGATCCTCTGTAGTTTTTCGGAAACGCCAGCCAGGTAAGGAATAGTTACACCCCTTCTCCTGGGCTCTGGTTCTCTGTTGTCCTGTTTCTTTGTTCTCTTCGTTTTATTGAAAGCCCATTTAGGATATCCACAAACGGAGAGGGCTTTCTCCACGTGTTGTTCTTCTTTCTCCTTTCCCTCTGCGCTTGTAGGAACCACTTGGGCCCTGTGATGTAATGTCCGAATGACTCCCAGTTTGTGCTGAAGTGGGTGGTGTGAATCAAAAAGCAGATATTGGTCGGTGTGTGTGGGCTTCCTGAAGACCTCTACCTGGAGTCGCCGGTCTTCTCTTATCGTTACTGCACAATCTAAGAAGGCCAATGTGTTGTCCTTGGCATCTTCACGTGTGAATTTGATGTTCGGATCTACAGAATTGATGTGTGCAGTAAAAGGTTCCAAATCTTGAATTTTGATTTTTGAGAAATTATCATCAACATAACGATACCAGTGTGTGGGTGGAGTGCCTGGATATGAGGCCAGGGCACTCTGTTCAAATTGTTCCATGTATAAGTTTGCAATGATAGGGGAGACCGGTGAGCCCATTGCACAGCCGTGGATTTGCTTGTAAAAGTTTCCTCTGAACTGGAAATAGGTGGTACTTAAACAAATTTCCAGCAGTTGGCAGATTTGGTCGGGTGAAAGTTTGGTTCTCTCTTCTAGCTTGGTATCCTCCAGTAGTCTCCTCCTTGCTGCCTCCACCGCTACCGATGTAGGGATACAAGTGAAAAGAGAGGTCACATCAAAGGAAACCATTGTCTCATCCAGGTCAAAGGGGTGTAACTATTCCTTACCTGGCTGGCGTTTCCGAAAAACTACAGAGGATCTTCAGACAACATGAAATCCCAGTCTATTTCAAACCCACAAACACTTTAAGACAAAAACTGGTCCATCCTAAGGACAAAACTCCGAGCCACAAACAAAGCAATGTGGTCTACTCCATTCAGTGTAGTGAAGACTGCAGTGAGCGCTACATTGGAGAAACAAAACAGCCACTTCACAAAAGGATGTATCAACACAGACGGGAAAACCAGGGTGGGCCGCAATCTGCCGTACATCTCCACCTAAAAGCCACAGGCCACTCCTTTGAGGACAGCGAGGTCCAGATCTTGGCCAGAGAAAAGAACTGGTTTGAGAGGGGAGTTAAAGAAGCTATTTTTGTCAAGAAAGAGAATCCTTCCTTGAACAGAAATGGGGGTCTCAGACATCATTTGTCTCCCATCTATAACTCTATCCTCAAACCTAAATCAAAACAAACTGGGAAAACAATGGGACTAGCCAGGTCAGGTCCAGAGGTGTGAAAACACCCATCATGGCCCTGAATGGATATGCTAACTACTCCCCCACTCCCACTCCATATTGAATAGACTCACATGACTAACAGAAACTGTTAACAACTCCTTATTGTATCACCTGACCAACTGAAACTGTATTTAAATATGTGTTGTCTCAGAGTAATTTTCATTGTAATTAGCTCCTCCCTTCAGGCAGATATAAAGCAGTGTCCGCCAGCATCTGACCAGAACTGAGGAAGCAGCTTGGATGAGCTGCGAAACGTATTCAACCAAATAAACTATGTCCAGTTGACAAATTAAATTTTCTCCTTTTTTTGCCATGGATTCTACCTGGACGACTGAGGGATTTTACATACTAATCCTGCTTTATACTTCTCCACAACTTTATCCCTGACCTGTATGGTGTGTTCTTTGGACTTCATGGTGCTGACTGCTCCCCAATACTCTCAAACAAACCTCTGAGGTTTTTACAGAACAGCTGCATTTATACTGAGAGCAGATTACACACAGGTGGACTCTATTTAATCGTTACGTCAACATTGGATCCTTCTAATGCCTCTAAAAGCAAAGTGTTGCACTCAGAAAAAAGGGGGTTGGATAATTTTGCACGCCCACTTTTCAGCTTTTTATTTGTAAAAAAAAAAAATAGATCATGTGTGACTGTCCTTCTGCTTCACAATTGTGTGCAACTTTGTGTTGGTCTTTCACACAAAGGTTCAATGAAATATATTTATGTTTGTGGTCATAATGTGAGAAAATGTAGAAAAGTTCAAGGGGGTTGGATACTTTTTCAAGGCACTGTATGCAACTATACAAGACGTTAAAAAATCCTGTTTAATACACAGGCAAGGTTATAAACAGAGAACACAAAGTCAAATAAATAAATACAACAAGATTAACTTTAACAACATTTCACACATTTTCTGCTCCATTCCATTCTAATTCACAAAGACTGTATTGATGCAGACTCAACTTTGAACAGTGTAGTGTGTCCTTTAGGGCAGACAGGGCAAGGTTGTCTCTGACTGCTTTTATGATCCTCTCTCAAGTGTCCCAGCTGAGGTCACTGCCTTCTGTTATCTGCAGGTACGAGTTGATGGCTTCACGCAGGCCTTCACTTACAAGGGAATTATCTGACTCTGCTCTCTTCTGCCTAAAGATTACAGACCTGAAACAAAAAAACAGAAACATCAAGATCCATCCATCCATCCATCCATTTTCTTCCGCTTATCCGGGGCCAGGTCGCGGGGGCAGCAGTCTAAGCAGGGACTCTCAGACTTCCTTCACCCTGGACACTTCCTCCACCTCCTCCGGGGGGACCCCAAGGCGTTCCCAGGCCAGCCGAGAGACATAGTCCCTCCAGCGTGTCCTGGGTCTTCCCTGGAGCCTCCTCCCGGTGGGACATGCCCGGAACACCTTCCTAGGGAGGCGTCCAGGAGGGATCCGGAACAGATGCCCGAGCCACCTCAGCTGGCTCCTCTCGATGTGGAGGAGCAGCGGCTCTACTCCGAGTTCCTCCCGTGTGACTGAGCTCCTCACCCTATCTCTAATGGTGCGCCCAGCCACTCTGCGGAGGAAACTCATTTTGGCCGGACAACATCAAGATTAGTTGGAAAAAAAATACAAAAAACCTACTCTATAAAACAAGCACAAACAATCCACACTGTGAGGACTATTAATAGATAATATATTGTCCTTGTAAAGAAATATGTTTGAAGTGAGTAAAAACACTTTTACAACATGGACTTACTACATCAAGTGAATAAAATATAATGCAAACAAAATTTGTCAATAACATATAACTACAGAAAACAGGCTTGACGTGAAAACAAAAGTAAAACCACAACCTCATAATATTACATTTTAAATTAAAAACAAAAAATGTTGGAAAATGTTATATAAAGTTTACTCTCAGACCAGCAGATGCAGTTGTAAGAGCCATAGTTAATGAATTTACTCTAAAATGTCTGACATGCGAGCCCCTCTGACTTTTCGGTTTGTCACAAAATCTCTAAAACAGCATGTTTCAGTCTCACCTGCTTATGTCTTTCCAGTTCAGAGTAGGTCTCCTGATGACCATAGGTGTAGGTCTGATGTCCAAACCATCAATATAGCATGGCTTTGTCAGCTGGCAGCACAGGCCATCTGCATTCTCTGCAAAAAGCAACATCCCACATTGGACTTTGTTTTTTGATTGTTGTGTTCACAGCCACACACTATAATCATAATCTGTATTGTGATGTTATGGCTAAGACATTTCTGATGTGTCCTCACCTGTGTAATGGTCGATGAGGTGCTGCAGGCTGGGGAAGGTGAGTCCTGGAGAGATGAACATCCATCCGTTTGGGAGGTGAGATATACGGTAATGCTTCACACTATTCATGTATATATAAGGCCCTTTCTTCAGCACAGATAGTGAGTAACAGTCTGCAGAGAGGATGCAAAAGCCTTATAAGTTAATACAGAAATACCAAGTGACTTCTACATGTGACATATTGTTATTTCCTTTGCATTTTTACTG
Source organism: Taenioides sp. WSHXM2023 (assembly GCA_029959045.1). Taxonomy (NCBI): domain Eukaryota; kingdom Metazoa; phylum Chordata; class Actinopteri; order Gobiiformes; family Gobiidae; genus Taenioides; species Taenioides sp. WSHXM2023. The sequence goes on from CM057087.1 coordinate 33,897,698, forward strand.
CATTTGACTGAAAAAATGTGTTTTGCTATTATTGCTTTGCTTGGAATGCTCTACAGTATGACACTAAACTCATAAGCAAGTGGCTTCACCAGGCCAAGTCACAGATCAGATCTGTGGAGTGGCACCCTGTTCACAATAAGCATGCATGTTTTTCAAGGTATTTTTGAACAATAAAATTGAATAAATGCAACTGAATAAATTTAAGATTTGGTTAATGCCATACTGAAAGACAAAGCCATGGCGGCATGCAGGCGGCAAACCCTCCACCAGGAAAGTTACATAGTACACCTTAGCATGGCAGAGTTAAATATTAATAGTGAATAGTGAATTAAAATTAAGTTTTGAATATAGGTCTTATGTTTGATGACATCCTGTTGCTTGATTACATATAAGCATAATGTGAAACTTGAAAATGCTTATCTCATTACAATTACATTTTCAGTAGTAGTGTCAGTGTCAGTAGTTTTTTGACTATGTTATACTACTCACTCTTCCTGAATCAATTTGATATGTAATTCTAACATTAAAATATAAAACATACCTTTATTTGTCTCTGATTCACGAATTAGAAATGATCCGTTTATGTTTTGTGGGAGCATAAGAAGTTCCATTGCTTTCAATCTACTGATTCCTGTGTATAACCACCTAAGAAAAACAAAATAAGCAAAGTCACAAGTCAGTAAGTTGAATACATATCAAAGTCATCCCTACATGGAAAACTAATGTTCTGCTCAAGAAGGGAAATCCAGTGTTTAAAAGTTACCACTGGAGGAGTAATGAAACATAGTTCATGTCAGTGGAGAGAAAAGGCTTGTTACATGTTTCCTATGTGGGACTCATTACTTAAAGGTAATGACTACGCTTTCTAAACAACCCATGACTCACCGGTGCGTTACTTTGGCTGTATAGTTAGTGGGTATATAGCTCTCACGCTTTGTAGTCAATGATTTTACCATCATAAAATCACCATTACTAGGAAAAACAAAATGGGACAAATTACTAACAGACAAGGATGAATGGAAAATAGAGGTAACTCATAGAATACACATGTACTTTTATGGCAAACTGGGCTGTATTTGTGAATGAATTTCTTGTTGTTTTTATAAAGTGGAATTAATGATTAATAAGGAATTATGGAGAATACATACTCTGATGTGACAGTAAGTCTATCTCCAATACGCATGGTGAGTTCTGTCTGGCCAATGGGCGGGTAGTTGCGAAGGGCCACGATGATGCTCTCCTGAACAGCTGTAGAGAAATAACACAATACATGAATATAATCAGAATGTAAAAATATAGAGTAAAAAAGATCAAATTAAAAAATGAAAATGTTACCAGTAGATTCAGGTACAGAAAGGTTTTCTAAAACAGTCATATGTGAGCGGCATCTGGTGGGACATGTGCCCATCTTTTCTTGGCTGCTGCAAATGAAAGAAAAATAATGTAAGCTTGAAAGGCTGATTTAGAAGAGTGACTTTATATCAAAATAGATAATCACACTAAATAATCTCTGTTATGTCATATAATAAGTGTATCTTATTAAGCTCTTATGTAACTTGGCAACTAAATTCTGATCAAACAGGAAGTTGCTAAACCAGAACATTTTCCATCCACATCAGTTTGACCACATTGGGTGACTGCCTTTTTATTTATGCAATCTCTGTAAAATTGAAATTAAATATGTATAGCTTGTTAATACAGAATACTTGCATTTACTTAATAGCATATAAGAAAGTCAACAACAATAAATAACTTTTGCATTTAAAGTCAAAATATTAAATATAAACATACCTTAAAGTTTTTATTTGTATAGTCAGTCCAACGAGTTTTGCCCAAATCCCAAATCCTGTGTCTGGAGTGCCACACACAGTTAGTGTCCTTGGAGGCCTGATAGTGTGAGCTCAGGTTCCTCTGCTGTCCCGCTCAAGCCTGTTCTGTTTGTGCAGCTGTTTGTAGAACCTGACTGAAGATGCAGCTTCCTGCCTTTTATATCTGCTCCGCCATGGCTTCCTGTGACGCATTAGGCCTTGACATGAATCTAACATATTAAGCTCTCTTCCAGTGCTGTCATCTGTTTTTTTTTATGCTGTGTAGGTATATGACTGACATGTAGGAGATGGAAGCAGTCATTGCTCCACTGCCTATGTTTTTTATTTGTTGCTTAAAAGTTTCACATATTCAAATATTGTGCAATTTATCAATCAAAAAAGCGATAGATTTCTATCCACATGCCTTCACACTGATAAAAGTTTTTTGCCAATATGTAATCATTTGTTTTTATGTTTATTGTTGAAACAAAAGGTAGCCCATTATTTCATACTATTATTATAACACAGTTTATAGTCAAATTTACCAAATTTGGTGAAGGAATGTCACATCAGATTTGCAGTAAAACAAATTCTTTTCACACACAAGGCCACATTTGTGGATTACACAGTGGCTTAATTCTGTCATTGTAAAAAGAAATATTCATACCCACAACAGCAGAGAAATGATTCATGATTTAAATTTGTGACAATGTGTGACAGTTACAAAGAGTAAATAATATTATGCAAGTAGAAGCACAAAGCAGTGGTCAAAACTGAAAATAATTCCTCCAAATATTCCAAGAAGTACAAAAGCAAGGTAAGGAAATTTACTTGTAAATGTAATAGAGTACCATCCTTTGGTGTACCTTAGCGCTTGTGGTTTTCTGCTGGTGTGGTTTGTTTATGCACGCTAAATATAGATTCAACTTTGACAAATGATCTACAGATCGAGGACTGTGGTTGGAAACTTGCCACCACAATCAACCTGTTTTTCACTTAGTTTGTTCAGAACTGTGTCTTTTCTCTGCAATGACTATGTTCTAAAGTTCATGCACTATTTTTTAAAAAGATCAATGCAATGATAATGTATATTCTTACATTTTATTCAGTAGCAATATACATGAGTTGAACTAGCATACAGTCCAAGGGTACCTTCTGTATTCAAACCAACCATGTTAAAAGATCACTGAACCAAAAGAATCAGAGAACATAAAAATGAATAAAAACAAGAAATAAAGGAGTTATCCTAAATACAAAAACTTTATATTAAAAGAACACTAAGCAACAGGGTCAACACATGTAATAGCTGCTGGACTTAAGAGCGCTCTTACAACGGCATTAACCATCTGAGTCACATAGTGGTGGTCTACTTTCAATATCACTGCAATTGAAGTCAGTACAGTATACTTGTAGCAGCATGCTAACACTTAGATCAAGTCTCTTTAAAGCCTACGGACTGTCTCGAGTTTTAGTTAAAAAACGAAAGAACTGGGTAAAATGTAGAATCTCGGAACTAAATAGCGAGTTAAAAACAAAGATGCAAAACTAGCTAAAATGAAGTAGTGAGTGGATCATATTGTAGTGAGCTTAAATGTAAAACACAGATCACTGAATGGAATGTTATTACAGTAGATATAATATAACTTTATAATATAATATTTTGCATCTGCTATACATTTTATTTAATAGCATCCTTCTCTACATTACACTGTATTTATTAAGGAGTCTTGTGGCATTCGACTGCTGAATGAGAGGAAATGAGGGGCACATAAGTTATTTGTACAGAATAAAGTGGTGGCCATGATTTTAGCAGGACACCTCCATGGTCTGGGGTCCAGGTGGGCTGTCAATGCCCCCAGAGCCCTCCAGCAAACTGTTGAGGTTGTTACGACTGCGACTGCTCTCCATAGAAGTGATGCTGGAAGAAGAGGTGGTGCGTGAGCGAGACAGGCGAGTCATTCCCGCTGACGGCACTGAAAAGAGGAAAGAGAGACGGGGCATTAATATTCAGACCATACCGCCAAGTGTCCCAGTGCGGAATGGAAACACAAAAACCTGGAGAAAAGCATGGCATACACAGTGCAGACCATGCAAATACATCTCACAAACAGAAGATAGTCAAATGAACAGAGACATAAAACCAATAAAATGAGAAACAAATAGCAGAACATCAAACAATTGTTCTGGTAACACTCCACAGCATGCAAAAATATGTCAATAAAAAGAACATGCAAAGAAGAAACAGAAACCCTCCAAAAATGTACAATCATGTGTACATTGACATTCATCTATCAGCGTAAGAGGCAGGTGGCTTTTAACTCTATGGACTGCTCAACAAGCTGGTACCTGATTCGTTGCTCAGGTGACTGAGAAGAACATAGGGAACTGGAGGTCAATAATAAAGCAGAAAAGAGAAGAAGAAAAGGGATCACGTTGAAAGCGCCGCTCTGATGTAGCTTTAATTTGTGATCACAAAGGACTCATTGAATTTCAGTGGTTGAAGAAGGTGGGCAGAATGGAAAGCAGGCCATGTTTGCAGACTTTTGAACTTTTGACTGTGATTTTTACATTGTAGTTATGTGTTAATATGGGAAAAGCTGCTTTGAGAAACATGCCGTGGTGTGTCACACGAGTGCACAGTGTGAAAACACTTTTTAATCAGCTCTAATCCTGCAGTGGCATTTGATCAACCAACGGGCGTATTCTGACACATGAGCTACACCCAAAGGTGCCTCCAACAGCGATGGCTTTGGAACAGAGCAACAGAATAAGCTTTAGGAAAAACAGACGTCATCTGCACTCACAGCAAGCAAAAGCATGGTTTTTATTTTGGATTTTGTCTTTCCAGATGACTGTAAAAACCTGACAACCTGTTTAACAATGCACATTCTTGCATTTTTAAACAGGAAGATATCAGAAAGAAAAAGGGCATTTCCAAGCCCACACAGAACTGAATCGAACTGATGTGTGTATAAATATCTGTCATTTCAGTCATGACAGCAGCACACAGGCCTCACCTATTGAGGGCTGTGGAAGCCAAACACTGTAAAGAGTACAGAGGATATGACGTTACTACCAGCCTCATAGTCTGCCCCTCTGCGTGGCCTGATTAAAAGCCTTTTCATGTGTCCTTAGTCTGAAGCAGGGCTGTTGGTAGCTGCTTGAATACATGACAAAGGCTACAGTCCCCATTACAAAACACACTGTGCTCATGTAAACAGGAAATTCAACGTTGAACACGGACCTTGACCACAAAGACGTCAGCCCGAAAAGGTGTTAGTTGGAACCATTTCATTTAGCATCACCACAAAATAAGTCAATATTTACTTACTGTAGCCCATGCCTTGGACGAAATACTTGAAAGCTTCTGCAAGTTTTCCTGGCTGTAACCATAAATTTAATTAGTGCTTTGCTAAATGCATAATAAACATGGTTTAGTGTCTCAAGAGGTATCCACCTGCACAACCTGGGGCAGACCTCCGCAATCAGCCATCTAAAAAGAGGTAGAAGTAGTAAGTAGTAGTAATTAGCATTTTAACAAGACACTTCAACCATATCCTGTAAGAAGTTTTACCTTTAGGAGTGTGGTCTTGGTGGGATTTAATCTGGAATTACATTCCACCTGAATCACAGAAGACACGTTTAGATTCAGAAAGGGTAAGTTGGTCCACATTTTGAGACTTGAGGAATTTGGAACTCA